>CM019148.1:77835595-78232554 GCA_009733165.1 Naja naja | reverse complement strand
AGGCCTTTCTCTTGCTTCCTTCAGCGGTGATCTTAGGTCTTAGTAATAACTTGCTCTGAAGCACCTTGTCTTTGAGGCCCAGAACAATCGGATCGCGCATGGCCTCTTCTAAATTGTTAAATTCACATGCACCCCCAATGTCTCTTAAACTTGCCACGAAGTCATTTACGCTCGCTTCCCCTTGATCCCGACGGTAAAACTCGTGTCTTAATGAGGCATGATACTTGTGGGCGTAATGGGCTCTTAACAACTTTTCTAAGTCAGGCCATCCATTACCTTCACGTCTGCAGCTCCCGCCAATGCCTTCGCCATCTTGAAAAACCGCCGGACCGCGTGCGTGAGAAAGACCACCTCTTCAGCTTCTGGAAATGTCAGCAAGATCGCTTCCTTCCAGATACATTTGGAAACGATCTGCATACTTCTCCCAGTCTTCTGCCGCCGGATCGAACGGGCTGGGGGTGTTCAGCGCAGCCATCTCTCTCTTCTTCGTCTGCTTGCCTTCTTCTTCAGGGAGATCCCACCTTCGTCGCCAGTGTTAAGTTTGCATGAAGAGACAGACGCGGAGTGCTTCAAGCCCTTTGTTTATTAGTGACTACAGCTCAGAATGAATCCACTTTGGCTGGGCTGCGGCTGCTACTTATAGCCAGCAGCCGCAGTTGCCAGCCAATCAGAGTGCAGGGTTTTCCCGCACTTTTTAAACCAATCATTTCTTACATTTTACAAGAACAGTTCAAACTAAACCAATGACTTTAAACCTGCATACATAACAAAAAGAAACAAGGCACCTGGAACCTCGGTAGGTGTAGTCAGTCTCCTTTCCTGGGCTATCCTGCTAGTATACTGAAATATTTCTAAATACAGTGAAGTGGACCAGTGGTGGGGTGCAAAGTAGGTTATCACCGGTTTGGTGGGTGTGGCTTGGTGGTCATGCTTTGTGTGTGCGCACACATTGTGCATGCACGCGTGCCCCAAACGCACACTTTGCATGCACGCGTGCACCAAACGCACACTTTGCACATGCACAGAGGCTTTCCTACTCACCTCCTGCAATCCTACACTCTCCCTGTAGCTTCAGCAGCTGACGCGTGGCAATCTGCTGTGCCGTGCAAAGCAGCTGTGCTTCAAAAGCAGGGAATAAAGGTCAGTATGGGACCCCGGGCAGGCAGGTGGGCCCAACAGCAGCCCCTCAGAGAGAACTGTTCGGTCTCCTCTGATCTTCAGCACTACCAGTACACCAGAACCGAGCCAAACCAGTAGAATAGCACCACTGAAGCGGACTCTCTCAATTAAAGTTTTCATTTTATCTATGTTGCCTTTGTTATTCAAATTGATCTAGGTTGAGAACTGGCTGCTTCATTTCAGCTTTCTTAGTTCAGGCTTTCAATTAGTCCAAGATAATGGTGAAATTATCCCGTATCCATTGGTGAGGGTTCTTCTAAAGGTAGGTGGATAGAATGGAATAACAGAGATGACTTCTCCAGAGGAAGGATAAGTGTCTTCATTGCTATATGACTCTTCTGGGATAGCATAGTCCTTTTTTCCTATATTATCATTTTGTCTATAATCCAGTTACCATCTCAGCCATATAAGGTTGCTAACTTCTGGGAAGAAGAAGTGATTTATGCAAACAATATTTACAAGTGCTTTCCAGCAATCTGCAAAACAGATTTTTTCCCCTGCTTTCCTACCAAACAGACACAAAGTTGGAAGAAAAACAAAACTATTATAACTGCCTCTGAATGTTATGTGGGATGCTGATGAAAGAATGTTGGAGTGGCTACAAAACATTTGAATGTTCACAAGCCTGGACTGAGTCATGATCTCATCTGGGCCCTTCTGCAGAGCCATGCAGAAGACACACAATTGGCACACAAGTTGATGATGTAAGCTTCATTTCTTTTCTGGAAATGACTACTTGGTTTTCTAAACTGTAATATATGTTAATTTGGGTTTTAACTCTCTTAAGATTGGAAGATTTATAACTATATTCCAATCTTCCCCAACTCTCCAGATGGCTATGTCAGTTGGGAATCCTGGGACTTGTAATCCAACCCATCTAGAGATCACCAGACATAGAAGGCTGTATTTATTACCACGAACAAGTCAAAGCATATTTTAATCATAGCCTAGTTGGACCTTGTGGATTATATTCAAGAGTTTTGATTAACTAAAAAATTCTTATTTTTTTAGCATTTGGGAAGGAGCTTAGTACTAGAGAACAAAGGTTAGGTTAGAGTAACTGAATCCAAGTATCCATTCTTGGATGAAATAAGTTCAGTAAGCAATGGTCTCATTCACAGAAAATAGAATTTGCAGTATTATTATTTATAGAAGCATCTAAACCTGGAAATAGCCATCAATACTAAGAGATGAGTCTGTGTTATAGTTTTTCATTGTTGCACAATGGATTGCCTAGCTATGTTAAGCATCAGTGCAAGGAAACATTCATAGCCTAAAGGAACTTAACTCTGGCCAAATATGATCTTTCAGGTTTAGTTAAAAAAATTGGTACATTCCACTTCATTTACATTTAAGAGTATAATAATATACTCTTAAAGAGTACAATATTCTTGTATTAAAATATAATATAGTACAATGCAATACAATACAATACAATACAAACACAAACAGGAGGTCATTGCATCATTTCAGATTGTATGAAACAGACAATAGCAGGTCAATATTCAGCAAGATTACATTCTGCTCACTCAAAATATATTTAGGCAAAGCATTTGAGAAGCCAATTTTCTTGTTTCAGTGTGTCTATAACTACAGCAAACTAGCCAACAGCAAAGAGGCAATCTGAAGGAAAGTGATATGTAGATACATACCTACCAAATTCCATCTTTTCTCTAGCAGTGATGTGCCAAATCAGTGTAATGAGTAGCCATAAACATCCCACACAAACTGAGCCCTTTTTCTTCCCTTAAGACATAACTTTAGTTACTTTTTCTGTCTTCTTCACTGTCAGGGAAGAAAGAACAGCCTTGGAAATAGAACATAGCCACCAGAGGTGGTATTCAGCAGGTTCTGATCAGTTCTGGAGAACCGGTAGCAGAAATTTTGAGTACTTCGGAGAACCATCAAGTACCACCTCTGACTGGCCCTGCCCCCATCTATTCTCTGCCTCCTGAGTCCCAGCTGATCGGCTGGGTCTTCTTTTGTTGCCCTGCACAGGAGAACAGATCTGGAAAGCAGATTAGTGGGGTGGGAAGGGAATAGGGATTTTGTAATATCCTTCCCCTGCCATGGTCACCAAGTCATGCCCACAGAACCGGTAGTAAAAAAAAGTTGAATCCCACCACTGATAGCCATTCCTCCCCAGCCAAGGTGGGGTAGCTGCTGTAAGATGAAAACCCAGCTGGGCAAATTTCTAACAAGGTCATTATTTCCCTGTTATTGGCCAGCCAGGTATCAGGTCAGCAATAATGGCAAATTTGTTTACATGCAGAGGACAGGTTCCTTAAAGCTACAGTGCAGAAAATGTTAAGTTTGCATGAAGAGTCAGACGTGAAGAGCTTCAGTGAAGAGTTTATTTAGTGACTACAGCTCGAATGGACCCCATTTGGCTGAGCTACGGCTGCTTCTTATAGCCAGCAGCCGTAGTTGCCAGCCAATCAGAGTGCAGGGTTTTCCCGCACTTTTTAAACCAATCCTATTTGACATTTTACAAGAACAATTCAAACTAAACCAATAACATTCAAACCTACATACATAACACCCCTCCCCACTAGGTTCAGTCCATACCAAACCCCAACCTATCTAATGTATTCTTTTAAATAGGTGGGGCTCTTGCGTGTACGTTGAGACCTTCGTGGTTCAGAAGTTTTAACATTCTCACCCAGTGAGAGAGGAAATGTGTCTGCTGACATTTCCCCACTGGGACTTCCTGTGAAAGAAGACCCTGTTTGATTGTTAGAATCTGGTCTCTCCTCCCAACCCATCTCCAGCCCAATGTCAGCACCCAAGTCAGGTAGTGATGTACAATCTTCCACTTCTAAGGATGGATTTTGGCATTTTGGAATGGTTCCTGTCGTAATGGCTCGTTACACATGGGGTGGATTCTTGCTTGCTGATTATCCTCCTGTTCCTCCCCTTCCCCTAGAATTGACATCAGGTGAGGGAACTAGAGAGGAACAAGTGCGATGTTCCTGAGAGAACCTGGATCTAAGTTGATCAATGTGCCTGCTCCAGAGGACACCATCCTCTGTTTGCACCCTGTAAGAACGGGCCTGTGATTTGAGTTATCTCAGCAGGAATCCACAAAGGTTCACACATAAGGTTCTTAGCATAAACAGAATCACCCACACTGAATGTGCGAACTTTGGAAGTGGAATCTAGTGGTGTGTTGGGTGCGTAAGTGGGATGAAGGCGGTCAAGGGAAGACCTAAGTTTCCTACCATCAACAACTCTGCTGGGGATAAGTTATTAGATGGATTAGGAGTGATGTGCTGAACACTAAGAAGTTTTTCAACTTTCTCAGTGATGTCCCCAGGACCCAGTTGCTGAAGCTTCTCCTTGGTAAAACGTACCATGCGTTCAGCCCGGCCCTTAGCCGAAGGGTGCCCAGGGGCAGTAAGGGCATGTCTGATACCCTGTTGTGCTAAATAGGATTCAAAGAGGTTGGATGTAAATTGAGGGCCATTGTCAGAGACAAGAACATCAGGTAACCCGTGGGTTACAAAAAGTTTTTTGAGCTGCTTGATGACAGCATCAGTTGTGGTGGATGCCATGGGGATTACCTCTAGCCATTTGGAATATGCATCTACTATAATAAGAAAGTGTGCCCTCTGGTAGGGCCAGCAAAATCAATGTGAATCCTGGACCATGGGCCCCTAGGACATTCCCATTCCTGTGTGGGGGCGAGAGGTGGGGCAGGCCTGACTACCTGACAGTTGGGACAAGATGCAACCCAGTTTTCAACCATTTTGTCAATACCTGGCCACCATACATAACTCCTGGCAATCCCTTCATCCTTACAATCCCAGGATGACCCTCATGTAACATTTCCAAAACCTCTCTTTGCAGTTTTGCAGAAATAACCACCCTGTTACCCCACAAAATACATCCTCTTAATACAGATAATTCAGTTTGCCTGGACTTAAAAGGTTGAGCCAGGTGAGGTAGATCTTGAAGAGGCCAACCTTTCTTAATCCAGCCTATAACAGGAGCCAATAAAGTGTCTTTGGCAGTCTCTCTGGCAATTTCAGCAGCATGCACTGGAAGCTTGGCAACAGTTTCTAGGAAAAAGGTGTGTGTTTCAGGTTCAAAGTCCTCCTTGTGGCAAGGAAGTGGGCAACGACTCAGTGCATCAGCATGTCCAATGTTCTTGCCAGGCTTGTGGATAAGTTTGTATGAATAAACAGCAAGAAATTCAGTCCACCTCAGCATTCTTGGTGACAGGATAGTAGGTGTAGGTTTGTCTCCTGCCACAATGTCCAACAAAGGTTTGTGATCTGTAACAATGGTAAATGTTCTCCCATATAGGTATTCATGAAATTTCTTAACAGCTGCAACAATTGCCAATGCTTCCTTGTCCAGTTGGCTGTAATTCCTCTCTGCTTTGGTCAAGGTGCGAGAGTAAAATGCAATAGGGGCTTCCCTCCCGCTGGGAAGCCTGTGGCTCAAACCCCCACACACACACTCCAAAAGGGGATGCATCACAAGTCAGTACAACAGGTAAATTCTCAGAGAACTGTATCAGTACAGCATCAGACGTGATTAGTCTTTTAATACTGTTAAATGCTGATTGTTCCTTCCTCCCCCAGACCCAAACAGACTTTTTGTCAAGTAATCTGTGCAATGGTTCAGCAATGGATGCCTTTTGAGGTAGAAACATGTGATAAAAGTTAATGAGTCCAAGGAAGGCTTGCAAATCTGTTTTGCATTTAGGTCTAGGGGCTTCTTTGATTGCTTGAACATTGGCATCTGTAGGGTGGATGCCATGCTTGTCAATCATATAGCCCAGGAACTCAAGCTTGTCAGTTTTAAGAGTGCATTTTTCTTCCTTGACTTTTAACCCCACTTTCCTGAATCTGGTAAGGACTTCTCTGAGTCTCTCTTGTAATTGAGTGTCATTTTCAGCAGAGATTAACACATCATCAAAGTAAGGCACTACCCCTGGCAGTCCTTGGAGCATTCTTTCCATAAGGCTTTGAAAGATGCCTGGTGCCACGCTTACTCCAAATTGTAACCTTTTACATTTGAAGGCACCTCTATGAGTCACAATGGTTTGGGCCTCTGCAGTGGCATCATCAACTGTTAGTTGTTGATATGCCTGGGCCAGATCCAATTTGGCAAAACTGTACCCCTGCCAAGTGAATGTAACAGATGATGCACCACTGGAACTGGTATGCGCTCTGCTGCAGCGCATGGTTCAATGTCCCCTTATAGTCTCCACAGATTCTTACTGACCCATCAGTCTTGACTGGTGTGACTATGGGTGTCTCCCATCTGGAGTGGTCAGTGGGCTCTAAAACCCCTTGAGCTATTAATTTGTCTAATTGTGCATCAATTTTTTCCTTTAAAGCAAATGGAACCCTTCTGGGCTTTAAGCGAATGGGGGCACCTGGGATCTAGGTTGAAAGTGATAGGGGTCCCCATATACTTGCCCAATCCTTCGCTGAAGACCTCTGGAAACTCAGACTTCAAGGCCTGCTCCCATTCAGAGTTGCTCACGTGATTGATGCCAGTCACCTCGATGCCTAGTGGATTGAATCATTCAAGTCCCAGCAAGCTTGGGCGATCCTTGTCCACGATGGTCAGGGGCAAACGTTTGGTGTGGCCTTTAAACTTCATGTTGAATTCTCTTGTTCCAACTACTGGAATCTTGTTCCCTTGGTAGTCTTTAAGAGTCAGTGCTTGCTTCTGGAAATGTTTCTTCTGAATGTTGAGAAGTAGCCTGTGAATAGTGTCCCATGACACCATAGATAAATAGGAGCCTGAGTCCACTTCCATTTGGCAAGGCCTTCCTTCAATGAGTACCTTCACATGTACTTTTCTGCTTCTCAAGGGTGAAGAATGACCAATGGTGACTGTTTGATGAGTTTCATTCTTCCCATTTGCTTCTGAGTTGCGCCCATTTTCTCACTGAAGTTGTTGGGCTTGAATTCTTTGTCAGGAAACTTCCTTCTGTGTGGTGGAGTTCTGGATGATTTGCAGACTCTTGCTAGATGACCTCTTTTTTCACAACGAAGGCAGATGGTATCAAGAAACTTGCATTCAGTGCGGAGGTGCCCCCCCCACAACCTCTGCAATAAAAGTCTTGCCTTTTTCTTCCCAGGTCTTTCTTTTTCGGCTCCATTCTGAGTCTATAAATTCCTTCCTCCACCTCACTACAGTCTGATTCAGAATCTATCTGCTCGCAATGAGTTGTTGTGGACTTTTCCACATCAGGATGGCTTGTGGCCTTGTTAATTTTCTTCATGGCTGCCACTGAGGACTTAGTGGCTTCTGCTGAGGAGGCCTCTTCTATGGCCTCCTTTAACGTGATCTTAGGTTTTAATAATAATTTGCTCTGAAGCACGTTGTCTTTGAGGCCTTGAACAAACCGATCGTGCATGGCCTTCTCCAAACTGTTAAACTCGCATGCACCCCCAATGTCTCTTAAGCTTGCCATGAAGTCGTTAACGTTTTCGCTTTCCCCCTGATCCCGACGGTACAACTCGTGTCTCTTAATGAGGCACAATACTTGTGGGGCGTAATGGGCTCTTAAAAGCTTTTCTAAATCAGGCCATTCCATTACCTTCACGTCTGCAGCTCCCGCCAATGCCTTCGCCATCTTGAAGACTGCCGGACCACAGTGCGTAAGGAAAACCACCCTCTTCCGCTTCTCGGAGATGTCGGCGAGGTCGTTTCCTTCCAAATACATTTGGAAGCGATCCGCATACGATTCCCAGTCTTCTGCCGCCAGATCGAACGGGGCTGGGGGGGGTGTTCAGCGCAGCCATCTCGCTCTTCTGCTTGTCTTCCGTGTCGTCTTCTCTTCAGGGGAATCCCATCCTCATCGCCAGTGTTAAGTTTGCATGAAGAGTCAGACGCGAAGAGCTTCAGTGGAGAGTTTATTTAGTGACTACAGCTCGAATGGACCCCACTTGGCTGGGCTACAGCTGCTTCTTATAGCCAGCAGCCGTAGTTGCCAGCCAATCAGAGTGCAGGGTTTTCCCACACTTTTTAAACCAATCCTATTTGACATTTTACAAGAACAATTCAAACTAAACCAATGACATTCAAACCTACATACATAACAGAAAAAGCCTCCAGTCTGAGGTCAGTGGCGGAAATGCTTCAGTTTTGTTTCCAAAACATTATAAGGACAAGTGCATAAAATCTGATGATTGAGCTTGAGTTGAAAGAGACTTTACTTTTTTAATTCATGACTAAAAGAAAAAAAATCTATCTCTGTTCAATAAACACACCAAGATGATACACGTCAGATCTTTCTCAAGTCATTTAAATGATGTTCATATTTTTGAACTGAATACATATTACTCTCAGTTCCTGTTTATGCAATCAGGAAGTATTGTATGGGCTCTCTGGGAACAGTATGAAATATGCTTTTTCTATCTGCAAAAATTTGTTTCTCAACTCCCTGAACCCATGCAGACTGTTGTGCCAAGTCAACTTTCTCATTCCTTGCATCAGTAGCAAGTGGCCTCTAAGATAGCTGTTTCCAATGACCTCTTCCTCTTCTTCTTCCTCCTCCCCCACACTTTGCAGTGCTTACAAAGAGCCATTAGACAATCACCAAAAGGGAAGCTATACATTTGCATTGAAGGCAATCATGTGAATTTATACCTACATGATTAATATAATTCATACAGAAATTTAAGAAAGTCTTAAATTATAATAGTGGGGAGGACTCTGTCCAGTTAACCTATGTTTTAGACATGTTCAGTTTGTAGCATTATTGTCCTTAGGCAGTTCCATACCAAAACTCTCATTGCTGAACTATTCCTTCAAATGGGATTGCATTGGACTTTCTTGACTTTCTGTATTTTTCAAGGTAGGAACACCCTCCTTGTCTCCTCTCCTTCTAGTTCCTGAAGCCAAGGGGCCAGGCCTGCCACATTCTCACATTTTACTTTGGGCAGGACAGAGCTTTCACTACAATACAGGTAGTGCTCAATTTAGAACAGTTCATTTAGTTCAAAGTTACAACGGCACTGAAAAAATGACTTATGACCATTTTGCACACTTACAACCATTGCAGCCTCCCTGTGGTCATGTGATTCAGCTACCTGGCAATTAGTCATATTTATGAGAGTTGCAATGTCCTAAGGTCATGTGATCAACATTTGCGACCTTCTGACAAGCAGTCAATGGAGAAGTCACATTCATTGAATAATCTTGTTATTAACTTAACAACTGCAGTGATCCACTTAACAACTGTGTCAAGAAAGGTCATAAAATGGGACAAAGTTCACTTAACAACTGCCTCATTTAGCAACAGAAATTTTGGGCTCAATTTTGATCATCAATTGAGGACTATTGTGGCTGCCAGTTTTGTTTTTTTTAAATTACTTCCTGGACAAACATTGCTTTAAAAAAAACTTTTCAAAAGCCAAAGAGGGGTGCACTGTAGCATAAAAATGCTCTTATCTTTTGGGAGTCAGCAATCATGTGGAAGGGCCTCTGTTAGAGCAGCACATGAAACCTTGAGACTAGTTTTAGCAGCTGTGCATTCCAGAAAAAGGAACCCCCAACAAGATAGTCAAGGAAAGTTTTCAAACATTTTTCCTCTTAGGAATTGGCTCAAAAAATGGATCGTCTCCAAGAAAACTTGAAAAACGTTGGCAGCTTGTAATCACTGACAAAGATTTTTTAAAATCCTGATCAGGAACGTCTACTGCCGGCATCGAACACCAACCGCCCTGTACGAGCGCACAGGCGGGGACTCCTCAGCGTGCCGTCTGTGACTCAATGTCGCTTGGCAGTGACGTGGGGGAGGGCCTACTGTGGCAACTCCCACCCTATGGAATCAACTACCTCTGGGACTCCGCCTGGCCCCCGACCTCCGCACCTTCCGCCATGACCTGAAAACCTGGCTATTTGAGCAGGCTGCGCTGTGCTGACTCCTCTTGAGGGGGAGGGGGGTTTGTTTTATAATTTGTTTTAGTAATTTGGCTTGTTGGGTTTAATTCTATTTTAGGTAATTATTTATTGTGTTGGTTTTAATTGTGAGCCGCCCCGAGTCCATTCGGGAGAGGGGCAGCATACAAGTCAAATAAATAAATAAATAAATAAATAAATAAATAAATAAATAAATATCAATCAATACTTCAAAAAAAGGCTATTAAAAGAATAAATAACCAGAAGATTTAAAAAATATTATTTTTCAAGGGAAAAAAATTAGCCTTAAGAGTACTAGAATTTTTCTTGGCCATTTTATGTAGATTTTAAGGTAACTGATAGAAGTTTAAGATGTCCTGAAAACTTTGGGGAACAAATGGTTTTTGAAACATTTTAAAGTTCAAATTTTCAAGAACTTGTCTTCTGCACTGAATCACTAAACTACACACATAAACACACACACTGAAGCCCAGGAGGTAGAGAATTGCTCATCTCTTCCGATAGCTCCGTGGTTTGTTTCAGAATGTTTTCATCATAACTGTTAAAAGTTTGTGGTTATCAGAGCAGCTGTCCCATCGTGCTTTGCAACATTTCAATCATTATACAAGCAAGGAAGTAAACTCACTTAACCACGAAGTCAGTTTCTCTTTCCAAGTGCTTACTGTTGCCTCAGAAGTTGGCTTTTTAAAATAAAATAAAAAACCAGAGGGTGAGTGAAAGGCTCTTTCCTGTTTTTGAAATCAGACCATCTGCACGGTTGACTAGTTACTCAAATCTTATCGCTTAAAATAACAAGGGCATGAATTTCAGAACTGCCTACTTGAATTGCCCTCTTTCCTTTCCATACGTTTCTCTATTTACTCACGGGAACCCATATTTACAGTATTCTCTTGCCAACTGCTGACATAGAGGAAACATAAGACCTGGTTACACTTTAAGCTCTATTGCTAAAGCATGCCACAGCAGTCAGACCCTTTCTAAACATACTTTTCTGATTGCCTTAAGCCAAGAAAAGCTGAAAAGGACAATATTTCTCCTTGTTAGCCCAAATGGTTGCTTCTGGGTGCTCCTTCTCATCTTTTTTAGAGAGCGATAGCTATATTCTTCACAAAAGGCAGAGTTTTATTTTCAGAAGTACACAACTCTGACAAAGGTCACCGGGTAAGGCTTGAGTAATGGGAGATGGGAGTTAAGATGGCTTGTAGTAAACCCCTCTATAGATACAAAGTTCTCCAGGGTTCAAATGTTGACCTTACAAACCATATACAGTACTGTCCAGTCAGCACCTCAGGTCATATTTTCCCCCCTTTAGAAGAGGAAAAGGGGGAGGAAGGAAGGGGGAAATCCCAAGAAAAAAAGTATGTGCTTAGTAAAATCCAAAAATTAGTTTCAATATGTCTGTTTTGCACAGCAGCTTTGGAAAAAGCTGCCAAATACAACAGCTTTGTTTGATAATCTCCTGGCTTAACTCCTGAGCTGGCTACTATCCATTTTACATTGCACAATAAATGCCTGCAAAATTAATCATAAACTCTCTGGTTGGGATTCAGACTGCAGTTTTCCTGGAGGGTTCATCAATCCATCGTTTTCTGCCAGCACTATTTTTTCTAGAGGCTGTTTTCCTCAGTGACCCTGGCTATAAGGGCAAAGCACGTCTGAGTAAATGCAGTTTGTTCTTGTTTTCCTGCTTTGCTTTAAAAAAAGAAAAGAAAAGAAACAACCTTGGCAAGAGTTAACAGCAGATAGCTAAATTTCACACTTTTACAGCCTTTTTTGGCAAAATTAACACTTAGCTCAGAAGGGAAAGAACATGTGTTCTTTAAAAAGAATTGTTATTAAAAAGTGTTTTTCCCCTTTCTTTGCCCACCAGCCAGACTTAAAGTTGTCATTGCTCTTGAGTTTCAACATTATTTTTATGACGTTTGGGTAACGCCAACTGAAACCAGTCTGTTCTGCTTGATGAACTTGCTATTTTATAAATACACTGAAGTGCAGAACAAAAAGAAAGGGAAGGTTTCCTATTTCAATCCAAACAAATATGCTTTAAAATGTGTGTGTGTGTGTGTGTGTGTGTGTGTGTTGATCATATTAGCAACTGTAAAATAGGGGCATATGGTAGAGACATGAACAAACTCTTCATATATTGTTCATACAAAAGCAGCCTCTTGCATTTCGGTTACTACTTCTCTTGATACCCCACATGAAGTTCTGCCAATGGCTTGCAGGCAAACTTTTGACCTAACTTTTTTCTACAGTTCATAGTGGTGAAGGGGAAAAAATAGCCTTACTAGTTTAATTTCCAAAACCCCAATTTGTAATTTGTAGATTTAAAAAAAAATGGGGGTGGGAGTGGATGGAGGAAATTACATATAAATGTATAATCAATATCTATTTAACTCAGTCTTCGACCCACATCCACCCTTTACGTCTGGGGAGGGGGTTGTTTTGCTGTATCCACCTGAGATTCTAATAATGTTGTACTTACATATAACAACAAAATCATGCTAGGTTCTACTGTTGCCTGAGCTGCATAAATATGGATGACAAATAGATGGCAACAAGCATCTTCAGAAAATCTATTGATACCTCATGGTAGTCTGCAGTTTTGCTCTATGGTCATGAAACCCCCGTAAACATTACCCAAGATTTCCCTGCCTAAATTCTAAAACAGTTTTTAATCTCAAGCAGTTGCATTCCAGGTTTCAAAAAGTAGTTACAAACTTATAGGACTTACAAAGCATTTTTCTGACTACACAACATGCCATGTCACATTGCTTTTGTCATTTGGATTTCTTCTTTTTCTAAAGTCACAGTGTCAGAAGAACAATCTGAGTTTGAGACCAAGCTGGAACTTGGACACAAAATGAATACATAGGACAACTGTTTGAAGAGGAGGGTGGTTTTATTTAACAGGTAACAGACTATATAGCTCTCAAAGGTGGCCATAGGTGAAAAGGTTAGGGGCAGTAATATTTATAGTGTGGTTGATTGGATGTTCTTGAGTGTTGTCCTGAAGTGTTTGCCTTAGAGAATGTGTGAAGTCTTGCAAGGAGAAAATGTGGTTTTCTCCCCTGTGGGTATGATAATTTCTATTTTCCTTGCCTGGCTGTTGAGTGAGAGGTGTTAAGGAGGGGAAACTGTGTTATGTGTCAAAGGGATTTTCATATCTCGATGGGATTTGTATTGTTATAATTAAGTTGCTGGGTATTTACCAATTTCTTAAGAGAAATGTCATGTGCAAAGGATCAGGACCATTTGTTAAGTTGCAGCACAGAATATTTTTTCAAGCCTATGCACAAGTATCTAGTCAACTAAAATTTAATACTAAATTGGCACCAAGTAAGGGTCAACAGAATTCAAGAGAGGTTGGACTTGAATTGTTTGTGGCAACATAAAGACTCTAAGCTGATGATATGTTTAACTCCACCTCCCAGCTCTGCCTGATCTTCTCCTACTAAAGACATGTTTTGTTAGTTTTGGCCTACATGAAAATGTTGTTTGAAAGGCTTAAGCAGTGGTCTTTTGCAACATTGTTTCTTTGGTAGTATCATTGGTGGATTCACTGGGGATGTGGGGGAGGAGTCAGGGGAAGACTATGTGCTTGTATGGAGTGGATGGTAAGGGATGACACAGGTGGCATATGAGCATTTTCACCCCATAGTACCATGCCTGGGTTTTTCTTTCCATTCAATGTGACATTCATAAAGCAAATGACTAGTTTATCTACACCTCAAATTCACAGGGCAAAACATTCAACACCACACAATTGTTACCTTATGTTGTTTGGTACAATGTTTATTATTTATCTGAAACATTTTAAAGTATTCAACTGGGAAACATTTCTAGAACAGTTTAGAGATGATATATTATGCATGATACATTACAGATGTTTAGATTGGATGTAGGACTTTTATCTACCCTTCCTAAGTCCTTCCTAAGTACGTGGGATAGGGATATATTGTTATTTGATGGTGTTAAAGATTTTTTTTTGCAAGATATAAGCTGTTCCAGTAAAGTTTCCTTTTTGCAATTGACTGATGGTGATTTTGTTAATCCCAGTGGTGTTCAAATGATGTTTTGAGATTGCACCCAAGCCACCTGTTACTATTGGTACTATTTTTGCTTTCTTTTGCCACAGTCATTCTATTTCTATTTGCAGACTTCATATTTTATGACTTTCACCAGTTTTTTCTCCCCATTTTTGCTGTCTCCAAGTACTGCAATGTCATTGACCAGACTTTTTTGTCTTTATTGTAAGTAATATATACTATAAAATATAATAATACCGTGTTTACCCGAAAATAAGACCTACCCCGAAAGTAAGACCTAGCACTATTTTCTAAACCTGCCCTAATATAAGACCTACCCCGAAAATAAGACCTAGTGTAAATCTCCAGTTCCAGGAAGACTTTTCAGGGAGCAACTGTGCACCGCAAAACACCCCTACACACTCACACCCACTATTTGGCACCATAAATATATAAGACCTACCCCGAAAATAAGACCTAGTGTGTTTTTGGGAGCCAAAAAATATAAGACAGTGTCTTATTTTGGGGAAACACGGTACATATTATTATTTATTAGTAAATAATATAAAATGCAACCTCGAAAAGTAGGAAGGGAAAGGAAGGACTATTACATTTTGAGAAGCTTCATTGTTCTAATCACAACCAACTGGAATGCAAGGAATCAATTCAAGAGCCTGATACAATCAATCTCTGTACAGGTAATGCTTATAGTAATGGACTTCCTTTTATCTTTGTGTTACAACCAAATTGAAAGGTGGATATAAAGGGCAGGGGAAATATAACTGAGGCTAATGATACATCTCCATACTGAAAATATAAAAGCAGGTTTGCACCAGCAGTGGAAAGGCATGAAATAAACAAAATCACATTTTCTAACTTTCTCCTGCTTCTGTGACAACTAGAATTTGGTTTTTAAAAATAACAAGTCCCAGAATGAAAACATTTAACTCTAGGATGCAGAATATATCCTAATTTATCAAAATTTTCTTGAAGGCCAGATATGAATTCACATTCATCTTAAAAGAGGAAGGGTTATGAAATGAAAAACATGTCTCTAATAATATGCTTAAAATTTGACATTGAAAGCAACATGAATAATGATAATATAAATTTGATTAGTAATAGGAACATAATGTAACAAATCCTGTGTTACTATAATTCTACCTTTACCCTCATTTTAGCTGGAAAAGCAATTAATTAAGCACATGCAGTTAGGAAATCACTGAGACTTTGAACTTTGCCATCTGGAGAGGAGATTCAGTGTTTTCATAGCCTTGGGTTACAAGTTAACCTTCTAAATCAGGTTATTTGCGTAGATAGCCTGGGCTCTCTCAGACTTTGTCACTGGGAGCATTTTGGGAAGTGTAATTCAGCTAAGTAGGTTATTGTTGCCAGGATGTTTGGGGAAGGAGCAGAGGTAAAGAGTGGAGGGGCAGAAACATCAAGGCAGTTTCAGCTAATCTAAACTTATCCCTTTTATGTTATGAGAAGAGGTTGCAACATTACTGGTAATTTTGCCTCATCCTGCAAGTCAGCACAGACAGAGAAGCTAAAAAGCTCCTAACTGACTAGGGAAGATCAAGCTGGAGCACGCTCAGCTCATCAGGGTGAGCACGTGATGACAACACAATCCTCTTCCATCTGTTGATGTATTCCTGGATCCCCCTGGGCATTTTTCCATCCAGCCTCGCAAGCAGCTGGATCAATTTACTCTTGCCTACAGTGTCCTGCACGGGCAAGGAACTCATGGAAATCCCCCTTCTGTTTCAACTTTTGAAGAAGAAATCTGGTCGCTTTTAAGCTGCTATTGATTTAAAGTTTCAGTGGTAGAAGGGAACTGAAATCTCCTGCAATCGCTAACAAAATGGAGGAGCTAGGAGGCAGATCAGTGCAACATAGCCTTTTACTGATATCGCTAAGGATGCCTCATTCTTCCAGTCTTTTTAAAGTTTAGTTTAGTTTAGCTCCAGACACATATGCTGGAAAGAGCTTCCGTTTTTAAAAGAGCCTACAGGTTATCATCAGTGGTGGGATTCAAAATTTTTTACTACCGGTTCTATGGGCGTGGCTTGGTGGGTATGGTGTGGCGTGGTGGGGAAGGATACTGTAAAATCCCCATTCCCTCCCCATCCCACTAACCTGCTTTCCAGCTCCGTTCTCCTGTGCAGGGCAACAAAAGAAGACCCAGCCGATCAGCTGGGACTCGGGAGGCAGAGAATAGATGGGAGTGGGACCAGTCAGAGTTGGTATTTGCCAGTTCTCCAAACTACTCAAAATTTCCGGTTCTCCAGAACTGGTCAGAACCTGCTGAATACCACCTCTGGTTATCATAATGTGATTTATATCTTTCAAGAAGCATTTTTTCCAACAGTCATTGAAGGCAGAGGTGGGTAGGAACCAGCTGGAAACTTTTGGAGTTAACAGTACATATATTTTTGCCAGTGATGTGATTAATGTTATGACTAAGAAAGCACTTTTTCCTGTGACCAAGATAACCTCATACGGTACTCAGATGTGGCTCCATTTTTAGTTTGTAACAGCCTCCTCCCTTGCCCATAACTCTTTTGGCAAAAAGATTTAGAGCAAGTTTGTCTTGGCTTACTAGAAAATGTTGGTTCCCTTTAGGTCCAGCAACCCTTTTAAAGAACCTTAGCTATTGGGCAGCAAAACTTTGGACCAGCTATCAGCTTTGAACTACAGAAACCTGGATGAGCACTAGACAGCTGCAAAGTTTACTAGATCTGCAGTTCAGATCTAGTAAACTTATGAAATGTGGAATAAGATCCAAAGGACCATTGAAAAAGTTCCAAGGTATCTAAGTGGTTTGTAGGCTCAGTTTTTAATTGAAAGGCATTTCAAAAACATAGTACGTGGTTAAATGTTAGAAAAACCTCCCAACAATACGAAAAGCTGGACTGTGAAACCAATTAACTAAAGAAGTGGTAGGCTCCCCTTATGAATATATTCAAGGGGTGATTATATAACCATCTGTGTGGGATGCTTTACTGGGTTCTTTCATTGAATGGGTGATCGAATTCTACAACCTAAATAGGCCCTTTCAATTCCAGGATTCTATAATATAGGATAGAGATGTGCAATTCCATATGAAATTTTCTTTTAAAATCTATGGTCTGGAGTGAGTCTCTGGTTGTCCATCAGCTCAAGTCTTCCTGGAGAAACAGGGATGCAGCAAAACTATTGTTTCTAAAATATGGCATCAATAAGAAATGAGAATGTGGCCTTAAGCTCAGAAAATACAAATCCAGACTCTGGATTCAGAGCTCCTACAAGTAGCTGGACAACCATAAAGAAAAGCCGTGTTTTCTACCTAGAAGATTCATTTTGCTTAGTTTTTCAGCTGTCCATCTCATATGCAATTTTAGTAGCATGAACAGCCTTTAATGGTCACAATGAGGAAGATGATAGTATAGCAACTACAGTGAGTAACAAAAAAGAAAAGAAAAAGAAAAATTGAGTAACAACTACAAGAGATGAGCAAATCTCTTTGAGGAAGCAATATGTTCATCTTTTCTAAGAAAAAGTTGTGTTTGCATCAAAAGGCAACACTAAAGAGTGTTATGAAGAGATCAAGTTCTTCTGACGATATCTTTAAAGGTGTGAAGAGAACAAAGACTGCATCTTGAGCATCATCAGTTAAATCTTAATGGATTCCATCCCAGAAGTAGGGGGAGTTTATGAGCCCTCGGTGAGTCTATACTGGGATTATAGATTATAAACCTGTCTGAGGAATTCTGGGAATTGAAATCTGCACACCTTAAAAGTTGTCAAGGTTAAGAAGGACTGGATTACATTTTAGGTGCTGCTTTACTGAAATGACCTTGATTAATCTGGAAAAGCAAAGCATGGTCAGATTTGGTAGGATATCATCAGAGAATATCAAGGTTGTAAGCTAGGAATTCCAGAAAAAAAGCCATCACAAATTGCTTTGGCCCTGTCGCCCTGCAACTCCATAGGTGTGTCCATGCAAACCCTAGACATCCAGTGACTTGAAAGGAACATGACTTTATTTTGCTGAAATGATGATTTCGATCAACAAACATGCTTGCTCTTTTTCCAACAATGTACAGTTGGGAAGACAGAATGAATTGAATAGAGTCAATTCAGTGTGAAAAAAAACATTTAGCCGGAAGTATACATATTCCTCTCTGTTCAGGAATTAGTAGGTATATAAAAGACTATACTATTTTTACGTATTAGTTAAATATAAATGTATTACTGAATTGAACTACAATATCTTTATAACACGATGGGTGTTGAATGGTTGCTTCCAGTGGTGGGATTCAATTTTTTTTACTACCGGTTCAGTGGGCGTGGCTTGGTGGGCGTGGCAGGGGAAGGATACTGTAAAATCTCCAGTCAGAGGTGGGATTTGCCGGTTCTCCGAACTACTCAAAATTTCTGCTATCGATTCTCCAGAACTGGCTAGAACCTGCTGAATGCCACCTCTAGTTGCTTCCATGTTTTATATAAATTTCCTATCACTTTTTTTAAAATAGAAACATATATAATTTGATGCTGTGTGAGCTCTTTCCACGCATAATAAAATGTCATATACCAACAATGTCAACAATAATGCAAAAAAAAAGAGGCTACAATGGTCTGTAGCCTCTTTTTGCATTATAATTTTCTTATGTGGACACTATTCAACACTGAGTAAAGCATGAAGTCATCGTATATTGAGCTGCACAACCTGTTCTTACAATAGAATAGAATAACAGAGTTGGAAGGGACCTTGGAGGTCTTCTAGTCCAACCCCCTGCTTAGGCAGGAACCTTATACCATTTCAGACAAATGGTTATCCAATCTCTTGTTAAAAACTTCCAGTGTTGGAGCATTCACAATTTCTGGAGGCAAGTTGTTCAACTGATTGTTTTTGCTATGTATGCAGGTTTGAAATCATTGGTTTAGTTTGAATTGTTCTTGTAAAGTGTTGGAAATGATTGGTTTAGAAAGTGCGGGAAAACCCTGCACTCTGATTGGCTGTCAGCTGCGGCTGCCGGCTATAAGTAGCAGCCGCAGCAAAGCCAGTTGGGTCCGTTCTGAGCTGTAGTCACTAATAAAACAAAAGAGCTTGAAGTGCTCCGTGTCTGTCTCTTCATGCAAACTTAACAGTTTTAACTATCAGGAAATTCTTCCTTAGTTCTAGGTTGCTTCTCTCCTTGATTAGTTTCCACCCATTGCTTCTTGTCCTGCCCTCAGGTGCTTTGGAGAATAGCTAGACTTCCTCTTCTTTGGGGCAGCCCCTGAGACATTGAAACACAAGTCCACATGGAGTCCTTTAAAGCCTTGGAACAGCCTCTAGAACTCTCTGCCAGGAGATATACTAAAAGCCTTTCCTTTTCTTCAGCACAGTATTTGTGCCATGGTGGGTGGATGGTCCGCTACTTCCTGTTGACAGATGACATTGAGTGTCTTAGGGATGACTCTTCATTTTGCATGTGGCTTTGGCTTCTGTGAACTTTTTGTATTTGAACATGAAATTGTGTTACATGGGTCATGATGATACGTCCCTATTCCTTCCCAGCCTCCTTTTTTTTGATCCTGCATGCCTGGAATCTAAAATGAGATCAGACCATAAATAGTTCAGCTGCCAATGCTTCATTTCTGGAAATCTTCCAATGATCTACAACCACCACCGTGTCTTCTCTACTTTGTGAATTATTGTCACCATCACTGTCAGCTTTTACTCTATCAGCTTTTTTAAGTTCCTAAGATGGAATCTTTTGCGACCCAACAAAGGTCAGAGTTTTGCCTGTTATAAATCATACAGAGCCAGTGAGGAGGAAAATTCAGCTGACACTGTCATCTGATCTCTGCAGCTGTGCACCAGATCTAAACTAGTTCCTTCTCTTGTATCTCTTTCAAGTTAAGCATGAAGCCCAGACATCTGTTAGTTCCTGAATTACAGTGCATTTCCATCAGTGGACATTCTCTGCCTTGCAAGCTTAGATATTTCCAAAATTTGCCTTAATCTTCAAATAGACTTAAACTCTCAAATGAATTGCTGTGGGCAGTTGGAAGGTTTGTTGCAGAAACTTCAGTGGGGATTCCAACAACTTTCTCCTGTGTATGTTGTGCTTGAATAAATCATTCATTCTGTATCAGCATAGTCCACAGTTTGTTCCAAGGATCTGAATCGGAAATATTTTTACATTTGTTATTATTTATGGTCCTGTGTATATGTCATCATTTAAAGTTGCATTCACATCAGGGAGCTTTCTTAGTTTTAAGGTCTGACAGACAGCTGCCTGCATTTTTCTGCATATTCCAAAATACTACCAGAAATAAATAAATCAATAAACAAACAAACAAATATATGTTTCCTAACAATCATACTGAGAAAGAATTGAGGCAGGGGAACTTTCTCATCATTGTCATATTATTTATCCTTCATTATTTTTGTGTAAAAATGTAAAAGAACTTAACACAGTTCCATCATTAAATTAATAATCCTCTCATTAAATATCTTTATGTCTTTACTGTCAATCAGTTTAAGCAGAGATTCAACCCAGGTACTTTATTATGCACAATATAACATATCTAATTTATTAGGTACATATGTGCATGTGCAATGACACAAAGTCAGGATTTCTATAATACCTCTACTGATTTCAAATGGAAGAATTATTGTGGTTCAACTGCTGTGCCTGGTTCAATATTTTTTATAACCTTTCTTCGTCAATTCAGGTGTAACCACAGTATGTTCCAAGGGGCTGCATTTACATAGATAAATATAGCATTGAAACTCAAATATTTATCCTCAATAACTATATTCACCCTTTCTTTGTTCTTTTACCCCTGCTCAAATTATTGGGACTTTTCACCATGAATGAGTCATACTTCCCTTTTCACAGATCTAATTTAATGCACAAAGAGGGAACTTGTGCAATTGTACAATATTTCCACAACCAAAAGTTGCCATATTGGTAATGCCCAAGTTGCATCTTTAAACATACTACAGTAGGATAACAAAGGAAAGAGATCTAGGAATTATCTTTGTGTAATCAAATGTAACCCAATATAGACTGTACTGCTTGATAAGGGATTACAATGCAGGCATGTGCTCAGCCATTGTAACAATTGCCTCCCTTCCCATTTTCATCTTCCCTTTCACCTCTGTTTAATGCTGCATTTAGTTATTCCTCCGTATTTAGTTGATGAGATTGGGCCAAGCACAAAACAACACAATCCAGTGAGCTACATTCTTTTGTTTGGGGGATCTATGTGTCAGCAGTGACTCATTTACTGAGAACTACATTACTGAATGCACTAGGACCACTTCCTGCAGTATTTCCTTGCAAGCCTTACCTTTAACATATAGCTAACGAGCAATTATGTCTAGCTGAGTGTTTTTCTCCCTCTCAGACATGTAATCTCTTCCATCTTCATTTTGTTTCTGCTGGCTTTCTTTGAATTTCTCTGCAAAGGGACTGATGCCATTTTCAAAGCCCATTGAATCATTTTCTCTGTATCTAAATGACCAGAATCAAAACATGCCAAATATAAAAACATCTGTAGTCTCAAGACTCTGCAGAAAAGGACTCCCTATGAGAATGTTCAGGGTAGATTAAGATAGCCGTAACAAAAGTGACCAAGAATGTATAGCTAAATGCTACAAAATCTCAACTAAACACTTCATCAGCCATAGATAATGATTTTATCGTACCAGAAAAATTCTAACAAAAATATGAAATCCCTTTTCTTCCCCACATTGCTCTTTTTCACTTAATTTACTACTACAAATATTTTACAAGAGAAGGCCACAATCATAAATCATAATTTGGATATCTGTATCTAATTAATATCAGTGTTCCTCAATTGTCAGCATATTCAATCAAAAATATGCATTACCCTGCAAAAAAGACACCCCTTCTTCCCCCTCTATATAAACATAAACACACACACACACACACACACACACACACATAAAGCTTTCTCAAATATATATATATATTTGTAAGCTGTTTCCATGGTTATATATTTTGTTTAGCTTTTAAGGCAAGAAATAATCTTTGAATGATGTGCCAATTTGTGCTTCAGTACATATAGTCTCAGGCAATCGTTTTACTTGAAAAAAAATGGAAATAGATTTTCCAAATTCCAAGTTCCTATCCTGTCTTAAGGATTACTACACCGTGAGGGTAACAGAATAACAGAGTTGGAAGGGACCCTGGAGGTCTTCTAGTCCAACCCCTGCTCAGGCAGGAAACCTTATGTTATTTTAGAAAAATGGTTGTCCAAACTCTTCTTAAAAACTTCCTGTGTTGAAGCATTCACAATTTCTGGAGGCAAGTTGTTCTGTCAGCCTTCAAGATTTTCTCCCTTTGCTTTGCATCTTTTGGCTGTCATAAGTAATGGGGGGAGGAGGGGGACATGGTTATGGGAAGAGAGCTGGAGGTTTTACAAAACAGAACTGTATAAGTTGGGGGGGAAGTTTCTTGCTTAGCTTTCTATCCTATGCTATGCGCAGCCACAGCTCCAAGGTCAACGGACAGAGGCCTCATCACAACCTGGAGATGCCCACATGATGTTATACACAACTTTTTATTGGGTGGACAAATTAAACTATTGTGGGTGGGAACGTTGCCATCACTTTGTATATGTGATTTGCGTGTTCATTTTCTCAGATTCAGAATTCTTTTGTTGCTACCACTTGACTTTCAGTAAAAGATATCTTTTCTCTAATGAATGGAGTCTAAATATTTCTTTCTTGGATTTTGAATGGAGCACCAGCTGACATTATTCTGAATTCCCCCAGAAGGGGAGGAGCAATCTCAACCAAAAACCGAGAATCCGACAGATCTGGCCTCCACTGGCACCGAGAATCTGAGTGGGGAGGAAAAAATTCCAGTGAAATATTGGGACTTAAAGGAGATATTCAGTGAGAAGGCCTCGGACAAGCTCCCCCCCCACCGCTCAACAGATTGCAGTATTGAAATTTTGCCAGGAGTGAAACTCCCAAAACCAAAACTGTACTCGATGATACCGTGGGAGCTAGAAGAGTTGCAGTCATTTATTGATAAAAATTTGGAACGTGGTTTCATCTAACCTGCTAGGCCCTGGGTAGCGGCCCCAGTATTATTCTGTGAGAAGAAAAATGGCTCTCTTCTTTTGTGTGTTGACTATAGGAACCTCAACGCCATTTCGGTGGAGAACATCTACCCCCTCCCCTTGATGAAGGATATGTTGGCCCACTTAGCCAAAGGGAAAATTTTTACGAAACTCGATCTGAGGGAAGCTTACCACCGAGTTCGAATTAAGGAAGAGGATGAATGGAAAACTGCTTTTAACTGCCCAATGGGGTGTTTCCACATTGTTTGGCCTACAGGGGGCTCCTGCAGTATTCATGCAAATGATAAATCAGGTGTTGCATGAACATTTATACAAGGGGGTGCTGGTTTATCTTTTTTTAAATTACATTTATATGCCGCCCTTCTCCGGAGACTCAGGGCGGCTTACAATTTTTGGGATACAACCCAGTGTGCTCAGCAATAGCCTTCATTCCATTGTATATGCCTGCTTATTACTAGGCGGCATTTTTACAAAGTCAGCTAATTGCCCCCAACAATCTTGGGTCCTCAATTTACCTACCCCGAGAGGATGGAAGGCTGAGTCAACCTTGAGCCTGGTGGAATTCGAGCCTACAGCAGTTGTAGGCAGCTGGAACTTAAGTGCAGGCAATTAACAGCCTGAGCCACCAAGGCCCTGTGTAGATAAGAATATCTTGATGATATTCTTATCTACACAGAGACCCGTGATGAACATGTGAAACTAGTGCATTCAGTTCTGGAAAAACTTCGAGCTGCTGAACTGTACGCGAAGTTGTCCAAGTGTGAATTCCACCAGGAAAAAATTGACTATTTAGGCTATCGCATATCACATGATGGCATAGAAATGGATCCAGGGAAAGTTCGTGCCATTTTGGAATGTGCCCCTCCCCACATCAGGAAACAACTGCAAAGTTTCATGGAATTTGCTAATTTTTACCATCAATTTATCCCTGCTTTTGCGAAGATTGCAATGCCTATCACAAATCTCCTAAAAACCAAAGGGGAGGTGAAACCGAAGCCTAGTAAACCACTGGAGTGGTCCATGGAATGCCAAGCTGCTTTTGAGAAACTGAAACTGTTTGCTGCTGAACCAGGGCTCAAGCGGCCGGACATGGGCCCCTTTTGTAATCCAAGCTGATGCAAGTGACATAGCAGTGAGGGCGGTGTTACTACAGGCAAACGAGATGGGCACTCTGCAATCGTGTGCATATACTTCCCATAAACTGAAACCGAAAGAAGATGGGCCATCTGGGAAAAAGAAGCTTTTGCAGTTCACTGGGCTCTGTTAACCTGGAGGCATTTCCTAGAAGGGCAAAACACCCATTTGAGGTGTGGATGGATCATAAAAATTTAGAGGCTTTGAAAATGTCTCGGAAGCTGTCTCCCAAGCAAGTTCGCTGGGCGCAGTACTTTAAATGCTTTAATTTTTCATTGAAGTACATTCCAGGGGGGAAGAACTTCATGGAGGATGCTTTATCTAGATTACCTCAATATAATAGTGCCCACCAAGAAGTGGTCCGGCCTATTGTCCCAACCAAACAGTTGGCAGCTCCAGTGGTTACCAGAGCCCAGAAAAAGAAGGAAGTTGATTTATCAAATGATTTATCTGTACAATTAAAAGAACTCTAAAACTTAATGATTGGTTTCTGGCTCACTCAAATAACTGTACGGTTAGAGATGGATTGGCATGGGTGGGGGCCAAATTATATGTGCCAGCAAAGTTGAGAAACCAAATATTACAGCAAGCTCATGACTCTAAAGCTGCTGGACATTTTGAATTCGTGAAGACCTTACACTTGGTTAAAAGGCAATTTTGGTGGCCTACCTTGAAAAAGGACATTGAGACTTATGTGGCTAGCTGTCCCATCTGTGCCTCAGCCAAACAGCCTCCTGGTAAACCAGCGGGCTTACTACAAAATGTGGTTAGACCAACTGCTCCATGGAAAGAAATATCTATGGATTTTATAGTGGAATTACCTGAAAGTGGGGGTAATACAGTTATTTGGGTAGTAACATATTTGTTTTCCAATAGGTACATTTCATACCTTGTGTGAAAATCCCATCTGCGAAAATGTTAGCTAACATTTTACATATCTGCAGGTTACTTGGTGTTCCTGAATGCATAATCTCAGACAGGGGTGTCCAGTTTACCTCAAACTTTTGGAAGGAGTTCCTGACGTTATTGGGTTCTGCCCAGGGCTTAAGCTCCGCCCACCACCCACAAACCAATGGGGCTTGCTAACTCAGTATTGGAACAGTATCTTAGATGTTATATAAATTATCAGCAAGATGATTGGGCTGACCTACTGCCATTCGCTGAGGTGGCATATAACAATTCGGTACATAGTAGTACTGGGTTTACTCCATTTAAAGTGGTTTCGGGACAAGACTTTGTACCCATATCCGAGCTTCCACAGGAGAAACCTAACATTCAGTCATTGGATGAGTGGATAACCCAGTTCTAGCTTACTTGGCCGGTTACCCGTAAAGCATTAGATGATGCTCATCAAGCTCATAAAAAAATTGCAGACAAAAAGAGAACTCCACAGAAACCATATCAAGTTGGTGACAAGGTCTTTTTATCCACCAGATATTTGCAGACCACACAAAAGTCAAAAAAGCTTGGACCTAAGTATGTTGGACCTTTCCCAATTGAACGAATTATGAATTCTGTGGCAGTCCAACTGCAAATACCAAAAACCCTCCAATGAATCCACCCTGTCTTCCATGTTAGTTTATTAAAACCTAAACATACCTCCAACTTGAGACCGACTCAGGTCGATCCCCCCATGCCATTGCTAATTGAAGGTGAACAACATTTTGAAGTTAAAGAAATTTTGGATTCTAGAAAACAAAGAGGCCAACTCCAATATTTGGTTGTTTGGAAACATTTTCCTCCTTCCCAGTCTGAATGGGTGAATGAGAAGGATGTTAGAGCTCCTAACCTTGTCAAGGCATTTCATACTAAATATCCTGATAAACCCTAAAATATAGTATTGTGGTGTTACATGTATATTTTTCTTTTATCTTCTATTTTTTCTTTTTTATAGGACTAACGCTTCTTTTGCAGGAGAGCTGAATGTCAGCCTTTAAGATTTTCTTCCTTTGCTTTGTATCTTTCAGCTGTCATAAGTAACGGGGGGAGGAGGGGGGACATGGTTATGGGAAGCGAGCTGGAGGTTTTACAAAACAGAACTGTATAAGTTGAGGGGGGAAGTTTCTTGCTTAGGTTTCTATCCTATCCTATGCTATGCGCAGCCACAGCTCTTTATCAAAATATGTCAAATATGTCAATGGACAGAGGCCTCATCATGACCTGGAGATGCCCACATGATGTTATACACAACTTTTTATTGGCTGGACAAATTGAACTATTGTGGGTGGGAACGTTGCCATCACTTTGTATATGTGATTTGCGTGCTCATTTTCTCAGATTCAGAATTCTTTTGTTGCTACCACTTGACTTTCAGTAAAAGATATCTTTTCTCTAATGAATGGAGTCTAAGTATTTCTTTCTTGGATTTTGAATGGAGCACCAGCTGACATTTCCATTGATTAATTGTTCTAACTGTCAAGAAATTTCTCCTTAGTTCTAGGTCCATAATGGCAAACCTATGGCATGCTCTGTGGCACACAGAGCCATTTGTGCGGGCACATGAGCCCCAGCCAAACTTACCTGCACTGCGCATGTGTGTGCCTCCCAGCTGATTTTTGGCCCATTTGAGGCTGTTTTTGCCCTCCTGTGGGGCTTGAGGGAAGCCTCTGCAGCCTCGGGAGGCCGAAAAACAGGCCTTCCAGAAATACCAGAAGTGCCAAAACGGGCCCGTTTTCAGCCTCCTGAGGTTCCAGAGGCTTCTCTTGAGCTTCCAGGAAGCCGAAAACGGCCTCCCCAGGCTCCAGAGGCCCTCTGGAGGCTGAAAATGGGCAATTCTAGTATTTCTGGAAGGCCCGTTTTTTGGCCTCTCGACACTGCAGAGGCTTCCTTTGAGCCTCGGGCAGGCAAAAACAGCTCAAACGGGCTGAAAATCAGCTGGGGCATGCACATGCACAGTGCAAGTAAGGGGGTGGAGCGGGGGTGTTGCACTCGCATGCACAGGGGTGTGGGGCACATTGCATTGTGGGTGCTGGCACGCATGAGCTTTCAGCACACCACAACAAAAAGTTTCTCCATCACTGTTCTAGGTCCTTGACTAGTTTCTATCCATTACTTCTTGTCCTGCCTTCAGGTTTTGGAAAATAGCTTGACTCCCTCTTCTTTGTGGCAACCCCTGAGATACTGGAACACTGCTATCATGTCACCCCTAGTCCTTCTTTTCATTAAACCAGACACACCCAGTTCCAGCAACCACTCTTTATATGTTTAGCCTCCAGTCTCCTAATCATCTTCGTTGCTCTTCTCTGCACTCTTTCTAGAGTCTTAACACCTTTTTACATTGGGGTGACCAAAACTGGATGCAGTATTCCAAGTGTGGCCTTATCAATGCATTATAAAGTGGTATTAACACTTCACGTGATCTTGATTCTATCCCTCTGTTAATGCAGCTAGAACTGTGTTGGCTTATTTGGCAGCTGAAGCACACTGCTGGTTCATATTTAAGTGATTGTCCACTAGGACTCCAAGATCCCTTTCAGAGTTACTAGTGTTGAACCAGGTACCACCTATACTATACAATACCTGTGCATTTGGTTTTTCTTGCCTAAATGTAGAACCTTACTTTTTTCACCATTGAATTTCATTTTGTCAGATAATGCCCAATGTTCAAGTCTCTCAAGATCCTTCTGTATCTTAAGCCTATCTTCTGGCATGTTGGCTATTCCTGCCAGGTGTTGTCTGCAAATTTAATAAGTTCTCCATCTATCCCCTCATCCAAATCATTGATGAAGAAGTTGAAGAGTACTGGGCCTAAAACAGAACCTTGGGGTACACCACTGCATACCTCCCCCCATGTAGATGCAGTTCCATTGAGGACTACACATTGAATGTGGTTGGTCAGCCAGTTACAAATCCATCTGGTGGTGATGCTCTCCAATCCACATTTTTCTATCTTATCAAGTAGTAGGTTGTGTTCTACTACTTGATAAGATAGAAAAATGTGGGTTAGACAGCATCACCACCAGATGGATTCGTAACTGGCTGACCAATCACAATGTGTAGTCCTCAGTGGAACTGCTCAGTGGAGACAAGATGGGATGAGACATGTGAAGTAGTCGGACCACTTTTGGAGGTTATATTGGAGGTTAAGGAGCACAACTGGTTCCTTAAGCCTTGTAGAACACAGAGCATCTATTTGGTCACTTAACAATCTCTTCCCCTTACACCATGGGTCTAATTGGGGCAGAAAGAATCAGTGTCTTTAAAAGATGCAATGTATGCTGATTTAAAGTATCCTTCCACTCATCAACCAAATTGCAAAAGTGGTGCAAATAATTAGGTCCTACTTTTAGGGGGGTGGGAACTGTGTCAACTGTATCAAGATTGGGGGAAAGCATTTGTGATTTATTAAGCTTTGGATCTTGTAATCCATAGTGTTCTAATTAAGCCCAGATTCCATTGTACCAGTTCAGTATCTAACAAACACACGAATGCAACCAAAACTTCAGATTCAATAAGTTAGGAACAGGTAGACAGACAATAGGTGGCCAAAGAAAATAAATTATGAGAGAGTCAATCTGAAAACTCCTATATATACCAGTGGATGAAAGAATGGGGCCAGGGAGTAAATATCAGGATGTTTTATTCTGTTTCTAATCTTAAAACCAGATTTTCAGTAGAACAACATTACAGTGCTTTAAACTCCCCCTTAAGGCCCCCCCATTCTACTGTCTAATTGCCTCTCCCTGTTTCTTTTCCATTTCCTCCTGTTGCAGATAAACAAATCTCAATTTATTTTAAAAAGTCAAAAGGCAGTCAAGATACCAGGAGATACAACCATGCTTGATGATATTGCTGCCAATAGTACAAGATAGGCAGAAATTAACAGTGTCAACTCTACAGAATGAATCAAAACTGCTTTGAACAGCCTTGGGTTGTATCTAAAATAATGATATTGGAACAGGTACAAAAGATAGTATATCTAGCATTCTTCTATTCCTGGCAAACTCTAAGACTTTTTGGAACAATAACATCTATGAGTTACAAAGGCAGAAACATGCAAACTACCAGTCAATAGACACATATTCACATATCCACACATAATGTAAGCTATATTCAAGTGGCTGATAAGAAACCATTGCTCTGCAATTACTGATACATTTTTTTACATCTACATATAACCCTCAAATGGATGGGTACTACTGGGAGGGCTGGTTTTTTATTCTGTTGTTGTTGTTGTTTTCAGTTCAGCCTCATCCCTATGGTGCAGTGGTTAGAATGCAGTGGTGGGATTAAAAACATTTTTACTTCCTGTTCTGTGGGTGTGGCTTGGTGGGCATGGTGTGGCTTGGTGGGTGTGGCAGGGGAAGGATACTGTAAAATCTCCATTCCCACCCCACTCCAGGGGAAGGAAACTGTAAAACTACCCATTCTCTCCCCACCTCATTAACCTGCTTTCCAGCTCTGTTCTCCTGTGCAGGGCAACAAAAGAAGACCCAGCCAATCAGCTGGGGCTTGGGAGGCAGAGAATAGATGAGGGCAGGGCCAGTCAGAGGTAAAATGCCGACCTACTCAAAACTTCCACTACTGGTTCTCCAGAACTGGTCAGAACCTGCTGAATACCACCTCTGATGCAGTACTGCAGGCTACTTCTGCTGATCACCGGCTGCCAGCACTTTAGCAGTTCATGTCTCACTGGCTCAAGGTTGACTCAGCCTTCCATCCTTCCGAGGTGGGTAAAATGAGGACCCAAATTGTTGGGGGCAACATGCTGACTCTGTAAACCACTTAGAGAGGGCTGTAAAGCGCTGTGAAGTGGTATATAAGTGCTATTGCTATTGCTACTCTAAATATCTTACAGCTCCAGTTGTAATCTACAGTTTGCAGATCTGTTCAAAAGCTTTAGCAACTAATGGGTTAAGCAAAAGCTTTAAATCATATTGCACAGGGAAATGGAATGCCCAAGGGAAGGCTGGGTAGAGTTTCTGCTGTGATCAGGTGAGTGTGAACACCTTCCATCACTCCGCAGTGCTTACTTCCCTTGCACAGTATTTGCCTTAAGGCCGTATATCTTAACATAATCAAACCAGTTCTTACAACCCAGCCTATTTTTCTTTCCCAGGTGGTTAAGGTGAGACATGTGTTGGCTATCAACCTCTGTACGCGTTAAAGGGGATTGCTGAAAAAATATTCTGCTGTACATATGGGATCTCGGCTTCAAAAGAATAACATCCAATTCTGTATGGCTGTGATGAAATCCCAAAAGAAGAGGGGATTTTCAGCAGTTGGAAAAAGTCCAGCTTTCATGGTCCAAGGAGTTCCTTCTTTCAGTTCTTGACTCAGTTAGTTAGAACTGATGACTCAACCTGAGTAAACGCTTCAATTTTTTATGGTAATTCGAGGCATTTATTTTGACCCTCAAATGGATTTGTTTGTTTTCTTGAAGGTGAGATTTGGTGTAAGGTGAAGCATGCAAGCCCAACCCTAAGGTAATATCACCTTCAAGATGGTGGACCTCACTGACACATTGATGTAATTCTTGTCAGCAATAGAGAAGACGTTTGCCATTGCTACCTTCTGGGACGTTTTTTTTCTCCCCCAACTTCTCAGTTTACCCTACAATCTTATTACTTCCTGGTGTCCCTCCCCCCTTTCAAACAGTAACCAGGTCCAACTTCGCTCAACTTTTCAAGATCAGCCAAGATCAGATAAATCTGGTCACATGGCTGAACACATACAATCTTAACTATAGACGTATTGAATGTAAATGTGTGATACAGGTTATTTAGCAAGTCCTTTCCCCCGCTCTTATCTATGTACATACACACATACGTTTTGAACTGTTGATCCAAGAAGTCAATAAAACTGGCATTACACAAAAGCCGCTTGATGAGAAACAACAGAAGGAAAAGAAAAACAGAAGAATAATCAGGCCGGAAGGGGAGTTTTGCATTCTCTTGAGTTCTTTCTGAATGACATTGTTTTGGGCGGGTATCTTATTTGTGCCAGACCACATTCAAAGACGGCACTTGAGACCTTAGCTCTGCTAATTCTGAGCTGTTTTATAACCACAAGCAAGTCTGTGTATTTATTGCTATTCCATAGGTAACAGCCCTCAGAATGATATACAATAAAATTTGCAAATAACATTCAACATCTAGCAATCAGTTAAAAATAGCAGAGTCTAACTATAGAGATTGGGGAAAAAAGAAAATATATCACATAAAAAGTCTTCAAAGCACAGTATTTTTTGTTTTATCTACTTTGGTGGTTCCCTCCCATTATTTATCTGGCTATGCTCTGAGGGTAGGGAAATTTTATTTTTATTTTATCTTGTACTTTATCTTATCTTTGCTTTTTATTGCAGCTGGACTGATCTGTGCTCTGATGGTTGTTTGCTTTGTAATTTCTTTTTCTGCTTCCAATGCTGCAAGGAATGAATTGGGAAGGGCTAAACTTCCAAGTCTGCTCTTTAGATTTTGGGGCATCAGTGGAAATTTAAAAGAATAGAATGGTTGCTTTAAGCTTTGCAGAGGCCACTTTGAAGCTTCAGTTCCACCCAAAGGGACATATCAGCCAATCTGAAAGAATAAATTATGTGCTACCAATGTTCTGGGTCAAATGCAGCCTGCAGTCTGAAAAGAATCCTGGAGTTTATGAATGGATGGGTTCTTCTATTACCTCCTGTCTCTACTGAATGGAGTCTCTGGCTCTACAATTGCCATACAGAAAGGATGTGTTTCTGGGTGTGGTGATTGATTTAACCAAGCATGGGGTCTGTAGCAATGTTGATGTGCAGCACGGTAAGCGATGGGTTGTAGCTAAATTGCAATGCGCTCAGTGGGAATGTTGGTACTGAAACATCATTTCGTTGTTTCTACTGGCTTTGTTTTTTTGCTGTTTTATTTCACCACAAGAATGCATTAGACGGTTCTCCATTGGGTTGAAGTAATGCCAGTGTGAGCATTTGTGTAGCCAGACCATAGGAATTTGTATCATTCAAGAGAGAAATGTTTGGACTTTATCTGCCGTTGCAAAGCATGTTTGTCCTTGAGATGGAGCTGTTTTATTTTTGGCTAGATTTATACTCTGCCTCTCTTCTAGGAATTCAAGATGGGTCATGGGGGTGGGGGGAATGCGGGAAGGGCTTTCTTGTTGTCTTCAAGTAACCCTTTGAAGTAGGTTGACCAGAAAGCGAGCAGGGACCCCAAGTCACCCACATAATAAGTTTCTATTGCTGAGGATAGGGCGGGTGTCTCTCATTTTACCACTTTACCCACTATAAAACACTGGCCACTAAATCTCACTAAATATTGGTAAGAATATCATAGAATGGTTCTTTGAATCGAAACCTGCATGTACATAGTTGTATGTTTGAAGGCTTCCACCAGGCAGACATTTTACATGCCCTGACATTTTGCTGGCTGAAGAATTCTGGGAGTTGAAGTCCACAAGTCTTAAAGTTGCCAAGGTTGGAGACCCCTGTTTTAAGCAGCATGCCCAAAGCACCATGCTAAGGGGAAAGCAGCCCACAGCCACTTGCACTCGCAACTCTTTTTATTTAAAATTTCAAAATTATATATCAAATTTCATTTTTTTAACAACCCACCTCCTAACTTTCCTTCTTTTTTCAATGCTCAGTGATCCACATATACATCCATTTCTTTGCTTCCTAACAACAGGCTCACTCAGAGCAAAAAACAAAGGCACTGGGAAGAAAGCAAATTCCTGTTAATCTTAACTTTGTCTTGCAATGTGAAGGAGGGACTACAGAACATTAGCATCTGAGAAACATCAAGCAGAGGTTCTTTATCCTTTCCTTGCTTGCTTTTTCTACTCAGCTCTCAGCCCAATAAAGCAGCATTTTTCTCTACTCGGGTGCTGAGTCCAAATAAAGAAGAATAGAATTTTTCAGTACGCAATCTGCAGATTTGGGAGGGGTTGGGCTCCCTCCTGCCCACTAGTCCTCCCCTGGAAAAACATCACTTCTGGAAAAAATGGGCTGAAGATCACAAATTTGCCACTTCAACATAATACATACCTTCTACCCATCATCCCATGCACCTGTTCAGTCATATTGCTTCAGCACCACCGTGTGGACATTTTTCACTGTCTCAACAGGGTGGGCTCTGTATAGGGTTTTTTTTTTTAATTGAGCAATAGGTTGGAGTTGTGCAAGAAAGACTTGGACAGCTTTTTCTGGTTAGCCTAAAATGAGCCAATTTACAAATTGTTTATTGTGTTTGATTTCAGAACTGACTTGAATTATTATATTTGAATTAAGGCTACCATAACTGTCCTGCAAAAATCCACATGAAGACTGGATGGCAGTGAAGAATCAAAATTTATTAATCTCTTTGTAGCTATGGTTCATGTTTTTGCAGATACAGTAGCCCTTCCTTTTGAAAACAATATATCTCACCAATTTCCAAGGCATTGTGGAATTTCCTTGAAAACCTTCTGCTCCTATGCTAAGAATTAACCCAGTTCTTTATCATGGTGAGAAATGATTTGGCTTGCTTTCAGGTTTCCCCATTACCGCTTTGCTCTTCAGCAGGCATGTCCTGTTACAAGCACGATCGGTGAGGTAATGGCCTGTAGTGCAGACATGTGCAACTCATTGAGACGATGCTAAAAGAAATTTAAAATAGTCATCTGTAGCTATTATGTGGAGAGAATCAGCTGCATGTAAATGAGCTGTTTGGTTTTTTCCCTGTACTACGTGATAAAACCACCTACTTCCAAAACAAGCTGAGCTGATTTATAACATCAGCCAGTTGAAATGCTTTACTCAAAGGCAAGCCTGGTGGTGGTGTGTTTGTATTTGTGTATATGAATGAATGTGTTTTTTAGTTTTGTTTTTAAGGCTACACCATATATGGCTACACCATATATGGTGTAGCAGTGACATTGTGCAGAATAAAAATGTTTAATCCCCCTTTTCTGGATAGGTAATGTTACAGTGCAGGATACAGACACCAATTATTTTGAATGGTGCCCTAAGCCTGGCAGCAGTGATTACAGAGTCTTGAGAATGAGGCTTGTGCCCCAAATATTGTGACTGGAGCACCCTTCCAAATCATACTACATTCTGTGATGTTCTGGTGTTCCTTCTCAACAATGCTGTTACATCCCTTTCTCTCTCTCCTCACATTTCTTAGTGGAGAAGAGTCTCCTCCTTTTTCATAATTTTCTAAACAAGGGCAGTCTGGTGAGCATGGTAGATGGACTTGCGTATGAAGAAGTAAAGACAAATGGGTGAGTGTAGGGCCATGCTGTGTCCTTTCACATGAAGAAAAGGTAGAAAAGAAGTACAGTAGATAACAATTGCTCTGCCTTGTCTTGCTTGACTATATTTCCATAACAAGATTCATGTATGCTAAGAGGCCATTATTAGCATGCCAAATAGTGGGCTGATAATAGCAATAGTCCAAGATGATTGGTCGATGCTACTTCATTAATTGAGAGGCCATCTCTCCAGGTTTTAGCATGACCTGTCCATGGGAAAAGAATGGTCCAGCTAGTGAAAAAAAAACAGAAAAATTGGTTTGGAACCTGCTTTAAATTTTATTCATTACCATTTAGATGTTTGAACATCAAGAATTATGCCATCTATCAACAATATCAAACAATAGTTATCTTTAAGATATCAGAATTTTTTGGATGGGTTTACCAAAGAGAACTACATGATGAAGTTACTAGAAACTGCAGAGGAATGTCCTGGGTTTATAACTTACTGGGGGAATGTTTTTGTTTTTAAAAAATCTATATTCAAGCCTATAAAACAACTATATCATATGCAACACGGATTTTCTGTGTTGTACCGAGGTGACTGAAACACAACGTTCATTCTTGAAAAATTGCCAGAGGTCTTAAAGTGAAGCCAGAAGTCAAAAGTAGAAGAAATTTTGTGGTTGAAAGCCAAACTGCTACCATCAGTGTGTGGGGTGAGATTCATATTTCATAATATTTTAAACTGCTTTATATTGCCCAGTTTAAGGTATTTTTCTTTCAGGATGTCTTTCAATTCTAATATTACTCATTAAAAAAAGAGTATTACTCTTTTTAAAAATAACAATAATAATCCAATGTTTCTGGGATGAAAGCTTTATTAATTTGGTAGTCTGAACTCAAGCCTTGGACAAGTACTTGCAAATATATATATTTGTCAGACTGGTGTTGTATTTCAGAAATAGCAAAGCTAGAAGGTTGCCAAAACAGCTGAGCATTAAATATTTGGCTCTAGAGGGATCTAGACAAGGTTATAAGTGCAAAAGAGAGGGGGCTTATGAAAAGGCCAGACATCTGGGTGGGCACTGCCAAGCTCCTGCTTTAGTATCCAGCACTTCTGCAGAGGCAATTTTTCTCGGAAAGGCTGCTGGTGGGAAAGGCAGATGCTCCATTTAAGATCACTGTGGTATAGAATAACTATTATTATGCTTTAAAAGCTTGGTCTAAATTATGGGCCTGCAGTTCCAGCTTTGGCTTTGGACAATGATGTTTTTCATGTTCTGGTTTTACAGTGCCAGCAGTAGAATCATACAGAACAGAAGGGCCTTCAGAGCTGGGAACTGCCCATGATTTACCCACCTCAACCCCAGCTGCAAAGCAAAAGTAATTTTTAAAAAATGAAACTTTAAGCTTCCCTGACAGAGAACTATTTTTGCAAAAAAAGGCAGACTGATGCTACAGGCTAAAAAAAGATTGGTTTGCTATTATATGAGCTGATGTGGAGAGTCCAACCTTCCCTTGTCAGAATTGGAAGTTAAAAGAATTCAGAATCAAAAGAGAAGCAGAGAAATAAGGGCCCTTAGAAGACTATCAGGTTAGTGCAAAAGTCAGTGGGGAATTCCATCATGTGTAGCATGTAGGAAAGAGGAAGTCAGAAATACCACAACCGTGCAGCATCTATAGCAAGATGAACTGATGCAAAATCTAGTGAGATGGAAAGCAATTGCCCTGGAAAAACATTGTGCAAACCATAGAGTTGTCATAAAAAATCCCAGATGAATCCAGATGGGAGTTCTAAAGATAAACCCATATGGTGTAGTTATTAAAGTGTTAGTCTGGGATCGAGGAGTTGACTACATTGAGACTGAGAGGATATTTATTACCCCATAACCACTGGTGGCTCAGAAATGGGGCTCAGATTGGAGGCCATTCTCTGCACTCTCTTGTTAGATACCCTGGAGGGAAAGCTGGCAAACACTGGTTCATGATGTTGCCTGTATGTTGTTTGAATTTTGATGACTGCAAGGAAATTCCAGGTCAATTTTAAGGGACTGAAGAGGTAGAAATGCTATTAGCTTGGAAATTTATTTAGATGAGTCATGTATCCGCTTCTGAGACAGTAGTTCATATGGAATGAATCACATTTTGAGTTTCCCTTCTAGACTACAATATTTAGGTTTTCTAATAATAAAATCAGAAAGCTCAACTGTATTCCAGTGTGTAACTATTTTTTTTAAAAGCGATAACTGCAATGTAGTGCTTTTATCATCCAGAGCGATTCCACAATATTCCTCTGAATATGTAATCTTAGAATTTCTACAACCCTCACTAAAATTCTATGCCTCAAAAAAGAAGGGCATCTGCCAGTTCCTTGCATAAATAGCATTTATCAAATGATCCAAAGCTGGTTTTGCCAAAATCAATAAATGATTTGAAAATGTTTGGGCCAAACTGACTGGTGTTTACAGAGTTAGTCAAATGTTTTATGCAAATACATAACTGAACCCTGACATTGTTTTTCAGATGAAAGCAGCTTTAAGAGAGGGAATTCAGAATTGTTTTTTCTATCCCAAATGCTTCTCAATGGCTCTTCACCTCCCTGGTTTTCATAGGCATGTTTATCTTATACAGTACATCTTCAAACAGTTCTCTTTGCCCCCTGAAATGATTTTCATTGGACTGAATCCAAAATAACCTTATCAGAACAAGTACAAGAGATGGTATTGTTCCACTAGGAGCTATGAAAACGCTAAAGGAACAATTAGTACAAGCCACACTTGGTGTACTGACATAAGGAAAGTGCTTGTATCAGCAAAGTCAAAATAATGGAACTGATGCTTGCAATAGGGTAAAAACGGGATTTCTGAAGAATGACGCCATGAATTGCAACCAATTTTCTTTATAACAGTGTCAAGGTGCAATTATATAAAAAGTTGAAATCTCCTTCAAGTCAACCCTGACTCCTGATGACTTCATGAACACAACATGTAGTTTTCTTTGCAATAGCACATAAGATGGCTGAAGAATATATGCTTAAAATATTATACTTGTGAAAATATGTATATTTTTATGTAAATATTACAAGATAACAAATACAAATTTAAAAACATGAATGGTTTTGACTGTTTATGATAGAGGATTGAAAGAATTAGTGAAAAATATAAGGCTGATAGGCGTTCTAAATTTGGGACAGACCAGTTTTTGATAGTGTCAAGAGACAATCTTAGGAAAAAAAATGAACATAGAAGAAAAGAAATGAAAGAAAGGAGAATGAGAGTCAATTGATTATTGAAAGAGAAACAGAGTCCTGTATGAAAATGTATTCAAAGATACATTAATCTCCTAAGAGAAAAAATGGAAAGTTGATATATTTCCCAAATGTCAAAGATATGCAGGAGTTATGGGAAATATAAAAAAGGATATTTTGTAGAATGAAGAAGCGAAAGAGATTGTAGAGGAGAAAAAGATAATGCAAGAAAAGAGTGGTGAGGAGTTCAAAATAAAAAAGGAAATGTATGAAACAGTGTATACATAATAGAAGCAAGGATGGTTTACAAGGATAAAAAGCTGAATTCTACCTTAGCTTTATTTCCTTTATTGTCTTATACCTTTAATTATTTTGCTCTAAAAGACAAGTTGACAGTTCTAGGAACTAACCACAAAGTATGAATTACAATGGTATACTTGTGTGCGCTGATGTATATGCATACGTGATGCATCTTTAAAAGATACTGTTGTCCCACGGCAACCCACTGGCTTTCTCTTTCTTAATCTGTCAAATTTTATTTAAAGAATTCTATTAACAGTTTACAAAGAACACAAGAGGCTATTGATATTGTCTTAGTCACCTCATTGCAGTGAACTATTGCAATGTGTTCTACATGGGGCTGCTTTTGAAGACCACTGAAAGGACAATTGATTCAAAATGCAACAGAAGAAAGGCATTGATATATCCATAGCTTCTTGGTACATCCATATAAACAGCTTCACTAAGCACATTGCATTTGTCACCAATTAGAATCCAGTGCAAATTGAAGTATTGCTTGTCACCTACAAAGCTGTTGTGACACAGGCCTGGTTATCTGAGGAACCACCTTTGTGCCATCATTTCTGCCCTCCCATGGGATCTGAAAGAATAGGTTCCCTTTGTGTGCCATCTGTCAATCAGTGGCATCTGATGAGCCCTACACAGCTTGCTTTCACTGTGTGGCATCTTTCCTTTGGAATAGTATCTCCCTTACTAACTACCCTAGCCTTTAACTAAGACCTGAAGGCCTATTTTCCCCCTTCAGGTTTGTTTATGGTGTATTGCTGTTCTCCATGTTGCAGCCATCTTTCACTCTTTCTGCTTTAAGATGCAGTGTTTTGTTTTTAATTTGTACACCCAGAATTACTGTTGCCTTAGAAATTAAACTTATATATAGATACATATTTCTAATAATTGGATGTTTTCAATTATCTCAGTATTGGAATGGTGATTTAAAAATCCACACAATTAGAATGATTTAACTATTACATTATTAAATTCTGTTGGACAGTGTGATTATGTTGTACAAGGTAAAATTTAATGTGTTTTAACACTAATAATCTCTATCCAAATTAGAGTTTCATGCAAGAAATAAGGCTGCTGAACAAAATGCAAAATGGGTGTTTTAAATCATTTGGACAGCTGAAAAGAAAGCATACCCCCCAAAAAAGTATACAAAAGAACAGCTTGTTGATTTGTCCTTTTAGGAAATTCCCCTATGTTATCACATAGGGCAATCAGTTCCTCAGGAGCATGGAATAGTACTAAGTGAGTTAAAATCAAATATTGTAATGTGAATCAACTTCAGTAAGCAGAAGTGAGTTTTCCTGCTTCCCTCTTCTTAGCTTACCCAACTCTGTTAACAAAACATCATGCTTAGAAAGTGGAAGTGGGTTAAAAGAGAAGAGTGATGGATCCTTGAACTCCTTCAAATCAGCTACCACATTTCTTTAAAAATTGTATGCGTTCTAAGCATTCATCCTCCAGTATTTGGGCTCCTGCCTGTAATGGGATCCTATACATTTTAACTTGGGTCATTAAACCAATGCCAGGTTAAGTTTAATTTGACAAGGATTGTCACCTTAATCAATGGATTCAGCTGATTCAGTTGTGTCAATATTTACAAAGATAACACCTGCATGAAAAATAAATACTTACATGACAGAAACTAACCGGTGATATTATTTTTTGTTGATGAAAAGAAAGAGTGAATAAAGAGACTGTGTTAAGTTTATTTCAGGGGGTACAAGCTTTTGATCAATAATAAATGAAACATAAGAACCTTTCAGTAATGCTGGGTCTGGCACTTAGGCACATAGTGAGTGACTTGAGGGAAATGATAAGTGCTGAATCATGATGCAGTTTGCTTAATTTGCCAAAGTACTTACATAATCCCAAAATAAGACTGGAAAGAACAGCAGTTTGTTGGCAAGGTACACAAGAGCAATTATTGTATATAGAAACACAGAGCATAATGATATTAGCGGAATATGAAATAGGTTGGGATTGTCAATGAACATGACAAAAAGATGCCACTGTGAATCATAAAATGCTATGAAGCTGGAAGATCTCTGCTGCCCAACTATTTAACAAAAGGGTTATTTTGTCTAACTGTCCAGGCAAAGGTTCTTTAGCTGACCAGCCTGACTAGACCTTAAAGACATGAATCTAGCAGTAATTAGGTAAATACAGTTTAATTTCTTCTGCGTATCTGCCAATGAGACAGATACTCTTAAGAATACGATCTTGGAAAACTAAACTGCTATTGCTACATAGACAGTTAGGTGTAGTGCTTAAAGCATCAGGAGGTCTTCAGTTCCAGTCCCAGGTGTAAAGGCAGCTGGCTGGTTGTAGGCCAGTCACTCTTTCTCTGCTTTAGGCAACTTCCAAAAATCTGGCTAAGAAAACTTCAGGCAGGGTTTTTTCCAGACAGTTGCCTGGGGTCAGCACTAATTCGAAAGCATACACACACAAACACAATGACTTCCTTCAGTGTCACCTCAAGAACAATTGGGATATTGATGCATCCTGCTGTTTCACAGCAATTAGAGCATATTTGCCCCACCAGACCAAGTTCAATTGCCAGCTAAGCTAAAGATGAAGATGGCTGAAAGTATATTATTTACATGTTTAGCAGTTTTGCATTCCACGGCAATCATTTCCTAGACTCCCAAACAACAGTCATGTGACAAAAGAATTGGTGGATAGGTGTGGAAACAAAATGCTCATTGTAAACAAAGAAATGGAAAAAGAATGAAGAAAATAAGGACACCAATGTAATGCAAAGAAACCGGAAATGATGGGAAGGCTGATATTTCAGAATAGGACCATAGGGATTACCTTTTACAAGAACTAAAAAGAAAAGAGGATGAAGATATTAAAATGGCAATGATCGGCAATCAGATCAAATAAAAGGAATCTATTTGTACAGTGGGAAAGATAACTCAGAGTGTAGACCTAAATAAGAGCTCTGCTTCTGTGTTGCCTAGCAACCAGATAAAACCAAATACATTTTATTATTGACCTGGGTTTTTTTGCTATGAATAGTATAGTATATCTGTGCATGGCTGTCAGCTTGTTTTGATCTGGGAAAGGCAAGTTTCCCGTGATCCTTTTTAGTAGGTCATATTATCAATAAAAATATTTTTTTCACGTAGGATGAAATCAGCAGGAGGAACTCTTTCTTCACTCTCTGTATCTTCTGTAGGAAAGCCACCATGTGACAGCTTTAATATGAGGCAGTGATTAAGAATGAATCAACACATGATGACAGGCAGCAATCACAACCCTTTCTGTTATTAATTATCACACAATTACAAAATGTGTGATCCAAACCAGATTTCTGGGGTACAAGTTCTGCCATCAGGTGTATCATACATTTCCCTGGAATTCCAAATAAGATGATCAACACTCTGTGTATGTGTGTGTTTTTGTGTGTTTTTTAAACATTAAAATAATAAGAAGCTTCCCAGAGTTTTCTATATAATTGACGTGTGTGACTGGTTATCACTACCATGCTAATTTGGAAAGAGATTGATAAAAAATAGCGATTGCAGGGTAGATCACATGTAGCTATTTTTCGTAAGAAAATCAACAAACTGCAATATTGCTGGGCTGAAAATCATGGAGAATTGTCTATGCAGTAAAGAAACTGTTTAAGAAATTTACAGTGCAGGAAACAGTGAATTCAGGTTCTTACTGCTGTCCTCACACATTCAGGATGTTGGCTGTCTCTTCTGTAACATTTAAACACAGATGTCCTATTTGTCATTTACCATTCCTAAAGGGAGGGGAGTTAAATAAATGTGGAGTTCCCAAACAAAGTAGAGTTTTGACATATTGCAGAAGTTTAATCTTCCACCAAGCATTATGCAAGTGGAATTTCCCTTCCTTAAACTTCTGTGCCTCAGAACTGTAAAGTCAAAACAGAAATCAGTTTGATTTGATTATTTCATTTCTCAGAACCTGACAAAATTATTACATTTTCATTTATACAAGTGTAGGAAAGGAGCTCAAAACTGTAATAAGTGAAAATAAGAACAGGCATGAGAAATCTTTGTATTTATTGTAATATTGAAGAATGGAAATAAACCCTCATATAAAATGTGAATGGCACCTGTGATTAAAAAATATATCACAATTTTTGGTTCTTAAAGGTTCTCAGCCATAGCTAAAAACAGGGACCATCCAACCTGTTTTACAACCAGATCTTCAGTTTGGAAAGTATTCTCCTTGTGTTGGCCCTAAAAGGTAGCTCATGATTTATTATATACAATTATTTAAATGGAAGGAAGCTAATAATAAGCAATGAATGTTTTGCGGGAGAGATAAATGAGTGATAGGTGATTAACAGGAAAAAAATGGAAAAATATTTATTTTAAACAAAATGTTAAAAATGGAATACATAATGAAAGAATTGAGAGAGGGAAAGGAAATGTATGGAAAATTGAATAAATAAATCAACTAGCTCAATGATATGCAAATGAGATAGGTGGGATAAGGATACATTTTTTAAAAAATCAGTTGATTGATCTGCAAGAAAGAATATAACCGCCCAAAATATAACAATACAAAAGGAAACAGCAAAAAGCAGTGTGAGTACATAACACCACTCATACACAAATACAGAGGCACACAGATACATATACCAATCTTGCCACTCATTCAAATGTTTGGGTTGAGATGACCAAATTCAAAGACCATTCTCATTTGACAATAAACTTATCCATCTCTGAATCTGACAATTCCATTCCCCGCCAGGTTATTATTACCTGAGGAAGACCTCAAAAGTCCTTTGTTTTAGAAATTTTCACCATTTTAATCTTTGCCTATTCCAGTGCCATGAGTTCAAAATCAGAGGTAGTAGATTTGGAATCTTACCTGAACATTGTATTTTATAGTTTCTTTTAAATATTTCAAAAATGAAAAAAACAAAAATTAAGCATAGATTTTGCTTTAGCTATGCTTTATGGAACTCTTTACATATTCAACACTTTTTTTAAGTTTGGAGAGTAATTGGGAAGACGTTCTGATCTCTCGTACAGAAATTCTGATTCACTAAGACCATGTCAACTCATAAATGTCAATCTGTTTTTATTCAGAAGTTAGTCTGATTCTTTCATGCCTTGCCCTTCATTAGCTGTATGCACATCACAAACACAGAGGCAGCATCACCAGCTGTTAATGCACTAGCAGTCATATGTAAAGATTATAAATATATGCTGACATAAGTGTATATGACCTTTTCATGTAGGCAGGAATATTCTTAAATGGAAAAGCCTTTGATCAACATGGCCCCTAAACATGTAACCATGGGGAAAAAAATTAACCAGCCTCTCTCTCTCTCCCCCCACCCTCTCTCTCACACACATACACACACACTCTCCCTCCTCCTTCCCTCTCTCTCTCACACACATACATATACACATACACACACACACCCAGTCCCTCCCCCTCCCTGTGTGTGTATGTGTGTGTATTCATGTTTTCTGTGTACAAAATGCAGTGGACTAGAGAATTATAATACAATGGCTTTGAGGTCAGTCCCACCCATTGTGCAAGTTGCCTTAAGAAAATAAGCTTTTTTTTCCATTTCCAATCTTTCCTGCATTTGTTGTGTGGTTAAGCTACATTCTAGATAGCAAGGAAGTAAGCAGGTTGGCCCTTGTTCGTTCCATATTTCTCAGCTGTTGGAGCTGCACAGAATGGTTTCCTGCCAGGAATCATTTGCATATTATTCATTATGTGTCCTGGATATACACCTCTCATAAATTCCAAAGAAAGCACAAGACTTTTCTGCTTCTGTACAGTGCATGAACATTTCCATATTATTACTCTGAAGAGAAAGGTCTTTATAGTTTCATAGGATTATCCTGTTGTTCTATCCAGATACAAGATCATTTTCAGCTGGTTTCTGGCTGAACGCTACTAGGGCTATTAACATACTAATAATATGATGTATCATTAAAAATACTATTTAATATTGGGAATATATTAAATGCAATGTAATAGGCTGTTAATAGTGCAGCACGGTTGGGACACGTCATGGCTAGAGTTCATAAAAAAGAATCAGTGGCCTTCGTTTTAGTCTAACCTACTTAGCTGAACTATTTTCTCCTTGCACTTGCTAATTCATCCTCAGTCAGTTGCCATGGCAACACTGCAGTGTGCCACACACAGCTGCAGCTCACCAATGAGAAACATGCTCACATTCTCATGAACCTGATGAGTCATGAGAGGTGCAGAATAAGGGAAAAGCAAAACAGGACCCAGGTTCATGCAAGCAAAGTCCTTTCGCCAAAACTGTAAGTTAAGGGGGCACCTGTTTAATTCTCCCAAATATTTCCTTTCCTTTCCTTTTCATTGTCCTTTGCCAAACTACAGAATCATTCTCGGTGGATTACTGAGGTGATATTTATTTATTTATTCATTCATTCATTTATCAATCATGTTTTTATAGTCATCCATCTCGTAAGAAAGTGACTCAGGGTGGCATACGATACTTAATTAAAAAAAACAATAAATACATATAAACCAATTACAGTTTTAAAAAATGACCATGAAAAGGGAATACAATACATAGGACATTCAGCTCAATGGGTGTCTTCAGATTGGTAAGAAGCAAACAATAATAGACTTCCTCTGCTTTTCCACACACATGCCCACACATACAGATCTAACCCTTTATAGCCATCTCTCTTATTACCTCTGATGTCAGTCACTGCAGAGCCTGGAAGACATTTCATGTCCAAAGTGTTTCATCTAGTGTCCCGCAAATCTAAGTTGGGTTATATCTAACTCCACCCCAATAGAATATTATAGATCCTTTGCTTTTCATTGTTTGTTACCTACTATTTCTTGACCTAAAGCTAAAACTAAGCTGGTGAAATTGACAAAAATTGCATTATTTCTTCCCTATTTACCTGGTCTTGCCTTCCTTTCCTGTCCTTGAGGTTTCCCCTGTTCAACATTTAGACTGAAAAGATATAAGGCTCCTGAAGAATTCAAACATCAACCTATTTGGTAGGTCCCTATCTGGTGAAAATGGCAGTAAAGAAAGATGGTTAATGTTAAGTTTGCATGAAGAGTCAGATGCGAAGAGCTTCAGTGAAGAGTTTATTAAGTGACTACAGCTCGAATGGACCCAACTTGGCTGGGCTACGGCTGCTTCTTATAGCCAGCAGCCGTAGTTGCCAGCCAATGGGAGTGCAGGGTTTCTTCCCGCACTATTTAAACCAATACCATTTGACATTTTACAAGAACAGTTCAAATAAACCAATAACATTCAAACCTACATACATAACAGTTAATGTGGGGTTCTCTGTGGGATTATCCTTTTATCCGTACATGGATGCACACCTGCACAAAGAACTTAGTTTTAATGAAATGAGAGATCAAACATTCACAATTTCTTTGCTTTCAGGGATTTCTTGAATGTTTTAGCTCTTGTTCCTTTTTTGCCCACCTGTAGGTTTTCCTCACCGATTGATTACATATACTTATTTCATCAGTCTCCCTTTTTTTTTCCTCACAAAAATGTGTTAAGGTTGAAATTATCAATCAGTGGTTGACACTTCACTCTGCAAATGCATGTACTCAACTGTAATCATAACGTGGATATTGCACCCACTGATTACATCCACAGCAGGCAAAAATCTTTTGGACATGAGATTTTAACAATAGATGAGTATGGAGCAATAAAGTTTTTTCCCATATTGATAGGATGTATTCTCTGTCTGTCTCTGTCTCTGTCTCCTCCCCTCCTCCCTCCCTCCCTCCCCATCTACTGTAATTGGTCAGATCACCACCAATTCCTAAATGAAAAACAAAAACAGCACTTCTTAACACATGCGTTTCATTGATTATTTTCCCATTGCAGACAGTAAGTTGTCAGAAAGTGGCGCCACAAGCAAGTATAAAACTGATGTGAGAACTTAACCAAAAAAATCTAGCAGTTCACTCCTCATAATCTGAACCATTATGCTATATCAGTTTTTAGATCACCTAAGGACAAAACACGTATACTAACATGTTGGTATAATTGTTGGTTAAACCATACATAGTAACAAATATGACCTTACTCTTTGGAAGACTTAATGGAGAACCTGTGGCTCTGCAAATATTTGGAAATTCAACTTCCCAGTTCAGTTATAATGTTTAATAGCAAAGGATGGTAGGGGGGAATATTCAACAAGATTTGGAAGGCCATATTCTTCATTTTTACTTAGGATACTTCTAGAAATATCTCTTTTCCTTTAACTTCCAAGTTTTGAAAAGATCCGAACAGTCACCAAACCATTTCATACACTAATTATTTTAAAAAATCTAAGAAAATAGAACCCAAACTGATTACCTTTTAGGTAGCTAGCATAAATTTTGATGAAAGATATGAAAGATAAGATATGATTTTTGCTTTCCTGTGCAAATATTTATAGCATTTCTAATGCAGTGTTATCTACAGTATTCTGAGATCTAGCACCATGCAGATATAATAAGTCTGCAATTTCCACAATTCTGATCCATCATATAAATGTTAAGTTGTATTCATAAGAAGGATATCAGGTGGGAGAATAATTAAGAATATAGATTAAATCTTTAGCTTTCCTTTTAAATTACAATTTAACAATTGCAATTAACAATTACAAAATTGTTATGTCTGTTTTGTGGTAAAGTCTGTCAATGTGTAAAACATTACACTCACATTTTTATAAACAGTAGATCTCCTAACCTGATGGGCAAGCAATTTGAAACTACAGAGTAGAAGCCAAGTTTATGAAAAGTGCAATAGCAGGATAGACAGAGGCGGATAAGGAAATGATGCTTGCCAAAATAATTGTAGGAAAATAGAAAACAGTTCCTGCAATTGGAAATCTGGCTGTTTAAATGTTGGCAATGTCTTCATGGATTACACCAAGATTTATGAGCTTCAAATAAGGAACAATTTGCAATCCAACATGTTACACAAGGTAGCTGCAGGGAAACCAAAATTTGAATAATATTCATCATCTATCCAGAAATGGGTGTGTTAAATTTTCCATGTCCCAGATTTTACTACTGCTTCCAGCAAAGTTAATTAATTAGTCAGGCCAGGCCCCTAGAAACTATATGGATAAATGCTTGCCATATTGATATATTTGTGATGATGATCCACAACTCTTCCAAGGACATTCCACTGATGTATCATATCTATTCATTTTATCCTTTGTCTTCTATTTTTTTTAACTTTGCCAAGCACTGTCCTTTTTTTCCCCTTATCCATCATCTGCTCACATCCAATGCCCAGATTATATGAGTTTCTGCTAGTTGATCCTTGCTTCAAGAAACCAGCCAGTTTGTTTGAGGCAGAACTGATTCGTTGATTCCTTTTGCAGTCCTTGATACTCTTGATAATATCTCCAGATCTGTATTTCAAAGCCATCGTCTTTTTTTTTCTCTGACTCTTTTTCAGCGTCCTGCTTTCACAGCTATTTTTTACTACTGGGAGAAAAGCTCACTGCTTTAAATTGTTCTGACTGTTGTATTAGAAATATCTTCTCTTGCGTGGTCTTTCTAAAATTATCAGTGTCTTCCTCTCAAAGATTAACGTCCTGTTTTCAGAGGGCACATTGTTCATCTTTATTCTTGAGCCTGAGAAATTTTTACTTTCTTACCTTTGACTCTGAGTTACAGATAGCAAAATGATTTAAACTCTACTTTAACTTTCTCTGGGCAAAATAGAAGGATACATTGAAATAACAACAACAACAATAATGGCAGCACAGGCAGGCCAAAAAATAATGGGTCTCAAATGCAACAGAAAGGACCACATTCAAATGTCATCACAAATGCTAACAAAAATGGCTTTGTTTTGTGTGTCAAAGAAGCCCTTTGTCCATATAAAGCTCTTTGTTCAGTAGATTACAAACTAAATGTAAGGCAGTAATCTGATGTTGCAGCTGAAAGAGCTATGCAACTCTACACTGCATCAACATGAGTACAGTGTCCAGATCATACTAATAGTACCATTCTATTTTGCTTTAGAGGGTGAACAGATTCGAATTACAAGGGGATTCTGATTAATTTATTAGAAAGATCTTCCTGATGGTATGAGCTATTTGACAATGGGCTTCTTCATTAGAGGTTTTTAAGCAAAGGTTGGGAGATTACCTGTCAGAGATGCCGAAGCACTTGATTTCCTGCATCAGCAGGAGTTTCAGTTGAACCTTTGAGGTCCTTTCCAACTGATTTAGACGGCTTGTCACCTTTCTGAAATGATGACCGGGTGGCTACAGCAGTTAGAAAACGAAGAGTTAAAAACCAGTGCTCATCTCCCATTATTGGAATAATAGTGTCTCTGTTGTTTCTAATCTAATGTTTATTATTAAGATTCTTCATGGTTTGATAGAAGCAGAAGAGAATGCATTATAACAAGGTGCTATTAAGCAAAAGCAGAAATAGCCCTTCTGTTAGCTGTGTTTCTGTTCCAAAGTGGCAACAGCCTTCTTTATTAATGGACTGAGTCACACCTGAGCCCAACATATTGCAAATGAAATAAATTGGTGTGCAAATTTACTTTAAAAACCCCAATGAAATACTGTCCATATATTTGGCCTGAATTTGTGACATATTTTATAGGTAGTCCTCAACTTATGACCATAATTGAGCCCAAAATGTCTGTTGCTAAGTGAAACATTTGTTAAATGAGTTTTGCCCCAGTTTATGACCTTTCTTGCCACAATTGTCAAGTGAATCACCATATCTGTTTAGTTAGTAACACAGTTGTTAAGTGAATCTGGCTTCACCATTGGGTTTGCATGTCATAAGGTCACAAAAAGGGATCACATGACCCGGGTACACTGAAACAGTCATAAATACCAGTCAGTTGCCACATGTCTGAGTTTTGATCATGTGACCATAGGGATGCTGCAACAGGTGTAAATGTGAAAAATGGCCATAAGTCATTTTTTTTAGTGCAGTTGTAACTAAATGAATTGTTGTAAGTCAAGGCCATTGTCTTAACTGCCCATGAGAAATTTAACTTCATAAATGAGAGTAGCAGATAAGATTTAGCCAGGTATCTAAGCTGCTCTTTGGTGAATTGGTCCATACATTTATTGCTCCTTAGATACATTAGCTCATCATCTGGTCTTGTGTGTGTGTGTGTGTGTGTGTGAGTACTCATATACTTATATATATAGTCATATACATGTGTGTGTGAGAGAAGAGTGAAAGAGAGAGAGAGACTTTGTCTACTATCTGTATTTTTCAAAGTATTTTACATTTTGTCATAACTCCTATACAACCGCTTTGTTGTGAGTCCACAGTGGGTTCAGCTAGACTTTTCCAAAAACTTCAGCAAGCAAATGTGGGTGATTGTATAATACCATAGGCATGGTTACTGAACATTACTCCAATCCAGAAACCCTATTAGAAGTCACTTCCCTGTAACCACACCCAGTGTCTTTATCTAGTAATGAAATAATGAAACCTTCTAAACAACAACAGGGGAAAATATCTGATTCTATTCCTTTTCTTAATACTAAATAAGGTTTTACCTACTTTAATGTGACTGTGCAATCTTCATTTTACATGAACTAGTTTCCCTTTTTTTCAAAGGGCAGCTGTACTTGTAAAGTTCACTCAGGCTTTAATGAGAGGATCTTCTGCCAAAACAACTCCAGGAGAATTTCACTATTCCCATTAAAAATCCTCCCTCGCCACACACATCCAAACTGCCTGCTTGTCTAGGAAAAAGAATCTTTCCCCTTAATTCAAGGGGAACTCATAGCCTGCAGGTAGCCCACAGACAACACTCAATGTCAATGATAGACTTCTGGAAAATGGAAGGAGGGTTTCCCTGCATTTCCAGTGAGAAACAAAGAGGGATACAAGCCAGATGAAAGGTAAGACTCTATTCACTTCAGTTCCTAATGGTGAATTAGGCACATCCACCTGATTTCCTTGGGAAGCACACCCAAGTATTTTTCCAATCTATTCCACAACCCTAAGGTTTTCTGGGTTCTTTCATTCAAGTATTAAGCAGGACTAACCCTCTCTTAGCTTCCTTGAGAGAGAAGATTAGCTAAGTGCTGCTTCCTGAACTGGAAAAAAAGGCTTGGGGGGAGGGGAGAGAGAGGAGGAGGCAGAGAGGGAGAGAGAGAATAATCCTCATGTGAATAGAGTGCAGTGGTGTTATTCAAAAAGTTTTTACTACCAGTTATGTGGACGTGGCTTGGCTTGATGGGCATGGCTTATGTATGCAGGTTTAAAGTCATTGGTTTAGTTTGAACTGTTCTTGTAAAATGTAAGAAATGATTGGTTTAAAAAGTGTGGGAAAACCCTGCACTCTGATTGGCTGGCAACTGCGGCTGCTGGCTATAAGTAGCAGCCGCAGCCCAGCCAAAGTGGGTTCGTCCTGGAGCTGTAGTCACTAATAAACAGAGCTTGAAGCACTCTGCATCTGTCTCTTCATGCAAACTTAACACTGGCGACGAGGATGGGATCTCCCTGAAGAAGAAGGCAATGCGGAACAGAAGGAGAGCGAGATGGCTGCGCTGAACACCCCTCCAGCCCCGTTCGATCTGACAGCAGAAGACTGGGAGACATATGCAGATCGTTTCCAAATGTATCTGGAAGGAAATGATCTTGCCGACATTTCTGAGAAGCGGAAGAGGGCGGTCTTTCTCATGCACTGCGGTCCAGCAGTTTTCAAGATGGCGAAGGCATTGGCAGGAGCTGCAGACGTGAAGGTAATGGAATGGCCTGACTTAGAAAAGTTGTTAAGAGCCCATTACGCCCCACAAGTATCGTGCCTCATTAAGAGACACGAGTTTTACTGTCGGGATCAAGGGGAAAGCGAAAACGTAAATGACTTCATGGCAAGTTTAAGAGACATTGGGGTGCATGTGAATTTAACAATTTAGAAGAGGCCATGCACGATCGATTTGTTCTGGGCCTTAAAGACAAGGTGCTTCAGAGCAAGTTATTACTAAGACCTAAGATCACGCTGAAGGAAGCAATAGAAGAGGCCTCTTCAGCAGAAGCTACCAAGTCCTCAGCAGCAGCCATGAAGAAAATTAACAAGGCCACAAGCCATCCTGATGTGGAAAAGTCCACAACAACTCATTGTGAGCAAATAGATTCTGAGTCAGACTGTAGTGAGGTGGAGGAAGGAATTTATAGACTCAGAATGGAGCGGAAAAAGAAAGACCTGGGAAGAAAGAGGCAAGATTTCTACTGCAGAGGTTGTGGGGAAGCCACCCCTGCACTGAATGCAAGTTCCTAGATACCATCTGCCTCCGTTGTGAAAAAAGAGGACACCTAGCAAGAGTCTGCAAATCATCCAGAACTCCACCCAACAGAAGGAAGTTTCCTGACAAAGAATTCAAGCCCAACAACCTCAGTGAGAAAATGGGGCAGCACAGAAGCAAAGGGGAAGAATGAAACTCATCAGACAGTAACTATTGGTCATTCTTCTTCTATCAATAACAGAAAAGTGCATGTCAAGGTACTAATTGAAGGAAGGCCTTGCCAAATGGAAGTGGACTCAGGCTCATATTTATCTATGGTGTCATGGGACACTATTCACAGACTACTCCCAAACATTCAGAAGAAGCATTTCAAGAAGCAAGCACTGACTCTTAAAGACTACCAAGGGAACAAGATTCCAGTAGTTGGAACAAGAGAATTCAACGTGAAGTTCAAAGGCCACACCAAACGCTTGCCCCTGACCATCGTGGACAAGGATCGCCCAAGCTTGCTGGGACTTGAGTGGTTCAATCCACTAGGCATCGAGGTGACTGGCATCAATCATGTGAGCAACACTGAATGGGAGGAGGCCTTGAAGTCTGAGTTTCCAGAGGTCTTCAGCGATGGATTGGGCAAGTATATGGGGACCCCTATCACTTTCAATCTAGATCCCAAGGTGCCACCAATTCGCTTAAAGCCCAGAAGGGTCCCATTTGCCTTAAAGGAAAAATTGATGCACAATTAGATAAACTAATAGCTCAAGGAGTTTTAGAGCCCACTGACCACTCCAGGTGGGAGACACCCATAGTCACACCAGTCAAGACTGATGGGTCAGTGAGAATCTGTGGAGACTATAAGGGGACATTGAACCATGCGCTTCAACAGAGCGCATATCCAGTTCCAGTGGTGCATCATTTACTACATTCACTTGGCAGGGGTACAGTCTTTGCCAAATTGGATCTGGCCCAGGCATATCAACAATTAACAGTTGATGATGCCACTGCAGAGGCCCAAACCATTGTGACTCATAGAGGTGCTTTCAAATGTAAAAGGTTACAGTTTGGAGTAAGCGTGGCACCAGGCATCTTCCAAAGCCTTATGGAAAGGATGCTCCAAGGACTGCCAGGGTAGTGCCTTACTTTGATGATGTGTTAATCTCTGCTGAAAATGACACTCAGTTACAAGAGAGACTCAGAGAAGTCCTTACCAGATTCAAAAAGCGGGTTAAAAGTCAAGGAAGAAAAATGCACTCTTAGAACTGACAAGGTTGAGTTCTTGGGCTATATGATTGACAAGCATGGTATCCACCCCACAGATGCCAAGGTTCAGGCAATCAAAGAAGCCCCTAGACCAAAATGTAAAACAGATTTGCAAGCCTTCCTTGGACTCATTAACTTTTATCACATGTTCCTACCTCAGAAGGCAACCATTGCAGAACCACTGCACAGATTATTAGACAAAAAGTCTGCGTGGGTCTGGGGCAGAAAAGAACAATCTGCATTTAACAATATTAAAAGACTAATCACGTCTGATGCTGTACTGATACAGTTCTCTGAGAATTTGCCTGTTGTACTGACTTGTGATGCATCCCCTTTGGAGTGGGGTTTTTGAGCCACAGGCTTCCCAGCGGGAGGGAAGCTCCTATTGCATTTTACTCTCACACCTTGACCAAAGCAGAGAGGAACTACAGCCAACTGGACAAGGAAGCCTTGGCAATTGTTGCAGCTGTCAAGAAATTCCATGAGTATTTATATGGGAGAACATTTACCATTGTCACAGATCACAAACCTCTGTTAGGCATTGTGGCAGGAGACAAACCTACACCCACTATCCTGTCACCAAGAATGCTGAGGTGGACTGAATTTCTTGCTGCTTATTCATACAAACTCATCCACAGGCCTGGCAAAGACATTGGGCATGCAGATGCTTTGAGTCGCTGCCCACTTCCTTCTCACACTGAGGACTTTGCTCCTGAGACTTACACCTTTTCCTAGAAACTGTTGCCAAGCTTCCAGTACACGCTGCTGAAATTGCCAGAGAGACTGCCAAAGACACTTTATTGGCTCCTGTTATAGGCTGGATTAAGAAAGGTTGGCCTCTTCAAGATCTACCTCAACTTGCCCAACCTTTTAAATCCAGGCAAACTGAATTATCTGTATTAAGAGGATGTATTTTGTGGGGTAACAGGGTGGTTATTCCTGCAAAACTGCAAAAAGAGATTTTGGAAATGTTACATGAGGGTCATCCAGGTATTGTCAGAATGAAGGGATTGGCCAGGAGTTATGTATGGTGGCTAGGTATTGACAAAATGGTTGAAAACTGGGTTGCATCTTGTCCCAACTGTCAGGTAGTCAGGCCTGCCCCACCTCTCGCTCCCCCCACAGGAATGGGAATGTCCTAGGGGCCCATGGTCCAGGATTCACATTGATTTCACTGGCCCTACCAGAGGGCACACTTTCCTTATTATAGTAGATGCATATTCCAAATGGCTAGAGGTTATCCCTATGGCATCCACCACAACTGAAGCTGTCATCAAACAGCTTAAAAAGCTTTTTGTAACTCATGGGTTACCTGATGTGCTTGTTTCTGACAATGGTCCTCAATTTACATCCAACCCTTTTGAATCATATCTAGCACAGCAGGGTATCAGACATGCCCTGACAGCCCCTGGGCATCCTTCGGCTAACGGCCAGGCTGAACGTATGGTATGATTTACCAAGGAAAAACTTCAGCAATTGGGTCCAGGGGACATCACTCTCAACCCCTCAACTAATTTAACCCCAGCTGAATTGTTGATGGGTAGGAAACTCAGGTCTCCCCTTGATCGCCTTCATCCCACTTACGCACCCAACGCACCACTAGATTCCACTAGCAAAATTCGCACATTCACTGTGGGTGATTCTGTTTATGCTAAGAACCTTATGGGTGAACCATTATGGATTTTTTTTTAATTACATTTATATGCCGCCCTTCTCCGAAGACTCAGGGCGGCTTACAATTTTTGGGATACAACCCAGTGTGCACAGCAATAGCCTTCATTCCATTGTATATGCCTGCTTATTACTAAGCGGCATTTTTACAAGGTCAGCTAATTGCCCCCAACAATCTTGGGTCCTCAATTTACCTACCCCGAGAGGATGGAAGGCTGAGTCAACCTTGAGCCTGGTGGTATTCGAGCCTACAGTAATTGTAGACAGCTGGATCTTAAGAGCAGGCATTTACAGCCTGAGCCACCAAGGCTGTTTTCCTGCTGAGATAACCCAAATCACAGGCCCCAGGTCTTACAGGGTACAAACGGAGGATGGTGTCCTCTGGAGCAGGCACATTGATCAGTTAAGATCCAGATTGCCTCAGGAGCATCGCTTTTGCTCCTCTCTGGTTCCCATACCTACTGCCTCTTCTAGGGGGGAAGGGGAGGATCATGAGTGTGATGAACAAGCAAGAATCAACCCCATGTGTAACGAGCTAACACGACAGGAACCATCCCAAAACCTGTCACAATACCAACAACCATTTTCACAAATGGAAGATTGCACATCATTACCTGATTTAGGTGCTGACATTGGGTTGGTGATGGATTGGGAGGAGAGACCAGGTTGTAGTAACCAAACAGGTTCTACCATTACTACAAGTCGTAGTAAGGAAATGTCAGCAGACACATTTCCTCCCTCACAAGGTGAAAACCTTAAAACATCTGAACCACGTAGGTCTCAACATACACGTACACCTATTTAAAAGAATACATTAGATAGGCTGGGGTTTGAGTATGGACTGAACCTAGTGCGGAGGGGTGTTATGTATGCAGGTTTAAATGTCATTGGTTTAGTTTGAACTGTTCTTGTAAAATGTAAGAAATGATTGGTTTAAAAAGTGCGGGAAAACCCTGCACTCTGATTGGCTGGCAACTGTGGTTGCTGGCTATAAGTAGCAGCCGCAGCCCAGCCAAAGTGGGTTCGTTCTGGAGCTGTAGTCACTAATAAACAAAGAGCTTGAAGCACTCCGCGTCTGTCTCTTCATGCAAACTTAACAGTGGGCATGGCAGGGGAAGAATACTGTAAAATCTCCATTCCTTCCCCACTCCTGGGGGAAGGTTACTGCAAAATCCCATTCCCTCCCCACCCCACTAACCTGCTTTCCAGCTCTGTTCTCCTGTGCAGGGCAACAAAAGAAGACCCAGCCGATCAGCTGGGACTCTGGAGGCAGAGAATAGATGGGGGCGGGGGCAGTCAGAGGTGGTATTTGCTGGTTCTCCGAACTACTCAAAATTTCCACTACCGGTTCTCCATAACTGATCAGAATCTGCTGAATACCACCTCTGATACAGTGGTTCTCATTTGTTAACCCACAGAGGTTTGGCTCTCTTCCCCCCCTTTTTAATTAGTTAATAATATAAAATACAAAAAAATACAAAAGAAAATAGTGGGAAAGGAAAGGAGGGAAAAGAGAAGGCGAAAGTGTAAGGAAAAAGGAAAAAAGAAAGAAAAGGTGTTCATCCTTTGGTGCAGTAGAATAAGATAATATCATCAAACCTCAACTTTTTACTTTTAGATAATATAAATTAGTTGTTTCTATAACAACAAATCTATCTAATCAGTAAAATCCAAAATCAAAGTGTCATTTTTTTCCACCTCAAACACAAAGCCCAGAAGTGGTTTCCAAATAGAAACAACAGTAATTGTGTTTTTTTCTTTAATACTCTAGGTTTGGCTCTCTTCCCTGTGTGAACTACTGTCACTGCTATAGAAGAAATTTCACTTTCCCATCCTTCCCTTATAGAAGTTCCTCTGCTATTGTTGCAACTGCTTTGGGGCAGGAGAATTTATAAGTTAAAATCATAAGGGTTGCATGAACTATATCTCTAGGTTGGAATGGAATGGAATGGAATGGAATAGAATAGAATAGAATAGAATAGAATTTTATTGACACTTTAAATGTGCACTAATCAGCATACCTTAAAATGAAATTTCACTGCATTCAGCTTTCAAAAAAATATCATTATGCATATGAACTGGATACAAAGATAAAAGAAAGGAAGTTTCATATTTTCAAGGGGGGTAATGGAATAAAGGCTCTGTGCTCAATATATTTCAAGTATTTGATAGTGAAATTTATAAACTATATTATCGTGTCTGTTATGAACATTCTGCCATCAATGAGATACTTGTCTGTTTCCTTTTATCACCCGGATATGCTGGTCTTCATCTCCCAGAATTCATGAGCATTGCATCAAAAACCTGAGATAGAACATGAATTTTTAAAAAAGCATCTAGCTCATCAAGAAAAATACTAGTGGGCCAAACATTATGTACCAGATAAAAAAATATAGAATGAAAGCCACCTTTGTTCATTTCAGTGACCAGTGCCTTTAGATAGGATACAGTCAAGGATTTCCTTTAAAACACAGCGCATTGGTGAACAACAAACAAGGTTCAAATACTGGCAGATACTATATTTCCCTTGAAATAATACTGAAACCCAGCATTAATCTTACTTAATGTAGACACCATGATTTTAATAGACAAGCATAATAAAACGCAGCATAATGTTCTATCATAAAGAGCCAAAACTCATATTTTTGTAATATGCTCTTTTCTCTGTCTTGGGAACACATTGACTCAAAAGAAATCACAGGTTCAAAGAGGTGTGATTTTTATCTTAAAAATAAACAAAACCCACCAATGTTGCTTAACATGGCCAATAAGTATTTCATTAAAGTGACTCTTGGAGCCTCTCTATAATTGATGATGTTGATAGGAAAATAGGGCTTAGCTCTAATGTGTTAAAGTATGTGGTTTCAGCTGAAGGAAATGAAAGGGTTACAACTCTGTCTTTTGGTAAGCTAGGCTTTACGCTTCAAGAATTTGCAGTGTTCTCACAGCAGGAAGCCGGGAGACCTGGGGAGTGAAAATTGAGGGAATAAGACTGCCCTCCTAGAGGACTGAAGTAATTGATGGTACAGTGAGAAATCTGAAATCCATGATAAACTCGAAGTCTGCAGAGAACACATTACAGAACAGAGAAAAAGATTATTCCACGATGCACCATCTGCCTGAATGAAGTACAGTTTCTTCTTTACCTACCATCATTTGTCCTCCATGAAAGACTTCTTATATATTCTAATAAAATGAAAACTCAGGGCTTTTTGGTAAGTTAAAAGATTTATTAAAGTTGCTTCCTTTTTACATTAGCTGGAAATGTTCTAAAAGTGGAAATTTTAGTTGAAAAAAAAATTAACTGATCTCTGAAACATGCAACATTTCCTCAACCTTCCAAATGAATCTTTCCAGTACCAGGGGCAAAGGAATTTTCTATTTTACAGTGATACCAAAGGAAATACATGATCCTGGAGACTTTCATACTTTTGTTCATTTGCTGCAAGAATTGAACTAAATAGGACTAGGCTTTGTATTTAATGTGTTTATCATTTTGTGGATTTGATTTTGATTTTGATTTCACATTTCTTAAAATATTTCAAGTTCAGTTACTGTAGCTTACCCTAATTTAGTTCCTCCAAAGGTGTTACTTATATCCACTGTCCTCTATCACCAGGTCTATTGGCCTTTTGGTTGGGATGATGTTAAACCTTGGACAGGAACCGTGTTGAGCAAAGCTAATATGTACTAGCCAAAGCTAACAATCCTTTTCATGCAAAATCCAGAACTGGAGTTCAGTCTGTGGTAATTTCTCTTCAGAGAGTCCCAGATCAAATTTCAAGGAATTTAACTCCTGCTTCCAAAAGAAGTTTTTCCACAGAAACATGCCATATGCCTGGCTGAAAGGATACCAAATTTCTTGATATTCCCCATCTTGACTTACAGTTTCAAGGGATGGTCCACTGTATCTCTTCTAATTAATTGAAGTTAAGGAATCTTTGGAAGTGGGCCCCAGGATAAGGGAGGAAGCAATAGTATCAGAGGTGGTATTCAGTAGGTTCTGACCAGTTCTGAAGAACCTGTAGCGGAAATTTTGAGTAGTTCAGAGAACCGGCAAATACAACCTCTGACTGGCCCCGCCCTATCTGTTCTCTGCCTCCTGAGTCCCAGCTGATCGGCTGGGTCTTCTTTTGTTGCCCTGCACAGAAGAATGGAGCTGGAAAGCAGGTTAGTGGGGTGGGGAGGGAATGGGATTTTGCAGTAACCTTCCCCTACCATGCCCACCAAGCCACATCCACCAAGCTACACCACACTCACCAAGCCATGCCCACAGAAGCGGTAGTAAAAAAAAATTAATCCCACCACTGAACAGTTTGTTTACTTTTAGGTCAATCCAGGCAAAATGGTATATAGCAATTAGAGGAGGGCATATGTTTTTGATGTTTTGGGATAAAATTATCCTCACTAGAAAATGGAATATTGGATATATCACTGAGAAAGAAGCACCACTTAATAATCTTTGATTAGAGCACAGATTTAACATCTTCCTTAAACCTCAGGCTTCTTAGATTGGCTGATTTTTTTTATTGCACTTGCAGCTACCTTTCTAGCACAAAGATATATATATATATATATATACAATTCTTGGGTGTAAAAGATGACATTAGTCTTATTTATTTATTTTATTTATTTTGTCAAGTGTTTATTAGATAACAGGTATAAGTATAAACATGGTTATGAATGCATGAAATGGATATGAATAAGAAAAAGAAAGAAACGTTAGGACAGGGACGGTAGGCACATTGATGCGCTTATGCACCCCTTACAGACCTCTTAGGAAAGGGGTGAGGTCAATAGTAGACAGTCTAAGGTTAAAGTTTTTGGGGTTTGGGGAAGAAACCACAGTCTTCTGGATAGAGGTAGTAGTTTACCAAGAAAACACAGGGATTTCATACTTCAGGTGTGTGTAACCCATGGCCCACTTTTTACTTCTGAAGAGATTAGAAATTTTAAAGAAATAATCTTTTGTTGTCTTTGCAAGCTTCATTCTTTTAAAAAGGGTTTATGGTTGTGTGCTCTTTTATTTTCAACTTGGTTTGTAAACCTGATGAAATTGACAAGTATTCTGTCATTTTCCCCTCCTGGACAAGTGACAGGAAAAGTAATAAAATTATGGGTTGGGTTTTGTTTTGTTTTTACTATTCTAGGAAGGGTTAAAAAAAGAAGGGGATAGCAAGAGCACTTAGCAATTAGAATGCTAATTAGAATGCACCAATCAGGAGTTGCGGGAAGTGCAATTCAGGTAAAATATCAAGTCAGTCTTGTGACCAAAATGGGTAAGAAACAGGATTTCTTAAGCCAGCTTCATTTCAAAGCAGATGGAATTTAGTAGCTTGAGGCTGCAATACAATACAGAAATGCTTACTTTCACTGTTATTCTGTGGGTTTGTTGTACAAAAATGACTAGTTACCTCATCATGATTAGAAGTCATTGATGAGAAAGAGTTGTGTTGCTTTACCATCATCCTATCTTCCCATAGTGATAACTCAGGGAGGAATCTTAAGGACTAGCAATGTTACTATCACATAAGTTATAATGGTTATATATCTACTTCATCAGGTAAATGGAATAATTTCCTATGAGAGAGGTTTCTATCTATATTTAGTTGTAGGAGAGTTGGGGAAAGAGTATAGGAGACAATGATGAGAAGAGGCAGGATTGATAGGGACCAAGAGGCATAGAAACAAAATTGTTTAGATAGTGATTATAAAAAAAGTAGGGCTATGAGTCAGTTCTATGCAGCAAATCTGTCTGATCTCTAAAGGCCAGCAACTCCCTTATGCCATGAAATTTATGGTCCTGAGAAAATTTATATACACAGTTGTTTGAGTTTAGAGGGCAAGGAAATATGATGTGTAGAAATGGTAAAAACAAAGGTGAATTACAGGGTTAGGGTTAAGGTTTTGAAAATGACCAAATGTGAATTAATTATACTTTATTTGACATGGACCATTTAGCACTGATTAACTGTAGCTGTTCAGTCACTAAGTTGTGTCCAACTCTGGACCCCATGGACCATAGCATGCCTGATCCCCTGTCCTCCACTGTCTCTCAGAGTTGGCTGAAATTCATGCTTATTGCGCCAACTATCTAACCATCTCATCCTCTGACATCCCCTTCCCCTTTTGTCTTCAATCTTTCTCAACATCAGGGCCTTTCCCAATGACTCCTCGTTTCCTTTGGTGGCCAAAGCATTTGAGCTTCAGCTTCAATATCTGTCCTTACAAAGAAGAGTTAGGATTTATTTCCTCTAGGATTGACCAATTTGATCACCTTGCCTTCATTAACTAGCTAGCTAAAAACTATAATGTGTCCATACTCAATCCATGAGAAATTGTGTGGAATCTTATAGTGACTGGGATGGGATTTGCATAAGAATGGATAGTAATTGACATTACTTGGGGTAGGGTGGGTAGGGTAGTTGGTTATTGGTAGTTGATACCAGGGGTGGGATTCAAATTTTTTAACAACCGGTTCTGTGGGTGTGGCTTAGTTGGTGGGTGTGGCTTGGTGGTCATGTGACTGGCTGGGTGTGGCCAACTCAACATCACTCACATTGAGGCACGCATCTCCTCACCTGGCCTCTCATGACTGTGGGGATGCTGCAACAGTCGTAAGTGTGAAAAATGGTCATAAGTCATTTTTTTCAGTGCCATTGTAACTTTGAATGGTCACTCAACACAAGCAAAGGTTAACGGAGAGGCAGTTTCTGTAAGCAACACCAGAATGTTTCCTTCCTGCCTTCCTTACAGGATTAGGCCAGTAATTTCTTCTAACAACCGGTTCTCTGAACTGCTTAGAATGTTAACAACCGGTTTAGAGAATAGGTGCGAACCTATAGAATCCCACCCCTGGTTGATACCTGTTTAAAGGCCAGTGGACTATCATGCAAATTTGGATCAACCTGATATCCTCCAGATGCTACTGATCCCCTCATATTAAAATAAGATATTTTTCCCCACATTAACTTAAACATGTTTTTTTTATGTGTACAGGGTCACAAAAAGATTATGTACCAGGAATTGTTTGACGTAGCTGGTTACCAGTCCATGAGAAAGACAAGCTAAAGTGGTCTTTTCTTGAATCAATTTTGAAGGGCTATTTCCCCCCTTATCATAATGCCATCCAAAGCAGAGGTGGTATTCAGCAGATTCTGACCAGTTCTGGAGAACCGGTAGCAGAAATTTTGAGTAGTTCAGAGAACGGGCAAATACCACCTCTGACTGGCTCTGCCCCATCTATTCTCTGCCTCCCGAGTCCCAGCTGATTGGCTGGGTCTTCTTTTGTCGCCCTGCACAGGAGAACAGAGCTGGAAAGCAGGTTAGTGGGGTGGGGAGGGAATGGGGATTTTGCAGTAACCTTCCCCCAGGAGTGTGGAGGGAATGGAGATTTTACAGTATTCTTCCCCTGCCATGCCCACCAAGCCACACCATGCCCACCAAGACATGCCCACAGAATCGGTAGTAAAAAATTTTCAATCCCACCACTGATCCAAAGGGAACTTCAAAGAATAGTAACCTTTGTTAGGGTTTTCACCCATTAATGGAAAGGGAAGTCAGGGGCCTGCAGTGACCGGGGAAAGAAGCAGCAAGATCAGGATAGAACTGGGCAAAGGAGGAGAACCCATTTCATGCTGGTGTCATTTTTGATCAGCTCAGCAGTGGTGGAGAATACTCCAATTTAGGAGATGAGAAAGGATAGCAGGCCAATGCTGTCCTTGACGAAGCCAGCATAGCAAATGATTGCCTAAGTAATTTGAAACACTGTGTTTTTTAAAAATGTGTGAAAACCAAATAATGGGTAGAAAGTAAAGGCTAAAGTAAGCAGTGAAATTTGGGGGGAACAAAACTTGCTGAACCAAATCCTCTTGGCAGGACAGCTTCAAGATTAATTATGGTAGTTCTGAGATCCCCTGAGAAAGAAGAGAAGACTCTTTGGGTAGGGGAGAGCAGATCCAATTACTACTGAATGTTGGGAAGTCAAGAGAGAGAAAATATTGCTCCTGGCATTAAAATATATTGATTTGGTTTTTAAAATGTGTCCAAAGTCTATTCATTTCCCCACTTGGCAACTTCTCTTCTTCTAAAAGTCTTCCTATTTGTCAAAGGGTTTGCAGCTGGATCCCTTCCTGCTCACATATAAATTGGTGGTGTCTGAAATGGCAACAGGCAGCATTTAACCTTACAGTATCGACTGTGCTGCAAGAGAGAAAAAGAACACGCCAGCCTTTCTGCTCCCTGGGAACTGTTTACCTGGAGAGGTGATTGGCACACACGCTCCCTCCCGGCTGGAGCCCACTCCGATCTGCAAACCTGCCAGCACGTTGGAGACTTTCCCAAACCGGAGCCTCTAAAAAGATGATTACTTGGCTCTAAGGGATCAGATTACTTTGTTCTTAGAGTTACATTTTAACCGGGAAAAGTTTAACAACTTTGACTTATGGACTCCTACAACTGGCAGGAGAAAAATGAGCAGAGGAAGTCATGGAAAATAACCACAAGTGAGGCCAGCCCATGCTCTACATAATTCCTGCGCTCTTTGTCCAATTGTTTTTGGGGGCAGGGGCGGGAGGGAGGGGCTGGGGAAAATATTTTCCAGATACACAGGCCTGGCCTCACGAAGTGCTGATTTATGCCAAGTTTATAAAAAGCAGCTGCAGACAGAGCTGAATGAATGGATTACACTGCTGTCTGCCTTCCAGAATGTGCTTCAGTTCACACCCTGTCCCAGAGAGCAAGGCTGATCTCTTAGCACTCCATAAATTTACTTTTACACACATGTGTGCATGCTCGAGCAAAGGGGGGAAATCTTCTTGGCCAGTATCTTCCCTCTTTGTGTCTGCATCAGAGTATTCTTTTTATTTTTAAAAAAAAAACTTGTTCTGGTGCCTTTAACACTAGCATGATGCAAAAAAGACGAAACCAAGGAAGCATCTCCTCACTGTTTTAGTACCACTCCTGGTAGAGAATGAAAAAAATATAGCCATTTAATTACCAAAATTATTTAAACTGCTTAATTAATCAGAGCAGCCCTGCCCTGTGCATCGAGGACAGTCACGAGATCCAGAAACAGGTGTGGTGGCAACTGATCCAAAATTTTGTGTACTAGCAGTTGTACAAGATGTTTTGTGCTGAATCCAGAGGACTGAGCTGAGCCATGAAAAGTCTGGAAATACTTTACCCATTCGGAAGCAGATATAGATATTGCTAGGAGCTGAATAAAGTAAAAATAATATCATAAGCGACCGTCCAGTTGAATGTGCTTTTAATGAAATTTAGATTACTTAAAAGGATGCATTTTAAGTCACAGATGTGGGAGCCCATCCTGGAGTGGTGCAGTGGCCTAGGGGTGGTGCTCTTGTGGATTCCATCCTAGGGAGAGGCAGGTATTTCTCTCTCTGGGCGCACTGAGAATATATCTGCTGAACAAAACTCCGTATTGGTGACAGGAAGGGCATTAAAACACTGTGGCCATTAAAACACTGTGCTAGCTCCATTCAGTTGCCCAGACTCCACCCTGCAAGGGATTATGGGGTTGTTAAATGAAGATGATGATGCATGGAGTCCATCCATTGTAATTCCCTCAGATTGTTGCAGGGATGGGAAATAGCAAGACAATGGTTGGGAGAAAAAGAGATGGGAATAGATGGTGCTCCCCAAACCCTTATTCTAATTATTATTGCCCAAGGCTTTAATATATCAGGATTTGTTAGAGTGCCCTAGATCTTCAGGTCTGGTTTCACTCTTCCCCCAACACAATGTCCATCCTATGGGCAAAACTACAGCTTCATCAAACAGGCTGCCTGGTACACAGGAGAGTCACCAAGCTGAGGGAGATTGTCCTGCCCAGCTGGAAAGTTCTCCAAGAGGACATAAGCGTAAGTGCAGCTCCTTATAGTGCTGGGCCAGAGACGGATCAGGCTGACTGACCTTGCAAATATCACAGCCACAAGCTTTTCCATTAAAGGCCATCGCCAACTTGCAGCCAGCCCCACCCAACGCAAGTGCATGCCTCAGTGGCACCTTCTTTCTGCTGGTGTCCCAGCAAAGTTGCTCTCTTCCTCTCATTTCCCCCACCCACCCCTGCTTGAAGTTGACCTTTACTACATCACCATCATTGTGTAGCCCTCACTTATTTTGACATCACCCAAGAACAGCCTCAAGGTGTGTAAAATCTGTTAGGTTTTGTCACTCATTAAAGGGGACATAGGCAAATGTAGTGTCTTCCAAAAACAAAAAAGAAAGAAAAAGGGGTGATTCCAGCAGGATTCCAGCAACAAGAACAGTACATTTCATGGTAGTTTTCTGTTGACAGAATGATGGGTGGGTAGCATTTCAGCTCAGCAATGGAGAGACTTGAAAGGTGGTTAGGCTGCGGGTGGCAGACACAATTGCAGTTTGAAGGATTTTGAAAGCTGCCTGCTTTTCAATCGCCTTGGAATAATATTGCTGAGAAACTCAGCCTTGCACTACAAATATCGGTCAAAAGAATGTTTCCTGGCAATTGTTTTGAGAACAGTTTTTCTCAGAAGTAATTGCTCCTGAGAGGCTTGCATTTACCTAGTGGTTTTTTATTATTATTTTTGGAGAAAGGAGGAATTTTTGCACCACCGTTTCCTACAATAAGACAGGAGTTTAGGAGTGGATCCAAAATACAGTATTCCTAATGGATCATCAAGCCATTTCTTTTTCTTTCAGGGTGGACTGCTGGGTGAAATTATCAGTTCATGGAAAATCAAAGGAGGGGAGGCAATGGTTTTACAGGAAAAGAGGAATTAATTTCCCACACTACAAGAGTGCCACATTGCCCCCTAGTGGCAACCTTTTAGAAGTCTCCATATTTCTCCTATTCAGATTGTGGCTTCTGGAAGGCAGTTATTTTTTAGTTTTCAATTGAGAAAAAAACAATATTCAATACCAGACAGTGGCACTATGAAAATTAACTTAATCCTGATGACGCTCCCCTATCTGCCCCCTTTTCTGGGGCTAGATGACTTTAGAGGGATGAAGCAGTGGTGGGATTCAAAAACTTTTACCACCGGTTTGGTGGGCGTGGCTTGGTGGGCTCACTTTGTGCGCGTGCACACACTTTGCATGCACGTGCGTGTCAAACATGCACTTTGCACAGGTGCAGAGACATTTGCGCAAGTGCAGAGGAGTCCCAACTCACCTCCTGCAAGCCTGCACTCTCCCGGTCGCTTCAGGAGTTGCCGCACAGCACTCTTCTGTGCCACACAAAGTAGCTGTGCTTCAAAGGCAGAGGATAAAGGTGAGTATGGGAGCCCGGGCTGGTGGGCCCAGCAGCAGAGTTGTGGAAAGAACCGGTTCGATCTCTGCTGCTCATCGTCTCTACCAGCTCAGCAGAACCAGGCCGAACCAGTAGCATACCACCACTGATGTGAAGGCAGCAGTCTTGAATGGTTTATGGAGGATCAAGATCTTCCATAAACAAGTAGGTTAAAGCTTTAAAGAAACCATTTCAATCCTTTGTTCTGGCACTAGCTCTGGGTTGGATTAGAGGACCTCATAGTTCCCTCACAACTGTAAGATTTTAAGTTTCCAAAGAGCCTCTATCACTCTGCATAATGCGGGCTGGTTGATACAAGCTAGTATTTGGAAATACTGAAAAAAAATGAGCCAATACTCTGTATGTAAAGGGAGCTAAAAAGTAATGTTCCAACCTTCCCTAACCTGATTTTCAGAAGTTCCAAAGAGTAACAAGCCAGTATTTGCAGCTGTCGTGGCCAATTGCTAGAAATGCGTAGCTTCTGGAAAGTTGCATATTTAATTCCCCGTCCCCTTTGAGAGTAGATACCATCAGTTCCTATTTCTCAGTAACTCACCCTCCCCCCATACCTGTGTCGAACTAGTATTTGGGCTAAATCTGGAGGCATCTATTCTGGATCTAATTTGAATGCATTCAGATGTAGGCATTTTAACAGCTGGGCACTTGAATGCTAGGCTTGCTACATATGATGTTTCATTTGCTTTGACAGTACTGCTCCAGGCAATCGTTTGTTCTTACTCCATCTTCAGCTTTCTAAAGACATGTGGATTAACCATAGGCAGTGCAGGCTGTTGCAATGACCACCAGATTCAACTTGTGTATTTTCAGTGTATCATTGCTGGGAATCCTGAAAGGGGATTAACAGGGTTTCTGTACTGTCATTGGATTCACTACTTTTATATAATGCTACATATTTTTTATTCATTGTCCAACCTGACTGTGATCACTTCCCATTCACTGGCAAATTAGCAAGGAATGCTCCTTGTTCACCTGATAAATCCTTCTAGGAAAAAGGCCTTGTGAACCAGATGGACCAAGGAGTGAAGAAGACTTTCATCTTGTACTTCTCACATTCAGTCACTCTTCATACACTTTGACTCTCTAACCATGCTGATCAGTATTAGGTGTTTTGTGTCGCTTTCAAATGCTAATTACATCCAGGAGGCCTTGCACACTCAAACCCACCTAAAATACAAAGATCTTTCAAAGCCTTGGTTTGATCATGAATACCTTGAAGATAGGCCCAAACCAATCAAAGGTACAAAGATAGCAGACTACAATATTTGCAAGAAATTGTCTTCAAAATGAAAAAAAAAAGTTTACAAAACTCTACTGAAAAGAAAAAGCAAGAGGCTCAGACAGGTAACTAGTAGATTGTTCAGTTTATAAAACAAAAGAATTCCACCTTTTTTGGCACTTCAGTGGTCCGTGCTTTCCAAAGGTCTCTGTGGAACATGCTTGATTGCTTCTGAGGTGCTGGATTAAGTATTTTTACACATTGTGTACACATGCAATAGAGTTAACCCTTGTTGGATCATAAAGAATTAACCCTTGTTGGATCTCTGCAGCAGTGACCTCCTCTCAAGATGATCAAAACATTTTGCAATTCAGCAACAGCACAGCAACCAGAAGGGATACTAGTGGGCCTCATTGGGAGATTCTTCTCCCATGCAAAGTATTTAGCAAATCTCTCTTGCCTCTCCAATTCCACCCACTCCCGCTACAGGGTTTTGCCATCTTTATTATCAGAAAGAAGATGCAATGGCATCATCACAGTACAAGAGACTTTGCCCCACCTGCTGGTTGAAATAGACTCACCCTGTGCTTTTATTATCCTATTTGGTGTGACAAGCTGACCAACCACTTTCATCTCCCCCTTTCTGGCATTGGCCACTCTCTTGTGGAAAAATAGAAGGGAGCATTACCTTTCTGCTTAGAGTTTACAAAATGGAAGGCAGGATACTCATTTAATAAATTCTCGCACAAGCTGAGAGGAGAAGCCTTTCCTCATATCTGATAGAAGAGTTGCTTATTTTGCTGCAATCACCATCAGTTTAGCAAGATTCAATACTTTTGTGTAAGATTTTCTCTGTGAGCTCTTGGTTATCTTCAGTGGGTTTCTCTCCTTTCTCTCCCTGCCCTCCCCAGCATGAGCATTTTGGTCTGTGGTTGTAAAATAGTAAACATAAAATAAAAAAGGCACATCCATGTGGCATCTACTGAAACGTAATGCCTGATACACAAAATACTACTTCTACTTTCTAGGGGAAAGGATGATTTTGAGGCTAATAACACCTGTCATAACTAGCCTGTGGAGCTTAGATTACTATATGTTCACGTATTCATTATTTGTGTCCTAGCTATTCCAGTAGTTTGCCATTATGGAAGGTGAAAGTTTAGAAGGAAATATTTACAGTCCTAGGAGACTGCAGCCTTGCACAATACTTGAGATGCTTGTACAATAGCTGATGACATTTTGTGATTATGTAAGTTATTTTTTTAATTGGGGGGGCATTAAAACCATGGACTATCTGAGAAGGCTGCCTAGACCTGAATTAATGGGGATGGATGATATGTTTCAGCGAGGTACTTCTTAGTACCTTGCATTCTTGGCAGAAAGGCCTCCTTCAACTTTTGTGAGGGCCAGAGAGGGCAGCCTCAGCAGGCCGAGTGAAGCAAAATGGCCTCTTCACTTTTCCCTTAGAATAGAAATGGCAAGGTTGCTTTGCAAAGTCTCTTTGAGTGGGTGCTTTGTTTGGATAGCTGTACAATTATGGTAGCCATTGATGCATTTCTCTAATTTTATTTTAAGTAATCTAAGTCAGTGGTAATCTCCACACTTAAAGTTATAAAGAAGTAGTGCCTTTGGTCAGTCCTCTATATCCCATCACTCAGCTTGACTCAATGATCTTGATTCTTGTATTGTTGAAAAATCAATCTTCTCCTAACCGTCATTATACACACATTTGGGTGGGGGTGGGGAGCTTGGAAGAAAGACACAAATGGTGCCCTCATCCACAAAAGGTCGCTGCTGCTGCTGCTCCTGTTGGATGGGATAAGAAGGAACATTCTTCCCTGTGCATGCCTGGAATGCCTCCCAGGAGACTGGAGTCTATGGTCGTGTCCCAGTTGGCCTCTAAGTATGGAACAAGCATGTATTGGCAACCTTTTTATTAATTCCACAGTTGAGACAGGTTTCAATTGTCCTTAATTATTTCAGTGCTAAAGCATTTCCTCACTGCTGCCAGAAATTCTAAGGCATGCAAACCTCACGTGCTGCGCTGAATGTGGAAACAGTCCAAAGACCAGTATTAATTCAATTTATGTAGCCACACTTTTTACCAAGGTGAAGCTAAGTGGCATACAGAGATTAAACTACCATGCAGAGGAAAACCCACAACCCTTATTAGGAACGGCCAATGCTGATGCCAAAGCACCAGCGCCTACTTCAAATCTGAATGCTGCAACTGCTACACACAATGCAATCAAAAGGTTTAATTTGCAAGTGCTGATTTTTTGTTGTATGAAATACTTTTTACTTGTAAAGTCCCAATTAAAAATGATCCGTTATTTCATTGAAATTCCCATAAATCAAAATGTTCACTTTTTACTCTAAAGTTACCAAGCTGCAAGAACAATGGTAGTCCCATAGCATCTGACTTAATAGATGTTGTTATTGTTATATGGTTATCTTCCTATTTTGCAATCTTCAACTGATAGATATATATGGCAAGTCTAATAAAACTACTTATTATACTTCAGCAATAACAAACTATTTCAGCAAAGAATCTACTTTCACTGAAGGGTTACTATCTGACCTACAGTATATTCTGGCATTACTATCTGTAGGTCAATTCAAGGTTCCATTCAGGCAATAGTTAAGAATATTATTTCCATCCTGTGATCTCGAAACTCATTTATACTTAAAATGGTTAGTTCCAAATGATACCCCAACGAAATTCCAAACATTTTCCTCTCCACTACAGCTGCATCACCTGCACTTTTCAAAGATTCCAATCCTCAGAAAAAGTTTGGGGTAAGAGGGTGCAGAGGGCCAACAGTGAGAAGAAGGGACAGAAAATTCCCACTACAAAATGTTTTGGGCGCCGTCCCTTATTCACACTATTGGCCCTCTGCACCTTCTTACCCCAAACTTTGATATTTTAAGTTATTTGGCTTGTAATAATTAAAACTATAATGCATTTTAAAATTTATGCAACCTACTGTGTCAAACTAAACACATATCAACCATGTACACTGTTCATCCTAGAGATGTTATTAGGAATTGAGTTGAAATTAAAAATTCCATTTCAGGAGCTTCATGACATTGAACGAGTTAAAGGCCCAATTGTCAAGCCAGATTATTAGCAAAGAAAATTAAAGCCCAGGAAAATCAACCCTTAGTAGCTAATTCAGAGAATGGGTTCCCCAATCTGTGGGCCCAGAAACAGGGGCCAAAAGCCCCTGCTTGGATTTGAACAGTAGGCTATGACTTGCAATACAGAATGTTACACTTTACAGACTGTGTATGATTGTTTGGGGGTGTTTGTATAAGATCCTAGGCTGGAGGGAGCAATTGTTTCTCTCTTTGGAAAGTAATTGCCCATTCTTCCTCTCTTCAATTTTCTTCTAGGCTTGTAACAGTATTATATGTAAATCAAAAATATCTAAAAAAGTTTGTTCTGGGAAAGGAATTTAGCCTCCAGTATACATGTTACTGCTTCTCAAGGAAATCAGGAGCAAAGAGTAAAATGGCTGGCATACTTAGCCAACTGACCAGTAGCACAGGAACTATGGAAGAAAGGTTAGGAGGCCCATTGTGGGAGGACTCTGTTAGCAGAGGACCAAGGCACCACATTCTGTGTAGTCTGCCTTAGGCACTGAAATTTAATTTGCTAGAAAATTTATTTTAGCACATTTTAAAGGAAGAACAATTAAATCCATCCTGAAAGGTCTGGAAACAGTGATCCAATGAGAAAAATTAGTAATGACTGAGATGCAAAAGCCTATTGCTTATAGTGGATAATCATTAACACAGATAATAACATAATCAGTTTATAACATAAACACTGCTAGCAACCTGATAACTATGCTGCACAGATCAAGTTAATAAACTGAGTTCTTAAACCTCTCTCTGACATTGAGATGCTTAATGAGACTGTAATTCTTATTCAACATCAATATATCACAAAGAATGAATTTATACAGTAGTACATATGGGAATACTTTGATTCAATAAATCTAACAGAGAGCCAAAGAGCCAACAACAACTTTCAGTTTGAAGGATTTAAAATAGTATAAAATAAGTAGCAGTGATTAAATCTTTATTTAATAAACAAGGGAGTAATATATGATAAAAATTAAAATAAAGGATGCCTAGAAAATGGCAAATAGATGGGGCATAAACACAATATGCAGAAAGAGTTAGTTACAGACTTAAGAGACCATAAAAGTCTGAAATACTTGTTATGGTGCACAGTGTTATGCAAGAAAGAAAATCCGATTTCTAAATTTTGTGGTAAATCTCTGGACAAGTTGCAGAAGATGGTTAAATAATTAAAAGTCAAATTCCTGCAAACAGCAGAAAAACAAATAGAAAAATAGCAATTTTAGCAATTTACATTTTTCTATCATAGAACTCAAAATGATTGTGATAAAAATGGAGTAAATAAGCCTGAAATAGGTTTGTATGCAGAAGGTCTGGGAATTTTACTCAGTTCTGCTTCACAAAACAGAGTTCCAGGCTTAGTATTCTTTAGAAGTAATTTGGTAGACACTGCCTACCAAAGGGCAGTGTCTTTTGCACTGCCCTTTGGTAGGCAATGAACCTGAAATCTGTTGGTGTTCTTGCAACAGAGTGCAGGGAAATTATTACAGTTGCCACTATGAAAAACTGGTGGTAAATTCAATGTATAATTCAAAAGTGGCTTTCATTTCATTTTCATTCAGATGCCAAGTCTCATATTCCTGCAGCCAGATTTTTGATTCCCAATTATATTGTTCTACGTTTATTACAGGAAAGCAGCCAATATCTAATATGATTATTTTAATGTGGCTGAAGGACTCTCAATTAATTTACATCTAAAATCAGAATGTCATTTTATGTGTGTGGATAATAGAGATAGACAAGTTCTATCTGTCATATCCAGGAGGCGGTTATCTTAATTCAAGATGATGTTACTTTCAGGTACCTTGATCTAAAAGACCCTAGGCAGCTTTCAGAGAATGAAGGAAAATGTATGACATTCTAATAAAAATACAATTAAATGTCAGGTCTACTGATTTCCCTTTCTGAGTAACAAGCATAAGAAATTTCCAGATGCTGAAATCTGTTGACAATGTCCCTCACTCCCATCCCCTTTGACTGCTGAAAAAGCAGGCTTACACATGAACGTATGAGGTACATCTTTAATGCCTTAGCTTTGTTTTTCAAAAATGAGCATGGGGTGTGCATATTTTAACTTTGCAGACTGTGTATATACAACTTTATTTGCATTGACGTTAATGATATTTTTATAACTCAGTATGGTGCATTTATAAAATGAGTTTATCAAAATACATTAGTTTAATAAATAAGTCCAGCCAAACCACCCTACTCAAGAGTTAAAATTAACTTTGGCAGGCTTAAATGTGGTACATAGTCCATCATGTTTATTATGCTTATTCTTTTATTCTTCCCTACCCCCGGATGCTCATCTTTTGACTAAGGAAGTGGCATTCCTGACAGATTTCTCATTCCACATCATCTTCAGCCAAGCATTGTGCACTTACAATTCTCTGCAAAATAAAATATAGGAACTTTAAAACTGCTAATGGTATATTTCTCCAGTTAAGCATATTACTGAAATCAGTTACAATTTCTAGCTTTTGAAAAATCAACCGCCCTCTGCCTCAAAAATCAGCATCAGTAAGTAGCAATATTTAATATGAAATTGAAAGTATTTAGAGAAATAATGAACCAAGGCAAGCAAAGAATTACAGAAGATCGTTATGGTTTGCTGTAGCTTATTTGTGGAGGCAGTCAAATTAGTTATACCCAAAATACTTTTCTGACAAGACAAACCTTAAATAATCCTGCACACTGATGTTTCTTAGCCACATGGCTCACGATAGGGATCCAATGGGCACATTTTAACTAATAAACCATGCTCTGAACCAGGGGTCTCCAACCTTGGCCATTTTAAGCCTCCCAGAACTTCCTGGAGTTAAAGTCCACCAAGCTTAAAGTGGCCAAGGTTGGAGGCCCCTGCTCAGAACAACTACTGGAAACAAAAAAATTATTCAACTTATTCAGAAGCCTTTCTAACTTATAATAATCTGTGGTAGCTATTTCACTTTTAAAGTTCCTTATTGTGCAAAACTAAAGCAAGCACATGTGTTCCAGGAAAAGAGCTGATATATTTGAGTATATATTCTTGCAACTATTGCAAAAAGATCTAATACAAACTCAACTACTTTATGGGTAAATTTCATATATCCAACAACCTCTAGTAATCTATATTAAATATATTTCTTAGCAGCCTGAATTTTATCTCAGCCTTTCTCAAATGTTTTGGACGTGCCCAATTCTTCCTCATTTTTACTTGGGTTATTAACTTTATTCACAGTTTCTTTAATAAATTTAGTTCAAAATTAATGTATAGGACTATCAGATTTGACACTGCATCAAACCAGTTCAAAAAACAAACTGATGCAAAATCTAAATTTAGTTAATTTTTTCTCACAGCCATTTCTAAAATTATTTCTTATTTAGGTGGAAATGCTAAGAGTTTCAGATAGGGAAAACTAAATTATGTCATGTCAAAATATTTTTAAAAATTGTTTTATCACATTCAAGTTACAGACAAATGTGAATTATGATAGAATGCTTACAGAAGGTTCCACAATTATAGCCTCTTTATAAGAATAATTTATAAGCATTGTTAGTCAAATTTCAGTTCTGAGATGCAACTGGACTGTTTGAAAGGAATAAGCTGTGATCACTACATATATCCTCATTTGCTTCAGTTCTGGATTTGATCTTAATGGGTTCAACAAACAATTCTGATGAGATCAGGTGAAATAATAATTAATAATAATAATTACTAATTCTATTTCAAAAACCAAATGATAAAGATTTTCATACCTGACTAATTGTAGGGAGTTTAGTAAGAAGCATTTGGAAAACTGGTGGTGGAAGAGTCTGTTGGAGAACTTGTAGTAATTGCTGAGGTTGTCCACAAACAGCGATGGCATTTGTCAAGTGATCAACACCTTTTTCATATTCTCCTGAATAAAAAATAACTATATTATAGCAACTAAAGATCAGGCATAATGACATTTAAGGAAGATTTGAAACTATTCCGTTAGATAACAATATTTAAAAATTCAACAAATTATTTCAACCAATGAAATAATATATCTGCATGCCACATCTATCAATTCATGAACAAAAAATACCCAAAGTTCAAATCACTACCCTAGAATATTCAGGCTTTATTCTGTTAGTGGCATTCTTGATTTGTGAGCTATTTTAGACAAATCTAGATAGAAAAACAACGTACAGTATATTAAAATAACATTTCAAAGATGCAGTTGTAAATTTAAAGTTCTATTATTTTTACTTTTTTTTATAACTCTCAAAAAATAATTTGTCCTGCAATCCCTGTGCCCTGGGATTGAGTGTCCTGAATTTAATTGAATTTATCTCCAAGTGGGTTAAGATTAAGGGTTAAGCTTTGCTAATCAACATTTAGGATAATTCTATACAAATAGGAAAAAAGTCATCAAACTCAATAGAGATGGATTACATGTTTGTAGATATACATAGGCTTGCCCTTTAAAGAACATGGAATTATTTTACCTTCCAAAGCACTGGTTTCAGTAATAAGCATTTTTTCTACTGATTTTATATCCCTAATGTGTCACATACAAATTAGCAAAAAGAAAGAGATTTTAAAAAATGCAACAACCTTGTGCTAAAAGTTCCTCTCCCAACTGTATCTCTTCAAGAAAGAATTTTTGAACTGCTTCAGCATCTTTCAAATCAGGCAACTACAAGAACAATATCAAATCAGCCATTTAAATATCATAGCAAAATCTCCCACCCTTCCCATTATGCTTTTAAATATAATAAACTTCAATTTCCAAAAAGTTAATAATACTAAGAACTTTTCAAGAATAAAGAGAGGTTTACAAGGAATATTACATTCCATTTTTTTTACAAATTGTTATAAAAGTAAAAACAAAACCACATCTAGAAATCCCCTTATCAGTTTCTCAATCCTCACAATTGCTATAGAAATTAGCTATCATTTGTGAAGTACATCATCCCACAATATGCCATGCTAATATACATGGATCAAGAGAAATATCTATAAAAGAAAAATAGCAGAAGGTTATTTGCCCCTCCCCAGCAGCTCCTGAATGGGCTAAGATGGGTTGGGAGCCCGAAAGGAATGCTTGCTGAAAAACTAGTTGAAGGATCTTTGATGGAAAGGGGGAAGGGAAAAAGTATTCTTGCTTCTCCAAAATTAGGGCTATGGATATATGCTACAAATGGTTGATGGTACAATAATTTCAAGCCAGAGACCACTTTGAAAAAAAATATTTATTGTATTCATTCAAATATTTTATACCACCCTACTCCAGAAATTCTTGATGATTATCAGGAGATATAAAATGAAGAAATAAACCTCAGCTCCAACAAAATACAAGAAAAGTCATCTAAACAAACCAGTAAGAATAAATATAAGATCAAGCCAGTATATTCACATTAGCCCCAAAGCCTGCCAGTAGAGCATATATGCAACATAAAAAACATATTACTACCTTAGAAAATCCTGCTCTTTCTTTGGCAAGCTTCTGTTTCTTTCTTCCTATAGATTAAATAAGGATATATTGATTTTCAAACAATTATGCTACTGTTCTTGCACTTCAGAGTAACTTTCAGAATGGAGGTCCCCACTTCATAGATTTCCGTATGTACCATAGCAAAGAACATAAGGGAGATATGCAACATATTACCTTTCACATGTAGAATAATTATTCTTAAATTATGCAAAGTTGTATCTATAGGTCACTCCTCAGCTCACTCAAGAGTCAATAGATGTTATTAAAATATTCCCATACAGATAGTCTTCAAATCATGACCATAATGGAGCTGCCCATTACGATCAGAATTTTGATGACCATTAACATAAATGCCCATGTGATCACTTCACTTATGGCTACCTTATCCCTATTTTCTCCTGATGCATTTGTTAAACATATGGGTCATTAAACAGAAATAGATGGAAGGGTGCTGCAGTATTCCTGCAGTCAGTCATAAGAGTAAGTGATCATGGGGGTGCTAAGTAGCTGTAATTTCAGAACCAGGTCATAAGTTGCTTTTGGGGGGGGGTCCTGCCATAACTTGGTAAACAACCTGTTATAAGTCAAGAACTATCTTATCCTATATATATTTCTCTTATTTTTTTCTAGCACTTATTTTTTTCTAGACTTGTGTATTGCTTCTTGTGTGTTACAAAACACCAAGAGTCTTTCGAAACTTGGTGGTTATACATAGAAAGACATCAGGAGTCCAATTTTAATCAAATGCTGTACTTAAGCTCATCCATAAGCTCTTCCACATAGGTTATAGGGAGGCTACCAGTGATAGAAATATGACATAACCAGGGAGTTTTCAACATTGTGATCCTTGCATTAATTGCAAGCAAATTGTTTCTTCTTATTATCATTTATTGCAAATTGCTTTGGAGAAACATTTACCTTGAAGGTATAAAACTCATCTTAGGTAAACAGGACATTTTCACAATCTGGGGGGAAGTTTTTACAAGCAACCTTTTTTATTAAGGGAAAAGATAACAAAGGACATTGAGTACTTGTTGAAGAGCTGAAATAATGCAGGATTACAAAATAAAGCTGCATTTTGGATATCTCTACATTTTTTTTTTGCATTTCTCCTTATCCTGGAAGTTATTATTGAAACAGTACCAGGAGGGTTTTGAGAATGCATTATATAGCATGACTCTACAAACAGGATTTGTAGATGCTGCAACCTAACTATCAAATATTAGAAAGTGAAGGTAACTATAATATATATGTAGTACTTTATCAAAAGCAATAATCTTCGCCTTCAGATTTCTTTTTCCAAGACACACAACCTTCTACGGCACCTGTAGTTTAACTATTTTTCATTTGCATGAAGAATGGGGCATAAAATTTGGTCTTGTTTCCCAGTGAGCAGCTTTTGACCTGAATTAGCATTTAGCCATCAGGTTTAGGAGCAATGATAGGATATGTCATTACAATGTTTTTCATGTTAGTGAATGGTTAAATATTTTAGAGGATTTTCTATGAATACAGAAGATACTACACATTTTACAGTAATAAATTTATGTTCCATATTTAATTTTACAGCTGGACACATCTCTTTTTCTGGGGAAATACTACGTGATTAAAACAACCTTGGACATAAAATTCTTGCACATACATTCTGTCTGCATATTACGAACATATATGCTTATGTGTATACAAATGTCAGGAAATGTGTTCATAGCAGTAATTCACTTTTGAATTTTCTGACTCTCAAAGTTGTGGCTGACTAACACAAAAGGAGAAGGAAATTTTGATGATGAATGAAATTTCTAATTAAGCAAGCGCAGAGAGCGAATAGGAGTTTGACAAAGGAGTTTAGATGGGCACAATCATTATTGGTAGGAACTAACAAAATGTTATCAATCCAACCAGATCTTTTTATAGAGCGATCAGTTTAGCTGATCATGGGAATATAATAGACGTAATGTACCTTAACTTCAGTAAAGCATTTAGCAAAGCTTTCTGTGACATCCTCAAAGAGAAGATGGCAAAACATGGGTTAGCGTAGGCTACCATTAGAAAGAGCCCTGGCTGAACATCATACCCAATAAGGGTATGTCAATGGCTGTCTGAGGAGTGGAATGAAGTGTTTGAGGTGTATTGCAGGGCTCCATTCTGCATGTAGTGTTGTTAAATATATTTATAAATACCTTGATGGAAAGGTAAGAAAGCATTAATACATTATTTGTCAACAATATACATTTGGGGAAGGGGAAACAGCAAATTCCTTGGGGGACAATATCAAAAATCCAGAAATTTTATGTCAGGAGGGAAAAATGCAAAAACCTTATTTTGCATAGGAAAAAGCAAGTACATAAATATAGAATAGGGAGATCATACTGGGTGACAACACCTATATAAAGAGTCTGGCACTGTTGATGGATCAGAAGTCAAATGTGAAGGTAATACAATTGCTTAAAAAAAGGAAAATGCAATTTTGGGTTGCAATAAAGTTGTATAAGATCAAGTTCAAATACAGGTAGTCCTTTATTTGGGACAAGAATTAGGACAAGAATTTCCGACGCTAAATGATGTGGTCAAAAAGCATAATTTCATATGACTGCATGGCTTAGCAACAGCAATCTTAACTCCCCCCTTTGGTGTTAATCAAATTCCATCAGCCAAAGATCCACCCGAATCCAAGTCATTCTGGGCTTGCTTCCTTCCAGCCAAGCCTCTTCCAAGGTAAGAGGCTGTCCCCCTTCAATGTCCTATTCCCCCAGTCTCTGCCCTTTTGGCTTTGCACACTCTGCCTTGCAGAGTGTGCAGGCAAGCAACCCTAGTATCCCACAGCTCTGGGGCTCCTTGCTATGCTGTGGCACAGGAGTTCCTTTGCATGCTATGTTTTTGGGGCTGAAGAAGCCCAAGCCCCAGTGCCACATGAAGCCTCAGCCCAGCATTACAGCACTCCAAAGCCCCTGATGCCCTGCACTCTATCACTCCAGATGACCTTCACCATATTCTTGCTTAATGGGCACATCCAGCCTGGCCCTTCCTGAGATACCTGGTCACATAAGGTCATCTTCCCCGGGTCTTGTGAGGAAACTACCACCCGTGATCTGGGAAATAGAGCCTTGTGTGGCCAGTTCACAACTGGCCAAGCAGAGCATGCTTGGTCAGCAACAGGAGCAAGATGGTGGATGTCAACTGGGGCCATGGAGGCCAAAAGGCTGTAAATGGGGAGAAAAAGGCAGGTGGGGTGAGTTGAAGTGCCCCTGCGCTTGTAAGTAAAAGTAGGCTGCCAAGTACCCAAATTTTTACCATGGGACAGTGGAGGGAAGTTCCTTTGTTCAGCACTGTTGTTAACTTCAAATGGTCACTGAATGAACTGTCCTTGTAACAATTCATTTATATGCATTGGTTAGACCACACCTAGATTAACACATTTAGTTCCTGGCATGCAATTTTAAGAACAACATTTACAACTGGAGTATGCCGAAAGGAACGCAACCAAGATTGAATAAAGGGTGCCGAATGAGAGAGAGAAAAAACATGGTTATAGGCACTGGGTATGTTTAGAAGGAAGAGAAGATTGAGGCGAAGCATAAGGGGATGGGGAAAGGGAGTCATTTCCTGGGGTGTGTGAGATAGTCAAATTGTGAAGTTAGGGCTGGACTAGATGATCTCCAAGGTATCCTTTAACTTTTACACCCTCTGAGGCTAAACCTCTTCCCTGCGCAAGCACATTAAAGGTTATGAAAACCCAGGCAGCGCGATACCCTATTTGCACCGAGTTCGCATTTCCGGGGCTCCGTTTCCTCCTCCAGCCAAGGTTCCCTCTCTGGCAGGGGCCCCTCATTATGTATGGGAAAGACAAGCGGCCGTTAAGCCGAGAACTTCCTGGACCTTGGAAGCCACTAATCAGGGCAAGGGAACCGACTCCTCAAGGCTTGCCCGAGGGGTGGGGAAGACTCGGGTCGCGAAAAAGGCGACTGGGAAGAAGGGATGGAAGCGCGAAGTCCGCCCTCGACGGCGGGGCACACGAGGAAAGAGGCCGGAAGACTCACGTTCCCGCAACCGGTTCTTGAAGTTGGGGTCGCTCCTCCTCTTGCGGTCGAAATAGATGCAGTAGCCGATGAAAAGGGCGCCGCAGACGCCAGCGGCGATAGCGCTGCTCTTGCCCCCCATCATTTTCTGCCTTTCGCGCCGGCCTCGCGGTTCCCCCAGGCACCTTGGCCAAGCACGCAAGGAAAAGGAAGGCCCGCCTAGCGCAGGCACTTCCGTCATCAACTGGCGACGGCCAGAGGCTCACTTTGCCTAAGGGGCGAGCGCTCGAAGAGCGGAGACCCGGCACGCGTCCTGTCTAAAATGCGCCTGCGCACGAGGCTCCTCGGTCACCCTCCTTAGGCTGTGTTACGCATGCGTGAAGGAGTCGCACGAGGTTCAGCGTTAACTGTAGGAAAATCGGTTGCATCGACGGGCTCATTCAGAAGTTAATTGTCTTTATGGAATTGGTCTGGGCAGAAAGTGTACAAATCAACCATTGCTATCTACCGTATCAGCATTAAGTCGAAATTAATGTGTAGAAAGTTAGCACCCACACCTCTCCTAGAAAATTGAAATATCCCAAGAAATATTAAAAAGGCAGAATATTTCCCCTAAAGAGAAACTCAGATGCAGAAACTCACCTCAGAAGTAGAAACTCACCCCCACCTTTGTTAATGGGTGGGCCATTAAGACCTGGGCCAGAATACTTTACATAACAAAGATCTCCAGGTAAAACTAGCAATTGCCCAAAGCCCTCATCATCCAGCAAGGCTCAACCAAGCCTGGAACTCAGGACAGCTTACAGAGTTGCCCCTGCATGGCCCCATGGGAGTCTGGCAACCAATCAGAATACAAGCTCCAATTCAAATCCCAACAAAGGTTATAAAACCCAGGCACTCTCAGCATCTCAGCCTTCTTGACCTTCTCTTCTCACCTTGAAGCATGTGGTAATCCTTTTCACTTTGGAGCTTCAAGCCATGTGGTCCTGCTGTCCACCATTAAACCATCTTTTCAAATAGCCTCCATATTTCCAGTGTCTTTTTCCCCACTTGAAACTGAACCCAGAAGGATTTTTCTTTCAACAAATGCTAAATGATTTTTTCCCCAGTATCTATCATCTGTAATAAATTGGAGCATAGTAACGTGGACAGACAGGAAACCTATTCTAATTTTGTCAGAACCAGACCATCATTTTATGTTTTTTTAGAAACCCTGAGATATACGTTTTATTAGAATACCCTGATCTCATAGCAATTACAATAAAAGGAAATCCTGCTATAAGATGCATGCTTTCTTCATGTGATGAATAAAAAGCGGCAACTAGATACTAAATACAGGCTTTGAAAAAGGCAAAAAGTATCTATTGAAATAAAATTAATATAGGTATAATCTGCTTTTTTCCATGGGGGAAAAAGTCTCTAATCTTAGAATTCTGACACCATTAAGTCACTATCAGAATAATCTGTATTTTAAAGACTTAACATTGAAAGAAACACTTGATACTGTACAACAATGCTTCTTAAAGATTTGAAAACTGCAGTATTAGATACTAAATAAAGGCTGAGTTAAATAGCATTTATTCCCTACCCAATTCTTTCAAAAGTTTATATAATTATCATTACAGCCAGCAACGTGAAAGTTGAGGATGATCCAATTAGATTAATAAGTGGCCAGGTTATCAAAAAAAGATCTATTACTGAATACACAGGAAAAACTTGCACTCCAGATTAGATCCCTTGCATTTCTGGTTAAAATATCAATTACCAAGTTTTGAAAAATAACTGTGATTGCATCTTTAGAATTTTAGCAGATTTCTATGGTCTGTTTCTGACTCAAGCCACAAAATAAACAACTGATTGTGGGGACATAAAAAAGAAAAAGAAAGACTTGCACTCTAGTTACCAACAGCAATTAGCACATAACCAGATACTGCAGGTACTTTTGTACTACTACAAGAAACAGGACCAACATGAAATAATTTTAAAAATTTCCAGTGTAAGCTTTATACCACTTTCCAACTTCATATTATGAAATTATTCATGTTAATGTATACACATTTAATAGAAAGGACAAATAAACATTACGAAGAATACACTTGTAAATAATTAATTGTCTGTTATTAGAACCCTTTAAGAGAGGCTTTCTGGTATTGATTTACATTATAAAGATAATAGATGAAAGATATTAAAATAGTCATAAATTACTACTGTGAATTTTTAATCTTGCAATGTTACCTTTACAAATTAATTTAGGTGACCATCTATATTGTGAAAGTGAAGATAAAATATATAAGAATTCCAAAAGATTGTCTATGTGATAAATTTTTATTTAAAAGTATCTTAACATAGTATCTTAACACTGTATCATTTGGGTTTCCTCATTTTCATGCTGTTTTTGGGTTTTGCTTTTTTGCTCTTTTTCATTGGGTCTGCCTTTTCACCAACAAAAGAATTAGAAGTTCCTTTCTGGGTTTTTAGAGAGGTAGTTTTTGTGTATTTCAATCGAACAGAGCTCTTTGCATTTTTGTTCGATTTCTTCTGTTCTTCTTTCTCTCTTTTTACACAACGTTGCACTCTTAGCTTTCTTCCTTGTAATTCAGATTGGTTTAGTTTCAGAGCAAGATGTACAGCATCTGTGGTCTTTTAAGAATAAAAAGAAAACAACAGCAACTCTTAAAATTCCTCTTACATGGATTGAGAAGGGGAGGGCTATTCCCTCATCACAATGCAACCCCATGCATTCTTAACAGATGATTTGGAGGGTAAGGGACGCTTCAGAGCAGATCTGCACAGTACACAGTAAGAAGATAAAAAGTAATTCCTTCAAGGAAGCAGACTTCTGATTACTTAATGCCACATTCTGCTCTAATAACTGCCCTTTAATTTCAAGCATGACATATCCATTGGGAAATCCAACTATGTGTACAAGAAGGATTTGTATCATGACATGATGAATCAGGGTTTTTACAGTTGTCACAAGAAACAACACAGGAGAGTTTAACACTATTTTTGATTACTGCAAATGAAAGGATGATGATTTTGCTCCTATTTTCCCCAAATTATCAATCAATAACTATGCCAGGTATTCATGCTTTGGGTTACTGGAGGTTAAGTGTAAATATGTAAAAAATGAGAAAAATGAAATAAGCTGGTAACAGAATGATTCGAAAATTAGTGTTCTGTTATAGCATTGCCTGCTGTTTTCAAAACTTTGCTGATTTGTGCCATCCAAGGCAGGGAATGGCATACCCATCTCCTCATTTTTAATGGCCAGATTTTAATTACTGCTGTTATTTCAACAGACAGTAAAAAAATGGTTAGCTTATTGAACATTCAATCGCCAAATTATTCAGTTTCAGGTTTTATTGCTGGGAGAACATTATTGATGACTGATTTACACCCACAAATGTACCCTTTTGCTAAATGTGTTTTTTCCCCCCAGTAAAGTTCACCATTCTAATTCTCTTAATAACTATTACTAGATGATAAAAGATTACCATCTTTAAGAATGGAGTAAGCATGCAAGATTCATGTAAATACTTGATGATTAGTGCTCTCTTTGTAAAGTTACTATACAAGGGAGATATGAGTATTACTGGAGTTCTGTGCGGTTTCAATGAATTATTTAGATGTTTAATTATTCCTAATTGTTTATCATAAGGTTTTACTGTGTTGCTATCCCCTGAGTGCAATACTGAATGCTAGATTAAATAAGCAATATAGTTATGATTTAAAGCCAAGCTAAATTTGTTGTTGCAACCATTGAATAACTGACATACCTCAAATAGAACATAACCAAATCCTTTGCCGATGCCTGTGTTTCGATCTCTCACAATTCGTACACCTGTCACATTTCCACATTCCAAAAAGTGGTTTCTTACAGTCTCATCATCAATTTCTGTAAATACAACATCTTTTAGAAATGTGCAGCTATTAAAACACAACCATTTTAGCAATCTGACCAAACTTCTATTACTATTTAAAGTTTCTATTCTTTTTTAAACAAATACAAATATAATTGCTACCTCTCAAAGTTATCTGCTTAAAAAAAGATTAAGGCTATTGGGACAGTATTGGCAAGGAAATAGCTCTACATCCCTTACTTATGTTTTAGTTATCTTATTTTGGCATACTTCATGAACTAGGTTACAAATTTACCAATTCAAAGCACCTTTTTGTTTTGTTTTATCTGCATTTGTAGATACATATGTTTATATATAATTATAAATCAAGAACTTACAAAAACAAAATTCAGTTTGGGACTAAAACAAGTGAGCTGAGACATTCTGGCTTGAAGAGGTGTTACTTGTAAACAATTGTCACTACCTATATTTATACTTTTCAGTCATTTTTTACAAAGGAACTATTACATTTCACCTTGTACATTTAAGTTTGTTAACATTTTCACAGATATACTCACTCCATTAATCTGCAAAAGTATAATTTTCTACCAAAGTAGTGAACATTTGTTTGAATTAACATTAAATTATAATACATACCATAAGGCATATTTCCTACAAATATTGATCTTTTATTATCATGCTGTAAAACAAACAACAAAAAGAACTGACTCAGGGATTTACAGAAAAAGCTAGAAAAAAATATATAGCATTTGAATTATGTCTATGGAGAGTCATGTCATGGTTGTCCCAAAAGTGCTTTTCAAAAGGTAACTGGACTTTGTTTTTCCTTGAAGACATTTCACTTCTCATCCAAGAAGCTTCTTCAGTTCTGAAGTTGCCTTTTGAAAAAGCACCTTTGGGACAGCATTTGAGTTACTTACACAAGTAGATTTTGAAGCAAGGTCAACTCTGATATGGAATCCACTGGTAATTTCTGTTCCATTACTGTGAAACCAGAAAAAAATTAAGTAACAAAATAAATTACCATTAAATTTGATTTGAACATTGTTTATCTTAGAAATAGTATTTAATAATCAAGATTTTTATATATCTTAAACAACACAATAATTTAAAAAATAGACATACCACTTTAAAGCATTATTTGCTGCAGATTCCTCTTTGAAAACAACGTAAGCGTTAACATATTTCATATTAGGGTGTAGTTTTTGCCTAAAGGGAAAAAAAGAAACCATAATATTTTATAATGCCAGACTCAAAAAAAACCTCCAGATATTTTACATCATAAAACATAATGATGTGTTACAATAACAATCAAATAAAAATACAGCAATAGTCTCCATTCATTCCAGCAATGCCCTCTAGAACAATTTAGCCTTAAATAATTTCTTGAATGCCAACAATACAAATGCAATATAGCTTCCAGAGGATGGATATTCTATATTATATAAATGAAAGTCACATTATCATATAAAGATGAATTGAGAAACTAGTCATAACAGAACTTGTGATTTGCTACACAACATTTAAATTTAAATCCTGTTTAAATTCAGAATTAAGAGGGACGATATATATTTTTAAGGAATACATTATAATTTCTTGAATCCAGATTACAGCTCAACCATGGATAGCCTACAGCTGTTTCCCCAGCCAACTGAAAAGCCACAGATTGCCTTCTACAACCCACAGCGTCAACTTCATTTACTCTTTTAGTTACAATTTCTCAAGACGTTATAAATAAGGCAATTCTGCTATGGTGAAGGAACAGGGCTATCTCTTAATTCAATAGTTAGCATTTGAAGAAGCCATTATTTGCACCAGGTCTGCTCCAGTTTTACAATTAAAACTTTACTATAATTTACAAAAGTAAGTTACATGTTGCAAAGCTATTTTCAATTTTACTTCAGATGCCCTGATATAAGCAAAATGCACTGGTATGATACATCATTATTTTCTGTTAAAACATTTTATTTTAAATTGGGGCTAACAGATCCAGACTGCAAAAAAACATTACCAGCAACATAATTAAGTGGCAGCAAAGAACCAGACATTTTTTTAAAAATATTTCTTTGCAGCTATCTAGTGGTCATCCAGATTTCTAAAGCCAAGATGTAATAGCCCCAATATAAGAATCAACGAAGTATAACCTATAAATCTATTCTCCTGCACAAATTACAACACATACTTTATAGCAGCCATTTTTTTGGATATTGCATCTTCTGCTGGAATCTTCAAAGAGAAAAAAATAATATATGATTAAGCAGCTGTTATTTAACAATACTATGAACATTTACAATTTCTTTAAAACACAAACAAGCCAACTCTAGAGGAGATAAACTGGATAAAGCATTTATAGCCATGCTAGCATTCATCTTATAGCACTAATAAACACACACACACACTCACACACACACACACACTCATAAAGCCCTCAGTGGGAGATCAAGTCTCTACAATGAAGCAGCATGGAACCAAGCCTTCAACTGAGAAGAATGTATGCAAAAATTGTCCTCTCTCTCTTTGCCTGGGCGAAAAAGAACATTTTTTTATTTTACACTGCTAATTCCTGCCAAATCCAAGGTTAAGTGTGCTGTCGGAGATCTATCCTGAACTCACAAAGAAACGATGGGAGGAAATTATACATTGGTTAAATTATGCACATCTCCTAGATACAGTATTCTCCTATTCTTCCTTATCTGCTTCTCCATTTGTCTAATAAATACAGTATGGTCCTACTAGCAGCAGTCATTTAATGTAAATATTAAGTAGATAGAAAATCAACAAGCAGAAGACCTATCAGTAATCTGTTCATAAGGTTCAGTAAAAAGAGAATTAAAATAGTAGAGTGCAAGCCAAGGGATTTGTATCTTCCAAACATGTTAGTTTGGAGCCAACTCATAAAAGATTAGGCTGAGAAAAATGTTAATGAAAAGTTGTTTAATGTATGTTATCCAGTAATATGTCATCCCACATGTAACTCTATGCATACTTTCCATACCATTATAAAACTTGAGGTGACTTTTTAGAAACAATTGAATTGTCTTACATACTCTTACATAATGAATTCAGCAGTTGACCAAATTACATTATTTGCTGGTTTTAGACCCAATCATAATCAATAAACTCACTGGCTTTATATTCAATGAAATTCAATGAAATGATAATTTAAACATCTATGTAACATATCGATAGAAATGCCTATCAATAAAAAAGAATGAAATAATAGACACGGCACCATAAATTAACAAATTCATGACAATTTTCTCCACATTAATTTGTATCTTAATAGCTTCCAAAGGCCAGTAGGGAGAGGGCAAGCTTGATTTTCAATGAGAAGCTATTCCCAGGAGTGGTGCCTCTACAGAGAAAGAAACCACACCTAGCCTACTTAAATATTGAACAATATTTGGTTTCCAACAAAAGCCAACCATTTAAATGAATGGCTTTGCTTAACAACCCATTTCATTCACTAAACAACTGCAGCATTTACTTAACAACTATGACGTTTGCAAAAAAAAAAGACTGGAAAATTACTTCCAGTGGCATTTATGACTGTAATGACTTATTGGATTTCTAGTCCCAATTACAGTCATAAGTCAAGGACTATCCATATATGGTACACTTTTTGTGCAAGCCAGAACCTGAGATTATTTACTAGTAAAGAATCACAAAATGAAGTAAATAACATACCAAAGAACGGAAACGAATTGATTCAATTTGTCCATATTCTTTGAAAAATGCCTTCAGCATCTAAATTCAAGAGGTATAATTTGATTAGGTCAAGACATATACCAGTGTTAGAGAAACAGCAGCAAACACTTAATCCATATACAATGAATAGAGCAACAGGCACCCTAATAATATCTATTTGACCAATAATTAAAGGATACAATAAAAAGAAAGTAGTTGGGTTTTTTTCTAGCAGAATTATTAAGGATTAAATCAAACCAAAAACATTATCCAAAAGTAACTGGGGGTTTCTTTTTAAGTTGAAAGAGTAACCCAAAAAATTCTACATAAAATACTTTACCCTCTTTCCTTATGTACATTTACCCACAACAGAAAATGTGCTTACAATAATCAGTAGGCCAGCACAATACAATGGTTACAACAGATTAACAGAGGGGTCCCCAATCCCTGGTCTGTGGATCAGTACCAGGCCGTGGCATGCCAGAAACTGGGCCGCACAAACAAGCAAAGCACACGAGACCACACCCTCTCCTGTTGTTCTGACCCAAACCCTTTTCCAATAAAACAAATACAAACCAAAGGGAACAGAAACCTTTTAATGATTCTTAAGAATCCCCGGTTAAAAGGCTGCTGCAAACTAATTAACTTTGATAAGCACAAGCCTCGCCAAAACTCTGCAAGGCTGCCAAGAATAACAGATAAGAAATATTTTACAACACAAGAGTCTTCAAATACCAACTTAAAATGCTGCAATGTCCACGAGGCTGGAGTTTCAAAACATTTTTGCTTCCTACAAAGAACGTTTGCTTCACAGCTGGCTTTTATCTTCTTGAAGGAGGGGCCATTACCTTGCAGCCTTACTTCCAAGTCGCCTGTGCTGCTGCAGCTGCTCTTTCCTATGAGCACCCCTGCACTTGGCACAGGCTCCTCGGGAACCTCATCACTGCTGCTAGCCCCCACAATCTCTGAAGGCAGCAGTCCACTCCCTAATGGTCCTGGCCCCTCATCTGAGTCCTTGCTCTCCTCAGCCTTCTGCACCTGCTGCCGGCTAACCACAACACTGGTCCACGGAAAAACCTCTCTCCACAGAACTGGTCCCCGGTGCCCCAGGGGCCACTGGATTAACAGATTCAGACTGCAAAAAATTGTCCACATTGTGGACAGCAAGTGTGGAGCTCTTTGCTTTCATCAATGCAGGTCAATACATGCAAGCCACATCTACAGCCCTTATGGTCAGAGGATTGGCTTAGAAACAGAGACCCAAATGCAACCCTCCATACATTCATAAAATCACATGATCCCAAGCCACTTGTTGCAGAGATAAAATGGAGGGTGAGATGGAATCATACTGAACAATTTCACCCTGGGGCAGAAGGCAATTAGAAACATAATTAGTGAATTAAATATTCAGACCAAAGGTAGTCCTTGACTTAAAATCATTTGCTTAGCTAGGGTTCAAAGTCATGATGGCACTGAAAAAAGTGACTGATGACCCGCCCTCTCACTCATGACAGTCACGCATCCCCATAGTCTCGTGACTGAAATTCAAGGGCTTAACACCTGGCGTGCATTTATGATTGCAGCATTCCAGGGTCACGTGATCACCATTTGCAACTTTCCCTGTCAATGGGTGGATCCAGCTTTGCTTAACGACACTGTTATTCCCTTAGTAATTGCAGTGATTCACTTAACAAGCATGGCGGGAAATTGGGCAGAACTCACTTAACAATCACCTTTCTAGCAACAGAAATTCTGGCCCAATTGTGGAAATTGTGGTTACAGCTGCATAAGTCAAGGATTAGTTGTATTAGCTGAATGGTGGCGATGGTGTAAATTAAATCTGTCAGGCTCCATATTCAACTACACCTGCCAGCAGTAAAAATGCTAACCTCCAGTAAACAAAACCGGTCTCATTCAGTGGGGAGTTGATGGGGATTTCCTATGATGCTGCTTCGCAATGCTACCTGGGAATTGGAGGCTGAATAGGAGATTCTCGATGATGTGGCTGCAGCACTCTCCAATTTATAAATACTCTACTGAATGGGGCAGGGGGAGATTTACATAGAGGGTGTTAAAGAGTGCTTATGGAGGTAGATGGGATCGGTGTTAGGTAGGGTGCAGAGCGATCTAGGCTGTGGGACACAGGAAACGGAAGTATCACATAATTAGCCATATCAGGAAATGTGGGATGAGTGGGAACTTAGCATAGGGCGGTCCATAGGAGTTAGCTGCGATTAGATGGGTGGGACAATGCTATAAAAAGCTCTGGAAAGCAAATGCTTCCAGCACTAACCTAGCTTGGATTTCAAACTGTTAGTTCCGGATGGATGTGAGTTACGTGTACAAATAAAAGACTTCAAACCTCGATGTTTGTTGGTTTGTATCCCAGGAATACGAACATCTGGAAGACCGGCTAACAAAATCAGCTTTACTTCCTTTTCTTTGATTTATATTTTAAATTTTTGGATATACCGCATTTTACTTTTTTCTGTATTTTGCTTAAAGTTGCTTATACTAGAACAGAACAGTGATGGATACATATTTATTAACGTACCATATTTTTCAGACTATAAGATGCACATTAGCTTTAGAGGGGGAAAACAAGAACAAAAAATCTGCCTATGCCTCCCAGCATCCATCCAGTATTCATCTAGCTAGCATCCTTGAAACAAACAGCAAACAGCCTGGTCAGCTTCAGCATGTTTAGTTTAGTTTAGTTTATTTGGACTTATAAGCTGCCTCTCTCCTGAAAGACTCAGGGCAGCGTACATAAAAGACAGAAAGTACAAAAGTACAAAAGTTACAAGAAATTAAAATTAAAAGATATTAAATTATGCCAAATAAACAATCAAATTAAAACCCCTGATCCCCTGTCAGTCCAGGCCGGATTGCAAAAATAGCCATGTTTTGAGGTCACGGCGGAAGGAGTGGAGATCAGAGGCCAAGCGCAACTCAAGGGGTAGTTGATTCCAGAGGGTGGGCGCCCCCACAGAGAAGGCCCTACCCCTAGGGGCCGCCAGCCTACAGTTTAGCTGACAGTATCCCCAGGAGGCCCCATCTGTGGGAGCACACAGGGCCATCACAGCCTCAGCACATGGCTCATCAGGGTTCTGCTCCGTTGCGCCCACCACTGGTCAGCTGAGCTGGCTGCCAGGGAACGCTGGGGCCTTCACTGCCAAGCAGCTGACTGGTGATTGGATTTGCCTCCTGGAATATTGCCAATCAGCTGTTCTAGGCAGCAGGGATCACCGTGACCCATTCGCCGCCAATCAGTGCCGCCTAGAACAGCTGATCAGCGCCGCACCACCCCCACCCCCACTGCAATATTTGCTCAATAAGACGCTCAGACATTTCTATCTGCTTTTTGGGGTGGGGTGTGTGTGAAAAAGTGTGTCTTATAGTCCAAAAACTATGGTAACTTTAAAAAAATGCTTAACATAATCTGTTGCTTTAAAGAAAGTACAAATAGTCTGCTATCAAAGTTACTTACTTGTGCTGTATAGGAAACAGGTAAATTCCCCACAAAAAGAGTCCTCTTGTTCTTTAACTTTTCTTTAGCCAGGTTAACTTGGATTTTCTTTTTTTTGATTTGAGCAGCTTCCTCTGAGGTTGGAAAAAGTTTGGTAGTCCTATTTTTCATTTGCATTACTTCTTCTGCTTCACTTACATGAGCCAAAGCACATTCCCTTCATAAGAAATTTATAACCAAGTTATTAAATTGAGCATATGTACATAATTGTATGTCTTCACATAGTCACCAAAAAACCCTCCATCGTTTTAAAACTAACTTTTCACTGTCATATATCAGTTCTGGAGAGATTGTAATTACCTACATTAAAAGGATGCAATTGCTATCATTTAACTACATAAAACCAACAAGCTTTGAGGAAAAAGGAAACATAGAAAGACCATTGCTACAATTTTAGCACGACACATACTTTCTGGTAAATAAATCCTTCTTATCAGAATCAGATCTATTTCTAAATAATCAAGTACTGCATCTTAAGAGAAAGTTCATGTTACAAACAGAACTGACATGAGACTTTATCATTGTAATGGTATGTGGGAAGGACCCTGGGAAACTGCCTAAGGCAGCAGTCCCCAACCTTCCGGCTTGGCAACCCGGTTGGGGCAGGGGAGGGGAACTGGGCTGTGCAAGCAGCGGGCCGGAACACACATGCATGCACAACTCGACTGCAAGTGTAGCTGCATTATCTGGCCCGCCGCTCTGAGTCAAGCTGCATGCATGTGCATGCATGCCAGCTCGCCGCTCACATAAGTCAAGCTGCACAAGAACATATGTGCACTAGTTCATGGCCTAGTTGTGAATAGGCCACAGCCTGGTAGTTGGGGACTCCTGGCCTAGGGAATGGTCACATAAGAGGAAACATAGTCCACAGCTGTATAGTGGGCAAAGCCATACAGTTCATGAGAGATCCTCCCCAAGTTATCAATCTGGAAAGGAGAAGGTACGACAATGGTATTGTCAGATTTGCAAGATTCTGTTAATGTAGCTTTACGATGACGTCAAATTAGTCTGGTTATTTAGTATGGCTGACAATCATTTTCAACTAGAATACAGTACACATGTAGTGGTCAACTTACAACAGTTGATTTAGTGAGCTTTACAACACCATTGAAAAGTGACTTATGACTGTTTTTCACACTTATGACCTTTTCAGGCATCCCCATGGTCACATGATCAAAATTCAGATGCTTGGCAACTGACTCATGACAGTTGCAGTGACCTGGGGTCATGTGATCCCTTTTGCAGCCTTCTGACAAGCAAAGTCAATGGAGGAGCCAGTTACCAACTGTTACTAACTTAACAACTGCAAGGATTCACTTAACAGCTGTGACAAAAAATGTCATAAATGGGGCAAAGTTCACTTAACAAATGCCTCACATAGCCCCAGATTTGGGCTCAGTTGTGTCATAAGTTGAGAACTACCTCTATTTATTTTAATAGCAATATGATCTTTTAAGAGGCATGCTACCTTTTTAAAACTGCTAATCTGCCCTTTCCTTAGGACTCAGAGACAGTAACTAACCAATGCGTGAATTAAGCAAAATACATATAAATGCTCTGTATCATTTTTCATTTACCTGTTTGCTACTGTTTCAGCTGCTAGAGAGGTATCTTTCTTAGATTTCTTCATTTTTTTAAAAGGCTGTCTTTTAGTTGATGAATCTTGAATTTCTGTGTCAATTTCCTCTTCTTTAGGGTTGCGTTTCTTACTTTCCTTTTAAAATTAATACACAGTCAAACATGAAAAATTAAAGTGTTACACAATCCCAGGAAGGTAAGAATATCCACATATAATTTTGCTAAATTTGGTAATTTACTAGTTACTAATGTCTTTGAATCAGGGGTGGGATGCTACCGGTTCTGCCCAGCTCTATAGAACCGGTAGCTCTGAAGAGCAGCAGACACCAAACCGGTTCTGTGTTTGATGCTGTTTGCCCCACCTGCCCGCCTGGGCTCTTACCTGTCCTTTATTTCCTGCTTTTTCAATCTCAGCTGCTTTGTGCAGCACAGCAGAGGTTGAAAAAGCAGGAAAAAAGTGGCTTTTCAAATGCTGCGCATCTGCGCGCAGCGCTTTTTAGCTGTCCAGGCGGCACAGCTTAAGTTTTTACATGCACGCACAGTACGCATCAGGTGCACAAAGCGCAAAGCACGCGCAAAACATAGTCACCGAACCAGTAGTAACACCAGTTGAATCCCACCCCTGCTTTGAATACCAGCTTTTATAGTAGTCAGTGATATAAGAACAGAGGTCTACTCCCTTCCTGTCTATGATGACTATATCTAGATGGCTGTGATGTGACAAACTATGGATTACATAAAATTGGGGCTATAATGTGACTGGGCCTTATGATGACTGGAAATCAACTGATTATAGATACCTTCTTCTGTTCAGATATGTCTGAAACTGGTTCATAGGTCACAGCATTTTCATGATGCTATTGTCATACCCATTTTAGAACACAACTTAGTTAACTTACTCTTGCCACAGCAACATACATTGGCTGTTTTTCAGCCCCAGGAGCACTGAAGAGTTGTAGGAGGGCATCTGAATCACATGCTGAAGATTTGTTTTGAAAGAGGCTGCCAGCCACTTGCCCCACAACATAATCTTCACTTGATTCAGCAACAGCATTCCTGCCACATATTTTCCTATTTAAGAAAGAAGTCAGTCAGGATTCACTACAGGAAACAACTGCATGCAAAACCGTTGTTTGTAATTTTTCCTAAGGTTTTTGAAAGGTATAGGAAGAGGGGATAATGTTAGCAACTGTGGAATGTTGTATGGAGAGACACTTGTATTACTGGTAAGAAATTTGCCAGTTTGCAGGGCATTGCTACTTAATGCAGTGTTTATTACTGTAAACATAATCACTCATGTTGTTTTACTAGGATATCATGCTCTACTTCTGTCTGTTTTTGTGTGTGGCTCTGAGTGAGTGCTGGCGACTGCCTGTACTACTAGTCCTAGCACTCTTTTTGGCAAGATTTCAGAAGTGGTTTGCCATTGCCTCCTTCCCAAGGGTCAAAAGAATGGTTGGCCCCAAGATCGCCCAGGGAGCTTTGTGCAAAATGCAGAACTAGAATTCCGGGCTTCTAGCCTGGTGCCTTAACCACTGCATCAAACTGGCCCTGAATCGTTTAATTGCCCCAAACCAGCTTTCAAGTTACCGGTGCTTTTTTCAGCAGAATGGAGAAAATGGGAAAGCGGGCTTCGAAGGCGAAACACGTGGCGCAACTGGAGCTCCAGCAATTCTTGGAGGGGCCATCAAGGCATGATCTAGGCAAAGCGATATGGCTCTGGAGCCAAAGAAACAAAACAACCCCCAGAAGCCCTCCAGACCCATTAGGAAAAGACGGGCAAAGAACGAACATTCACACAACCGCAGTCCTCACCCTGCGGCTGGAGAAACTTCAACCCTCCGGGCGCGCTTCATCTTCGTTCGGAAAGCTGCTTGCAGCCACTTCCGCCTTCTCTTTCAAGCATAGATCTAAACAAGTAGAGGAGACTTCGGAGCCTCTCAAACTTCGCGGAGGGTGCAGGAACACTGGTACGTTCGCTTTGGTGTCGTCCGGATTTTTCCTAGGCTACTCTTGAGCGCTCTGGCACTCATGGCATCGACTGACTGGAAAAGACATTTCGGTAGGGTTTTACGCATTCTGATTGAAACTATTGAGACCTCCTTCCAAAAATTGGTGTGGCTCCCATCCTTACATCGCTCAGGTGTTTGAAGATCTAGTTTTTTTGTCAGACAGGGTGTAATCCCGGAGCTTCCTTCTCTACAGTATTTGGCTTGGCTTTTTACAGCCTTGTGGGGTTTTTTTCTTTAATAAGTTGGGTTTTTACTTGTTTGCTTGACTCCAAAACCATTCTGAGCAGGTGTCTCGAACCAGTAATGAGCTGAAGGGTTGAATCATGTTAAATTGTCTTTGTTTAACTATGGTTTATTGAATAAGCTATAGTATGGCTGGCAGCTATGACCACTGATGGTCATAGGAGTGGATGATCCTAAGCATGGGTATGCTATCCAGTGTAGCTATAATTGAGGTTCTGTAACTAATATAGGAGAGCTAGTTTGGTGTAGGCACCAGGTTATAATCTGGAAAGGCATGAGTTCTAGTCCTGCCTTGGGCACAAAGCCAACTGGTTGATCATGGGCCAGTCACTTCCTCAGCCCTAAGGCAGAACTATTTCTGAAAAAAACTTGCCAAGAAAACTTCAGGGACTTACCCAGACAGTCTCTGAGAACTGGATATGACAGAAGGAAAAACCCAAATATATGCAGTTTACTGCTGATTTACAAGGCTCCTGGGCCATCAAGCCTAGGTGTGCTTAACAGCTGGATTGAGCTGCCTAGGGAACACAGCGTGCTGAGTTTAATGTTGTTGAGAATGACCGCTGTTTTAATAGCAAATAAATTGAACTGAACTCCAGCCCAGCCTATCTCTAGATCCTAACAGCAGGAGTGAATTACTTTATGGCAGTGTTTCTTAATCTTGGTAAATTTCTGATGCATGGATTTTATCCCCCAGAACTCCCCAGCCATCCTGTTTGTAGGAGAAATCTGGAAACTTAAATCTACATATCTTAAAATTGCCAAGATTGGGAAACCTTGTATCAAGGGTTTGCCTTTAGACGCTGCCTCTTTCTAATTACAGATTTCTTACCATATAAAATAAAGCCATGTATTGGAATCGGCATATTTTTTTAAAAAAATAAATTTATTTATTTATTTATTTGGACTTGTATGCATGCTGCCCCATCTCTGAAGACTCGGGGCAGCTCACAACTAAAACAACAACAATAAACAATTAAAAGAAAATTAAACAGATCACAAGCCCAATAATAGCTAAGCTACAGTTAAAATTTAAAGTAAGTTAAGAACCAAATCTTTTTTAAAAATGTAAATTAGGATGAAGTATCATATTTTGCTCCTGGATAAATGCAAAGGTCTGCTATCACTGTCTATTAAGACTTGATTTCTCCATATATTTTAGTAGACTGTTTTCACTTCCTCTTGTAGGGACAGAAATTATAGATTTCTGTCCCGGAAGTCTGAGTTCGAAAAACGAAGTAGGAGCGCTCTAAGTTTAACTCTTCTATGTAGTATGCAAGCGTTTAATTACGGTAGTACTTCGACCATAAGGTTGAAGCATTCCGATTTTGTCTCCCCGTCGCCGCCGTTGTACGTCATATCGTGATAATAGACCCGATTGAAAGAGAACTTGCGCGCGCTCTGCTGGGCGTTCTATTCGGAAATGCTAAATGGTAGCTATCAAAGGGACTCTCGAGAACAAAAAGCAGGAAACGAGAACGCTACGGTACATGTACTTAATCCAGTGTTTTAAATACGTTATTAAAACCTTGACCCTCTATTCCACCCTCCAAATGCTTAACTGGTCTTTCCGCTATACCAATAGAGAACAGGGGCAAGAATAGTCAGCATGTACAGTATTGATGCAGGACTGTAATCCTACGATTAGACTTCGAAGATAGAAATCTTTTGATGCATTCCAAGCTTTGTGAATCCCTTGTTACTTATATAATGAACTATTCCATTTTTTTTACATTAAGTGCCCTCAAACCATTGTCGGTTCTTTTTTTCGTACATCTGTATATTTCAAACCTAGGGAACTTTATAACCCCCATATTAGCAAAAGTATGGATACTAAACTAAAAGGGAAAGAGAGTGGGGCATATCCATATTGTATGTTTTCATTATAAATTTTACATTTACAGCATGATAAAATTGACCAAGTCTTTTTAAATATTTTCTCAGGGCCAATAAACACACAAAAATGATAGTTTGAATTAATCTCATACTTAAATAATGCTTTATATTCTTTTAAACCCAACCATTGATTTTTTTATTGACTCGTTTTTGCAAATATTACTCGTTTTTGTAAATATTAATATTACTTGAAACATTTATAAATATTGTAGATTTAAAAGCATCCATTCCCCATAACAATCCTGAGAGTTTTAGATAGTGCATCTTGCTTACATTGCAAATATAAAAGATATTTGATTGAATATGTTGCTATATTTCAGGCAATCAAAGTATCGCTTGCAACAATGCAAATAAGTTTAAATTTTGATTGGTTGTAAACTGATTCAAGTGTTAATACCTCTGCTTCCACAGGATTTAAAAATAAAGTTCTATTTTCAAACAAAGTTTGTCCTAGTATGTATAACAACAATAGTAACAAATATGCTTTCATTTCTACGGTAAATGTTTTGCATCACCTAATGCAGCAAATGCAGTAAAGCTACATATGCTAATTACAGATCCAGACTCCAAGATTTGGAATGCAAGGGGCATTCACATCTGGAATACAACCCTTAGGAATATAGTTTGAACTGTTTCAAGAGAAGGAAATACAAGGTCCTGGCTGGGCATCACCAAGTAGTTATACACAAGCCTTACTGAAATACAGCTTCAGTGCTGCTGGGATATGCTGGCTTCTCTGGTGAGGTAAAAAGATTAAATTGCAACCAGTTTAAATATCACTTAAATTTAATTCTTGTACTTGGAAAATATTGCAAGTTTATAAGCAAAGTTTAATGTAGTGGTTATATGGCAACTTTTAACACTTCACAATACATAGCTTGTATCAAACAAGTGAGTTTTTTTACATTTGTAAAGCTCTTTTTTGTATTTATAACCAGGAAGCTCAACTGACCAGTTTATCAGAATTTGATTTCTATTTAATTTATTAATGTGAGTCCCAAAGACCAAAACCCCACTTAGAACTACACTGGTTTAATATTTTATGAGAGATCGTTGCCAAATTGCTTTCCACATTATCTTTATTGTTAAATCTATAAATTATGTTATGTGGAAATCTGCTTATTTCAGTATTTTTTTTATTGGAAACTATTTTAAGAAGGTAACACAGCTTTCCAAGGATTGGTCATAAGAGCACTTTGGAGTTAAGTATCCTTTTCAAGCAGAATATAACATTTCAAGTGTAAAACACTCAGATGCTGAACTGTTTCTGAATGCACCAGAATTAAATTTAGTTTTGCTAATAATTGGGACACTAAATACAAACTAACTTTTTGGTAGACTGCAATCTCAGCTCATATGAACAAGATTTAAAAAGTAACAAGATCTCTTCCAAATTGTTTGGAAAAGACTCAGTGAGACAGCCCATTATGGTTTACTGATGAACAACAATGTCCTGGTGCACGCTGCTTAAAATACATGTTTGCTTCATCTGTAACAATAATAAATTATACGTTGCTCTATCAGTGGATTGTTTAGCACAGGGCTGTCAAACTCCCGGCTTGCAAGCTGGATACGTCACGTTCTGACCATGCTCATACCCGGTTTAGCGAAGGGGAAAAAGTTCTGATACATCACATGACTCCGCTGTTACTGAGTTTGTCACCCCTGGTTTAGCATATCCAAAGTATGTCCTCTACTTTGTTCCTCTCAGAAGGAAAGCCAAAGGGAAAAAAATACTGCATCTTATTTAAGGCATTTGTTCCACCAGAATTCCAAACCTTTCTTTGGACAAAAGAGCTTACAAAATAGATAACTACAACAAAACACAACGGTCTGTTCTTTTTTCTTATTTTGTATGTCATGACGACCAGTACAGTGCCTGCAAAATTTGGAGCAGTATCAGTGGTACTAATTTCTAATTAGATCAATTATGGATTATTGGGTTTTTCTTTTCTTTTTATATAGTTGCAACTTCCTCTCTTAGAAAGAATGGGAGGGAATATTTAAAGGTGCTTACCCAAATCAAGATGACAGAAATTTCTGCAGGTATGAGGGAGTTTGAAAGCTTTACAGCCTACCTAAGTGCTTGGGCTCTTTTTACCTTATTCACTGATCAATGTTTACACATCCCCCTTTGGGCACTTTTCATATTAGGAACTCCTGATAATTTATGGAGGTAGGAAAGATAATTTAGGCCTGAAATCTAACTGAATTTTAAACTTGGTCAAAAAGAACATTTATGTTGCCCCAATAACAAATGTTATTATGACCAACAAATGAACAACACTGGATTTACAGCTGAAACTGCTGAATATGCTGAAATGTCTTAATTAAACTGTTAGAAACAGAATCCAGTATTCACAAACTATGGCATTTTATTTCAGAGGCCTTTGCTTACATTTGTACAATATATTACATAATTCCATTGTCTGCAGAACCTAATATATATTTTATAGCTTTTCTTTATATGCCTTTCCTTCAATGTTTGTCAACAATTTTTACAGTCCTGTACATATCTGAAGAGTTTGAAACCATTTTCAATAAAATCAGTTACCTTTAAACACACACTACTAAGACTGAAAATGCTTTTCTTAGAAAAGTCAAATGTAAAGATTCGGACACTCTAGCATCTACAAACAGAATGTTTGAAATTCTTACATGTTGTACTGCCAGAAAAAAAAAACATGCCAGCCCCCATAAGCCCAGCCAAAAGAAGTACACAGAACTACAATTAAAACAGTAAAACAATCTGTACAGTAAAGTACTGTGTATTAACAGTGCCAGGTATTAAATAGCTCGAATGAACACTCCCGCAATATACAAATGTCTTACAAAGTTGTGTAATTAAATACAAGTGCCAAACGAGAGGGCATGGGTTCCATACAACATAAAGTCAATAGAAGTGAAAACAGCTGAGTTGATTTTGAATTTTTACAAGGCAATTTAAAAAAAATCATTTCAACCACTCAGTTAGCTATTTATATTATAAACAACTATCCCTTTGTGGCAATGTTCTTCTCAACAATGACTTAATATTAACACCCTTTTACTCCTTCTTAAAGACCTCTCAATTGCAGCTCATAATAAAATAAGCATTACTAATGAAATATTTGTTGCTTTAACTGAAAAGAAACTTTTACAAGAAAACACAAAAATATAAGTGTTATAATTCATTATGAATAAATATACACTTTAAACTGGCTAAATACAATCTTTGTACATTAAGATTTAATACAGTTTTGTTAGCCGTTTTCTTCCTTTTTCACAATGTATTTTTATCAAAATTAAAAAAAATACTGATTTATAGAAAAATGGCAAAGTACAGTAGTTTCATTCCAATTCATGGGTTATCAAAAACCCACGATAACCTATTTTGCCTAATTCAAACCTGTAAACATTAGTCAGCCTTTTAAGCAGAATCCTTATATTTGGTTGTCAATCTGATGAGAAACATCCTGTTAACGGCAGGTTTGGAACTGAATTACCTGTGCTTGACTTGTACAGTTATAGTCACCATTAAGGCAACAGTTAAAAAACAATTATCTTGTAAAAATGAAAATAGGTTCATTTTTCCTAAAGAATGGAAAAATATCAAATGTTCCAGCTTTAACAAAATACCAGGGAATACATGAACAAGTAAGCCACTTTAAATGTTTTAATTTGGCCTACCCAACAACTGCACGCTTACCACATTGATTCTACTGGCAGTGAACAACTTCCATTTGCCACAGTGGAAGGCCTTCAATTCATTCAACATACAATTCCCAGACAAGTTGGAAACAATTATTGCTTGAGGAAAAGCAGTCTGTTGTACTTTTTCTTCATAAAAGTGCACTTAAGTGCAAAGTTAGCTTGTCAAGATTTTTTTTAAATACAAAATAGTGCTTGTCTGAATTTTGTGCCACTGTGCAGTATAAAAAGTGGCTCTCAGCAGCCATTAAGTGCAAAGTGCTTCGGCAAGTCTTGCTGTCACCTGCACTCGACTGACATTCCATTCTGTGATGAATTGGACACGGGTGGGTCTGCTAAACTTAACATAACTGCTGCCGTAATGGTACTGGAGGAAGGCGAAGAAGAAGAGGAGGATGTGGTAGCAGCACCTGCAACGAGAGTAGTAAACAAACAAATTGTCCCATCTGAAGGTTCGCTGCTGAAACTAAAATAAGAGTATGAGGCATATACATATGTACATTTTAGAAAAGCCTAGTTGCTCAACTCTCCTAGTCTACAAAGTAACTGTAAGGTACTCCTCAACTTACGGACACAATTGAGCCCAAAATTTCTGTTGTTAAGCGAGGCATTTATTAAGTGAGTTTTGCCTCATTTTATGACCTTTCTTGCCACAGTTGTTAAGTGAATCACTGCCATTTATAAGTTAGTAACATGGTTGTTAAGTGAATCTGGTTTCCCCACTAACTGCTGATCAGAAGGTCTCAAAAGGGAAATCACATGACCTTGGGGCACATCAATGGTCATCAGTATGAATCAGTTAATACCAAGCATCTGAATTTTGATTGCATGATCATGGGGATGCTGCAAAGGTGGTAAATGTAAAAAATGGTCATAAGTCACTTTTTTCAGTGCTGTTCTAACTTTGAATCGTCACTAAATGAACTGTTGTAAGTCAAGGACTAGCTATAGTTATGCACAATTATGGAAACTCTTATTCTGAGTTAATTTAAGAAAAGGAAAGACTGCACCCTTAATAAGGCTAACTATACCTACTTTTTATAGTGAATCTCAGAATTCAAGTAAAATATTGTAGTGTTACATTTTTTATTTTAAAATAAGAAAAAACATGTGGGATGACCAAGTTGCTTACTTTATATTTTTGAAGAATTCCAGATAATTTAGTGCTCCTTTATAAATGCACTTCCAACTTATAAACAGTAAATCAGACAAGACTTAACTTCTATAAAAAGCAACTGGCTCAGTTCTAAAAAAAATGGCACTTAGATCAAAGAGTTAAGGTGGTCTGTGTTATTTCTATGAAAAGTATAACTTTTTCTTACATATGTCAGAAGTAATTATCAGAAATAAGGATAAATACTAGATAGACTGTGACAGTTTGTGGATATTGTGAAAATTAGTTGCTGGTATTTAGATAGTTAAAATATTAGCCCAAACCCTACGTGTAGTAGCTCCATTTTTTAAAATCTATGCCTGAGGCAAAAAGTTGGCTACTTTTTCCCACTCACTCCTCCAGAAATGGATGTTGATGACTAAACAATTGTAAGGAAATAACACTTTGCATCCCTCTGGCCCACCAATACTAACAAGGTAAAAACTTAAGTCCACTTGTTTGTTTCATTGTGGACCTTTCTTTTACTGTGTCTCTTCCTAAGAGAGTTTTTAAAAACTATTTGTTTTTGCAGATGTTAAGCTTGAAAATAATAGATCAGATAAAAGGGAGTTGTTGATCCTTATTCTAGACTCTTACAGACTCAAAAATTCTATAGATTCTATAAATCTGAAAACCCATATATGGAACAACAAAGACTATGAAAACTTGCTTCCAAAAACATTTTCTTTGTTGAAACAAGAAATTTAAATTTGAAGTAATTAAATATAACCCTAACAGTTGCAGTGTAAGACCTAATATTTTAAAAGACAATGAAGAGTGAAATTCTAAGTTTAAGAACTCTATTTACTCCCAGTAAAAAGGGGCATATTTAGGCCTAATCACTTACTTTCCCGCTCTTTTTTCTTCAACCGCTTTCTTCTTCTATCAATGGAAGCCACTTCAGATTTTAAAGACATGTAGTGTTTCCTGATTTCCTGAAGTTTTTCTTGAAGGATTGCAATGCGTTCTGCACTGGTCATATTTTCTAAGTCAGCTGGCAAATAAAGCAACTTTTATTAGCACAAATCAAAATTCAATTTTGTTTTTATTTAGTGAAAGCAAGGCATACACAGCATTACATTCAGCATCTCTCAACAATGGAATCCAATCTATGCCAGTCCCTCAGCCCCTTTGGAGAAAGCAATTCTTGACAAAATGAGCAGATAACTATTGTTCAGGCTTATAATACTATTCCTATTAGTCAGTGGAGACTAATTTTCATAACTTATGTTTGTTCAATCCCTCAGAGCTAGTTACTTATGCATTAGAGTAATTACGATATACCGGTGTGTCAGTTAATTAACAATTACACATCTTGTGACTGAATTGTTTCTGTGAGCAAAAATTGAAAGAAAACAGTAGGAAAGTCTATGATAAAGTGAACATTTCCCCCCATAAATATGTAGTTAAAAACTCCTTGCTGAAGCAATAAACATGATGGAAATAAAGCCAGTGTAATAATAAATGGAATTTTTAGTAGAAGATTCAATATGGAGTAGAGAATAAGATAATATGCAAAATCCTTTTGGTTGTTTAATTACTTACAGATAAAGGTTTAATGAATGCTAGGGGTTAGGATTAGCTTTGTGAAAAGGAATGTTATGTGAGAATTCTGTTGTTTGTACAAAACTTAAGAAGGCTGTATGATGCAATGAAGATATGGATTTGAACATTACTGTACAGGTACTTTTTGCTTAACCTATCAAGAACGAAAATTTGGGAGCTACGTGTCTTGTCATTTTAACTTCTCATTAGAGAAAGTGGCTGTTGGCAGTGGTTACAAACAGGTTAACTGGAAAAACAAAACTTCTACAGCTCCACTGAAATGAAGTGAAGTGAAAAGTAACATAGAAAGCCATGTATGGATATGATAGAAATAATGGTTTTCAATAATACAAATTTATGGCGAGGTATAGTGCATGATAATGCTTTTTCATATACTGACTTTATTTTACTGCATCATATGGAAATGAAAGGTTATGTCCATTCTTGGGAATTCAGCAGATTTTAATTCAAAGCTCTTGATACACTTCCAGAATTCAGGAGAGGCAAACTCAGCCATAGGAAATCTTTACTTACATAATTGGAAACTCCATTTGTAAAGTTTTGGCAAACGACTGTTCTGTTCTTTGAGATCGGAATCTTTTTCTCCATTTTTCCCACATTTTCCAGGAGACTGTATTCTAGCTGGAGCTTTTGTATGCTGAGATTTCACCCCTGTAGAAACTGATTTTGCTGGGTGGGATTTGGTAATACTTTCTCCAGCAGAGAGTTCTTCACTATCGCTACTGTTTGCTGAAAGAAGAGACAACAAATGAACTTAGATTAGATTGATAAATATTTTAGCACTTCAAATATTTATATACAGTCACAAAAAGCATTCTTTTCTTGTCCTCCAGTAAAATATATAATGGAATATTTTCATAGACAAATTAAAAACTTGAATTGTTTTTAGAGATAAGTAAGAATATGACTCACTTGGGGGGGGCACTGCACAGTTTCCTAAGGGTGGAAGCAATCTTTAAGCGGGGTTCAATTTAGAATGTTTTGGCAGGCTGAAAGAGGAAGGGGAAGTACTTTTAAAGGATCTTCAATGCTTTGGGGGAGTTCAGAGAGGGCTGCAGAGAGAAGGAACCAGCAAAAATTGCTTCCTCTATTCTGTCAATATAAATACAAGGTATGAAACTTTTCTTTCTCCTGATTTCAGAAGGCTACTTTTGGATTCAGCTCATGATCTAGTCATAAGTTTTAAGACCAAGTTTTACATTCCATCAATTTGCTATACTTACTACTTTTATTCTTCTTTTTGTTGTTCACCACAGATGTTTTATGACTTCTTTTCTGCTTTTTCGAGGGACCGCCACCTTGGCTATCTTTAAGTCTTTTCTGGCCTGTACAAGCTTTATTAACATAAAAACAAGATACGTTTACATGAATATATCAGAAACACATTTCCATTTTGATCATCTATATCATTTGCTACAAATCATCTACTTTGCAGTGATAACCTTTTACAACCTAGTTGGAAACGATGCAACTGGCTTCAAAATGGCTGCAGCTTAACATAAAAACATTCATTAAATCTACTACTGACTGCAGTAGGCTTTTAGGAGAATCAAAACATTATTTGATAATGTTACAGAACTATAAATTTGGGGATTATTAGTATGTTAATAGTACCCAGCTCCATATCTTATAGAAGAGAGCTGTAAGGAACTCTTTATAATATTTACCCTTTCAAACAGCAACTATCCCCAAATTACATCATTTGAAAACTGTCTTTAAGAGAGAGAAATAGAACCATTTCAGAGCAATTCTTCATATTCTAGGAAGATAATAATACTAGACAAGGGATTCAAATTACAGAAGCAGTAGAACAGTTCTCTGTTCCACTTTCCAACTCACTCTCATTTCTACTTCTATCTTTTCCATTATCTCACCTTCACCAAAGGATACTCTATGAACTGTTGTGGGCCGTCTCAGAATATCAGATCTTGTTAGGATAGGGGCTTTCACCAGATTTTTAGATCCCCTAGAGACATCTCTGAAATCACATTTCAGGTAAGCTGTACAATATTTATCTACAGCTCATTTACATACAGCTCATACTGTATGCCCTATCCTTGCAACATTACAGGCTGGAAAGTCAGAAGAAAATACCCTAATTTGTATCTCCAATTATGATGTAATTGTGTCACAAGAAACATGGCATGTGGGAGCATTGTGCTTAGAGGAATAGAAGTATTGTTGTGGAAGCAGAGTTTGGAGTGGGATAGGGGAGCTTTGCATTTGTCTTGTTTGCTAGTTTCTACTTCTTTACTGATCCAAATCACTAGCTTGCAATCCCTACAATATGTCATAGCAATGTGAAAAATGAAATGCCCTGCATTATTTCAATTCTCCAAGAGTCATTTATTGTTAATATATTCATTCCTCCCTTACTTATTCGAGTTCAAATCAAAACTGTGGGAAGTAAAATAAAATTATACTTGGAATGTTTACTAAGTAGGTTGCCATCGATACATTTTATACAGGCTGAAGACTTAAATGCAAAAACTGGGATTGATGATGAGCGTGTGATCAAATTGCATAGTCAATCCCCAGATCAGATAATATTGCCACTGTTGTTGCAATAATCCAAAAACAATATTGGAAATTTTAGAGGGTTCTGCTTTATAAAATATTGCTTTATACAAAACGGCTTTTTAAACTGACTCTGGCATGATATTGGCAAATATATTACTAGACTGGTAGTAACCCATCTTTGGTTGGTAATAAAGTAGTGTTGCTGAATGCTACTCATTCAAGTTTATAGTTGCCAACCAATTTGATCATTGTCCAAATATATTTAACAACTTTTGATAGAATTCTTTTACTATCCTGCTATTTTTGTAACAAAGCTTGCCCAGGTGTTATTAGATAAGTCTTCTTAGATTGATAATAAGACTAATATAGTTCTTGACTTACTACCAGTCATTTAAAATTATGATGACCCATAAAGTACTTCCTGGCACTGTAAAATATCCCCCAAACACATGACCACATTTTGAGCGCTTGGCAATCTGCTTGCTTTTACATCTAGTTGCAGCATGCCATGATCACATGATCATGATTTGTGACATTTTCTACCAGTTTCCAGCAAAAACTGCCCATTTGGAAGTATGGATTAGCACTTATGACAATGGTATTTGCTTAATGGCTGCCAAATCAGTAAAATGCAAACTAAGCACCCACAAATTAAATTCTTAGATTGATTGGATATGAATTGATCCTAAAAGACAAACAGGCAATGATTCAGGACAGGCAGATTTACATTAGCTTACGCTATAGTGTTTAGCATCTGGGAAAAATATTCTTTCAAATGTGGTTCATCCCTAATTGTGGCTTTAACTGACTTAAGCTTGGATTCAATTCAACATTTAGGGCCAAACTGATGCAAATTTAATTATTCCCTAATTGATATGTATCTGTTACTATGAATATTTAAAACATGTGAGAACACAAGTAAAAGTCAGGTGTAATGTACAAGGACATCTAACTAAAGAAATAGCAGTGAAAGAAACAGAGAGGGCTGCTTTGTTACCTCCCACTACTTAGCTATTTTAAGCAACCAGGTTTTCCATTGTAATATAGCCCAATAACATGTCAATTCACTTTTATATGCTGACTATATGGTAGTTTTGCCTTTGAATCCTGTTCAGATCTGTAAATTGATGTGCTCAAACTATTCTAAATCTAAGAGTTGAATATCCGAGTTACACAATTAGCAAACAGAATACATCATCAAACTAGTCAACAAAATTTAAAGACTTAGGGCTGTGGCTTTTCAAACCTCTGGAGCCTGGAATGCCCAGGGGGACTATGTATCCCAAAGAACACAGAGATCATCCTCAGCTGTACAAGCTTTCGATTTTAACTGAGTTGCACAGTTTATCCAGCTGCTATTAAGTTATGCCCTGCTATTGTATGGGATTCTATTGGAGCTTTATAACAGGATGGTTAGTTAAACCTATGGTAAATTCTCAAGAAATGTTTTCCTGGTCCCTTGCGTTGTCCCAAATATAATACTTCATTAAGAAGCAGAAGTAATTTAGAGACTCTGGATTATCTTTAATTTTTGGTTGAAATTGTTATATAGCTCAGGTGGATTGGCCATTTTAATTATAGCAGATTATTTTGATTCTTCCTGGAAAAAAATATAATTACATGAAATTCCATTTGTTGTTTTTTTCTGCTGTGCTCTTTTGCCTTTGGAGTTACAGCACACTAACTTAATTTTGAAACAGGATTTCAGATATGGAAGTTCAATTGTGCTATGCACTTGTCCCCATGATGCATTTATTAGCAACCAGTTTCTAAATTTTAAATCAGTCAATTACTTGAACAAGATCACTTTCAAAATTCAGAAGAACCTTATCCCCGATTCATTTTAATGTTTTTCTCACAGTATTGGAAGAGAAATATAGGAAAATCCCATTTTGGTACACGATGCTATAGTACAGGCGTGATAGTAATTGCAGCCTGTGTTTTGTTATACTGTCAATTCTGTGCAGTATAAATCTTTATAGACATTTCCCATCTCCTTTCTAAGTTCCTATGGCATTTTATTTATTATTACTATTAGATAATAAAGGCAATTATCTATCCTTAAATGCTATCAACTGTTATACTATGTGCATGAACTCTGCCCTTTTATGACCTGATTATGATAATGATTATGCAATGTTTTACTGTACACGTTTTTTTCTTTTAGTCCATGAATGGAAAAAGTATATCACTTAAAACTGATAGATGTCAATAAGATCTTCAGACAGAATTATCCTCAGGTCAATAAAGGCTGTCAAAACCCTTCATCTGAAGATGCTTGAAATGCTATTTGGGGGAGAATTATTTATTTATTTATTTATTTTATTGGACTTATATGCCGCCCCATCTCCGAAGACTCGGGGCGGCTCACAATTAAAACATACAAATACAATAAATAATTAAAAGAAATTAAATCACTATAAGGTCCAATAAAACCGAATTAAAAATTAAAACCGTCCCATACCCCCGGTAAGGTAATCACAGCCCGACTTGGTCAAATAGCCAGGTCTTCAAATCGCGGCGGAAGGTGTGGAGGTCAGGGGCCAGGCGGAGGTCCAGAGGCAGTTGATTCCATAAGTCGGGGGCCGCCACAGAGTAGGCTTGCCGTCGGGGGACCGCCAGCCGACATTGGCTTGCCGACGGGACCCGAGGAGCCCCTGCCTGTGTGCCCGTACAGGGCGGTTGGTCCCGATATCGGTAGGAGGCTCCCTTAAATATTGTGGACCCATGTCGTGTAGGACTTTGAATGTTAAAGCCAAAACCTTGAACCTCACCCGAGGCAACCGGCAACCAATGCAAGCCGCAGGAGGGGGTAATATGGGAGAATCAGGTAACTCCCATCACAACCCGCGCGGCAGCATTCTGCACCAGCTGCAACCTCGGGATGGTGTGCAAGGGCAGTCCTAAATAGAGAGCATTGCAGTAGTCGAGTTGCGAGGTAACAAGGGCATGAGTGACTGTATGCAGGGCATCTCGGTCCAGAAACGGGCGAAGCTGACGAACCAGCCGGACCTGGGCAAAGGCCCCTGGCGGCGGCCCCACCTGCTCCTCCAACTGGAGCAGCGTCCAGGAGGACCCCCAGGTTCCGTGCCCTATCCACAGGGGCAACACCACTCCCCCTATGGTCAACGATGGACACTCTTGACTGGACCGAGATGCCAGTATGTACAGCCACTCAGTCTTGGCCGGGTTGAGCCGAAGCATGTTTCCGTCCATCCAGATCCGTACCGCATTCAGACAGCGAGTCATCACGGAGAGGGCACCACTGATTTAGTTTTACTAAAGCGAAGGTTTATCACTGATTTTCAATGGACCTTTGCAGCACAGGTTATCCTTCACTTAGAACCATTCGAAGTTACCACAGTACTGAAAAAGGTGACTAATGACTGTCCTCGCACTTACAACCATCACAGCATCCCCATGGGCATGTGATCAATAACGGCTGCACTGTCCTAAGATCATGCGATCATCATTTGTGACCTTCCCAGCCAGCTTCTGATAAGCAAAGTCAATGAGGGTAGATGGTTCCCTTAACAACCATGGGATTCACTTAAGAATTGCAGTGATTCACTTAACTATGATGGCCCCAAAAGCTGAAAACTGGGTGTGGCTCACTTTAACAAGTGCCTTGCTTAGGAATGGAAATTCTGGTCCCAACTGTGGTCATAAGTTGAGAATTACCAGCACTTTAGTTTTGTGAAGCGGGGCTAGAATGCAAGAATGTGTAAAAAGAAAATTTTAAAAAATATTTTGGTTCTACTGATGTCGTTTAACTAGCAAAATAAACTAAATTAAAATTTCAAAGCAATACTTTATTAAAAAGAGTATTGCTAGGAACAAAAATATTTTATTACCAACTTCAGAGTACTCAATTTTATAAAAAGATTACTAACCTAATACTGACACCATATTACCCTAGCTTCTAAGCATCTCATGTTCAACTAGGATATGAAAAACGTATTTTGAATAGATGGTAATATAAGGAAACTCAAAAGTGCAAACCTGAAAGAAAGAAAAAAAACAATACAGGATCTACCAGAGTTTGTTAGCAATGGCAAATAGATACTGTATGATTAAAATTACCTTCACAGCCAGCTGCATCATTGTTTAGCAAACTCTACCCAATCATCCCCATCCAGGCAAATACTATAAATAATACCACTCTGAAATCTGAAACATTCTTACTCAATTCCATGGTTGGCTAAAATGAAGCAGATTAGCCTTTCTGAACTCAGCACTGTCTGAATGTATTGGACTATAACTTCCATAATTCCCAGACAGACAGACACATACTAAATAGTACTGTATTTATTATACCTTTCTCAGTATGTTCTGGTTGATTACTGCTGCTGGAGCTGACACTGGCATCAAAGCCTGTAGGAGATACATTTCCTTCAGATTGAAGGTCCTGCAGTTCTCCTACAATACTGTCCACCTCAATTGTGCTATCTGTTTCACTCTTGATGCTTCGTACTTCTTCTTGACTCGGTGCCAGAGTTTCAGAAATAGATATGCCTGACTGATGCCTGCTGGAATCTGCTACTGTTACAGATGGGGGTGACTCAGGTGTGGTGGGTGGGGTGTTTAGAACTGAATTACTGCCACTACTTGGGAATTCAACTTTCTTGTCGTTCGTTTCAGCTGGCTTTTCTTCAACAGGTTTTGCATCTGTGCTTACTGGCAAAGATCTTTCAACTTTAGTACTAGACAAAGAGGTATCCTCTTCCTCAAGGGTTTGCAGATGCTCCTCTGATGTTGCCTGCTCAGGAGAAGCATGGGGTGGAGAAGCTGCTGCTTCTGTGTCAGAATCTGAAAAAAGTTCTTTGAGAGTCTTTTTAGGCCATTGTCCCTGAATACTTGACCACACATCTTTCCGGTCTTTTGCTCTGGTATTCTGAAGCCTTTCATCCGAGGTACTTAGAAGCTTCATTCTCTTCTCTGACACTTCAGAGAACCCAGGATAAAAAGCATTTGTCCGTAAAGATTTTCTTTTATCATCTAATCCGTTATATTTCTTATTAGGTGTTAATTTTAACTTATTTTTTACTTCATCTTCATCTGAAGAACTATTACTACTGTTTTCCAAGCTAAGTGTATCTTTACCATTTGATTTTTCATCTTTACTATTAGGTGACCCAGTTTTTAAACATTCTTCAGGTACACAGTACCTTCGTTTACCACGTTTTATTTTATCTGTTTCCTTTTTTATCTCTTTCCTTTTCTTGGCACTTGCATGGTCACCATCATAGTCAGTATCATCAGATAATTCTGTCAATTCTTTCTGCGGTCTTTCTGGGGATTTTGATACTGGCTTGGAAGTTATAGCATCTCCAAGGGTTACTGCCTCTTCTGACATAGATAAGCTGATTTGCTCTTTCAGACAAACTTCATTATTGTCTTGGGTCAAAGCTTCATCTTGAGGATCCTCCTTCCCATTGCTATAGACATTTGGTGCATTTTGGTCATCATCTTGTTCACTATCATCTGAACTTTCAGATGCTATGGGAGGGGGAAAAAGTAAGAAAATTAACTCTTCTAGCATCCAAATTCTATATTTAGGTATGTTTCACATGAATCTGAATTAGCCTTTAACTTCCCTGTGGGTAGTATCCCTATTTGGATTTATTTTGTTAAGAAAAATATATATTTAAATGTCTATTTGAAAGTATGACAATAGACTGAATCCAAAGTTTCTGTTCCATAAACAAACTATCACTTAAGGACAAAGTTTTCTGTAATAATCAGAAGACATGTGCATCTTTCAAATGAGCCCACTTTTTACATAATTTCTTGGAATTAATAAGAAAATGCTGTCCCCTACCCAACTTTTTGTATCCTAAACAATATTTGTTATATTCAATATGAATTGGATATGTGAATACAGATAATAAAACAATTCCAAATATGGTACAAGAAGAAACATACTTTCATTAAACAAACTAAGTCAAGTAATAAAATAGACTGTTGAAATGGAAAACAGGCAATAGAAATGAGAATTATTCTGAAATTGTTTGTTTTGAAATATAAAGGCAGATATCTGCTGCATATAGAAAGAAACAGTGAATGAGAAAAGGAGAAAGATCGCCCTTCCCCACCAAAAGAGAACATTCTTGACTCCAATAGTTTTACCTCTATTTTTCACAATTGGAAAATTCTACAATTTGGGGGGTGGCTAGGAGGTAAAGGCATCCACTGTACTTCCTAGCCATCACCCAAAACTCAAAAACTAATAATTTAGGGCATACTCATTTATTAGCCACATTTTCTGCATCCCTCAGAGAAGGCAGAAAGGTAAAATGTAGAATCCAGACTGTGTACCCCTACAAAGAATCAAGTAAAATTATATACTTCCAACAATGGTTTATCATCTTACTCAGGAACCTGCTGCTTGAAATAATTTGTTAACTGAAATGGATTTCATGGAGATCATTTCAATCAGCTGAACATCTGATAGACAAACACATTATAATTTTAATTATAATTTTAGTACTATAAACACAGGAACAGATGAATCCAGAATGGTAGGAAGCTAACAAAATAAAAAAGGAGGTAACAACAATACACTGGCATAGAATACTATAAATTTATTCTTAAACAAGATAAAAAACAAAAGCCAAACTGTATCAACGTTATAGAGAAGTTTAATCTAATTTAAAAAAACAAAGAAGGCCTGCGTAAGTAGCTCAGAAGGTTCCCGTGTTATGGGAAGCTAAATTTATGGGAATTTGGGTATGCCAAACACAAGCTATGTGATGTTGCATCCTGCTCAAATTATGACCATTCATAGGAGCAACTTAAAAACCACAAATAGCTCTGCCTTTGGACCATCATGAAGATCAACGACTTGGATTTGTTCCTCTCAGAAAGAAATACTTTTTTGTGCTCTTTACCTTGCAGTCCATTAAGGATAGAAATAATCTCTACAGATTTATTTGGAGTTAGTTCAGAAGTTTTGGCTTCAGCGCTGTCTGGTTTGGATGCCATCTCAGGCGATATACCAACATGAAATGGTGGTTTCGATGAACGGCGTAATTTAAATGCTTTTGGGGAATATTTCTCATCTTTATCAGCTTTATTCTAGTTTAAAAGAAAGAAATATTCTATTAATATACTCGTATAATTTATTTTATATCAGAATTAACAATGTTGGGAACAAAACAAAATCAAATGGCAAATCTTTATATAAAGTAAATCTAACTGAGATGCTAAACATGTTTTAGATATAATATATACTTGTAAATCTTTTATAGACCTTAATGTTGTGCAGAACCATTTCACTTCCTAACCTATCTACATCTTATAGAATTTTAAGTAACCATTTTTCAAACTGTTAAATTAAGACACATTATTATTGTCTATAGGTGAGTTCTATTCAAAGACTTGTAAATCACTGAAAAGATTTGAACAGCTTGAGGGCAACATTTAGTGGTTGGGAAGAACTCAAGTTTACAGTGACAAAATGATTATCCAAATAGGTAGGGGTAGGGTTTTTGAATTTCTTCATTTTGAAGAACAAATTGGAGCGCTTTTAAAAATTGATTCGTCTATTCATAATGTTTATTTCTGTAGGTATGTGGTCTTAAATAAGTTCTAGCTCTTTGTACGGTTATTTAACCACCTTGTTTTGCCTCACTGACTTCTGCTATGTATGGGAAGAAAAATCTTCAGACTACAAAGTTTGCTCATTAAAAGAAATAATGTAGTTCATCAAATGATTATCAATGTACAGGTCTGAATAAACATGGTAACATAATTTGAAATACAATAATCAGATTTATTAATTATCAGCTTTGTTGACAAATCATCAGAAGACACTAATATGTTACTTTATGAGTGGTGTAATGACAAGCAAATATGAAAATGAAGTCCCCATATAAATCTTCCTCCTCCAATTAGAACAGCTGTTATCAATAGTAAATCATTATGACAGCCTTTCTCTTTCAATAGGTAATATTTAGCATCAGCAGTCTAAAATAATCTACCTTTATTTTCTTTCGATGCTTTATTTTGGGTACATTTTTGTCTGCTGGTCTCACTATCTTGTCTGCTTTTATCCATTCATCATACCTAGAAAGAATTCAAATACATACACTTACATTTTGGAGATAATTAAATGTAGGCTACCAAAAACATTTTATAAAATATAAAATCATATCTTCTCTAACAGTTTGATATATTTTTATGTTTGGTATGTAACAACAATTATTATTATTCTGGACATATTTCAGGATGGCTTACTACTAAAATGGAGCAGAGACATGAAGCATGTTATTAGCAGTAGCAGTATTAAAATTGTAGAGGCAAGTCCAATGTCAAATTAGCAAACATTTGACAAAGCAAGAGGAAGTTCCCTTTCTCAGCCCATTATCTGAAATCTGCTTTAGAGATTCCAGTCAACCAGCATTTTAGAGCAGACTTGGAGGAGAGAAAACACTGAGGAATGCAAGACAAAGGCAAAATCCAATTTATCTACAATATCTGTTCCAGAATATGAACTCTAGCTATTACTTTGATTACTCCTATAAGACTTGTAATAGTTCTGATATAGAAATTAAAGAAATTGTCATTAGATTCTTTCTCCTATCAACAACATATATTTAGAATTTAATTCAAATTACACAATCCAAATAAGCATTGATATAATCAGAATTAACATATTCTCTTAGCCACCCTCCCCCCTTCTCCCAGGCTAAAAAAGACTAATGAAATAAGCATGTTATACTACTGCTAAGTAATCTTTTAATCAGAATAATTCATACTATTTTATCTAAGTCATCTGGCACATGCAATCATGTGAGATATCTATATAGCGATCTTAACATACTCTGGTAGAAAGCAGAATACAGTTAATTATAGTAGCATATTTTTTATCACAAAAGAAGAATATAAAGGAAATACCCAAGCAGTTAGAAATACAATCACCAAAGCAATCTCATTTACATAAACACACATACAAACACACACTCTTACTATGATTCATGTCAAAATAAAGCACTACTCTATCATTGTAATCTAAGGTAAAAAGTCCAGGGTATATATTTAAGGTTTGTGGTACAAGTAGAAGTTTTGCTAGGTAGAAACACAACCTCAATGGGAAATCTGAATTGCAACCACATACTCCAGCATGAGTCCGAAAGCTTGGAAGACTAAATCTCTGGTCCCCATGAACAAGTCAGATTGGATCCTGCTACAACCACATTGTTTTGCCTTTAAAGTATGTATATCCTACTGTATACAACATCTCAGGATCATACTCAAGAGAAGCTAGTATAATAAAAGCCTTTATAAACACTGGTATCTAAACAGCATCCGTTAAAATTAAAATCGTTCTGAAAATATATACTCAAGTGTGAAGGCTTCCATTCACACTTGAATCCTGAAAGTACATATTCTATAACATAAAATCCATTCTTTTACTTCTCTGAAATACATATCCCATGAAGTTAAAAAGGAACATAAGTGAGGCACAAGTTAAAAAAGCAAATGAAAATAAGAATTCTAACATTCAGGATCTTCAATACCAGCTTTTTATTTATCTGATTAGTGGTAACGTCATCAAGCACAATTTAGTTATAAAAATTAAGATGTAAGCATGTCAAGGTTTTTCAGTTATGACTCACGTTCGGCCAATACCCACAGAGTTTAGCATGGCCTTTCTTAAGTCTTCCTAGACAAAATTACTGATAAAAGTAATGCAGATGGTAAGGAAAGATGATAAGGAGCTTATTTAGTAATATCCAGAAATAAAAGGCCAGTTACAAAGTCTTTGCAAAGAATATTTCAATAAAAGAAATGTCTGAAAGATATGAAGAATTGAGCAATACAGGAACTGCATAGATTGAAATACTTAGTTAATGGTATAAAAGATGACAAGAATATTTTGGAAAATATATCAAATTTACTGTTTCCCCAAAAGCACTAAAGTTATGGCAATAAGCCAGAATAAAGAGAAGATGCTCAGACATAGAAATACAAGACTATATGAAGACGGATCTCCCTAAGAAATATATGGCAACAAGAAACTAAATTTGACCAGGTGAAAATAGAGATAAAGATTCTAGGTACTCAGAGAGATCTCACTTCTACCACAAGTTAAAATGTTTGATTTTGGTTTTTGAAAAATAAGAAGAACTAATTATATTTTGTTCAACATAACGTGACAGCAGAATAAGAAGTGCACATGCTATTTCACTGCTCAATATTAAGATACAACTGAGGCAGGAGATTTTTTTAAATTTACAGGTAACTTACGAAGCTACTTTGCTCTTAGAATAAAAGTAATTTTAAGTAGTATGATGATCTTCACAGATCAGTAATATTCTATTTGTTTCAGAACACATAAGTGTATTTTAGATTAGAGTATTTTAAAGGAAGTAATCACTAGCTAAATCTCAATTACCTCACATTCCATCCGCAGTAGTGCACCAAGTAAAGGACTTCTCCACCTTCAATATCAGAATCTTTAATACTAGCTTCATACATTTTTTGATTTTTCCCTCGTCCATACCGCACTTGGACTTTCATGCCTGGTGGATAACACTCAAACTCTTCCTCTTCATTTTTGTCATCTTCTTCCTCCTCCTCCTCATCATCATCTTCCTCCTCCTCTTCTTCTCCTTCTTCATCTTCATCTTCTTCCTTAATGGTGACATCGCTTGAAAGGTTTAAAAAATGTCAGTTAATAAAAATATTGAAAAAATGTTCAGTGCCAAATGGTGTATACTGATTAATATTGGGAATTCATAGAAAGTGAGGAATAGTAGTTTCCATATATATTTATATGTATAGATAGAAAGATATAGCTATATACACACACATTTGTATATATGTGTGTATATGTATACACATATGTATATATGAAATCCTTTAACGATGAGTGATTTTTAATTAGAGTTGGCAACTGACAAGAAAACACCAAACAATCAGAATAGTGATAAAAAGAGGCATTTTACGGAAGATTTTAAAAGATGACTTGATTTAATGAAAATGTTTCATTACTATCTGGAAGCTAAAGATGTGTGTTACAGTGCTACGGGGATAAATTATTCTTAGCTGAAGTATGTTTTCCTTTCTCTTGAAATTGTATCAGTTTAGTATGTTTACATATGACTGGTCTTAGAGCAAGGGTCTTCAAACTTGGCAAGTTTAAGACTTGTGGACTTCAACTCCCAGAATTCCTGAGCTAACATGACTGGAGGAGGAATTCTTGGAGTTGAAGTCCACAAGTCTTAAAGTTGTCAAGTCTGAAGACCCCTGCAATTATTCATATTTATTTTTATATATCTATATCTATATATATATATATGCAGGTCTTGGCATGTTCGGATCTTTTCCCATGTAAGATTGAGAGTGTCTTGGCAACGTTTCGACAAGGTCCCACTCGCCGTCTTCCGGCTGGTGCTTTCGGCTTCGTGCTTGTGTGAGCAAAGTGTGATCAGAGCTGCCGTCTCTATAAATACTGGGGGGAGGTGTGGTGTGGTGGCTCTGTTGTAAGCGAGTCGGTTGGCTGTGTTGTTACTTCTTGACTGGTTGATGGAATTGATGTTTGCAGATTGGTTGGCTTTTTCATAAGACCCTGTGTGGCTGAGGTACTGGCTGTGTGTCTCTCAGCCTTTCGTGTTGTAACGACCTGGGTAATGGGCTGTGTGATGACCTTCTAAGTTCTATTGCTGTGGCATCCTGGGTCTTGTGCTGTAATCTCCTGGGTCATTGGCTGTGTTGTAACATCCTGAGGTTTTGTGGTGTAACCTCCTGAGTTCCATGATGTGATACACGGATTACAGCACAAGACCCAGGATGTCACAACAATAGAACTCAGAAGGTCATCACCCAGGTTGTTACAACACAAAAGGCTGAGAGACACACAGCCAGTACCTCAGCCACACAGGGTCTTACGAAAAAGCCAACCAATCTGCAAACATCAACTCCATCAACCAATCAAGAAGTAACAACACAGCCAGCCAACCCGCTTACAACAGAGCCAGCACACCACACCTCCCCACCAGTATTTATAGAGACGGCAGCTCCGAACACACTTTGCTCGCACAAGCATGAAGCCGAAAGCAGCAGCCTGAAGATGGTGAGTGGGACCTTGTCGAAATGTCGCCAAGATACTCTCAATCTTACACAGCAAAAGACCCGAACATGCCAAGATCTGCATACCTGTACCCATGAAAATCTACAAAAACACACATATATATATATACATATACATATATATATATATATAAATTTCAGTTTGTTATAAAGGCTCAATCGGTAATAGATTATTTAGAAACCTTATCTGATTATTTTATTCTATTTTTTTATTTATTTGTGATTAATATTAATGTTTTGAACTAGTGTTTGTCAAAATTTAAACAGTAACCTAAGCCTCAAGAGAGTATATCAGAGTATTATGAGGCTCAAAGAAAAAATATTTCTAAACAATAGGAATATTATTGGGAGTTTCAAAATAATACAAACTTTAAAACGCAGTACTGCATTTTATTGTGTTTTCAGACTTTTAAGAAATATTTCATTACAGATTTCCACCCCTATTAAATGTTAGACAAGGGCTTTATTTTCTCAATTGAATTTCAGTTTGGGAAAGAAAACAAGTCAAAATTAAGGTCTGGGTAGATTGGGTAGACCAGAAATGAATACACTAGATGGCAGTGAACTTTGCCTGCTTCTGCTGAAGTCACATTATTTTATCCAGTACAGATAGTCCTTGACTTAACAACCATTCATTTCGTGACCAAAGTGACAGCAGTGCGAAAAAAAAGTTACTTATAACCATTCCTCACATTATGACCATTGCAGAGCCCCCAGAGTCACATGATCACAATTTGGACACTCGACAACTGGCATGTTTTCATAAAGGCTGCAATGTCCCAAGGTCATGTGGTCACCATATGCAACCTTCCCAGCCAGCTTCTGACAACCAAAACCAAGAGGGGAAGCCGGATTTGTTTAATGTTGCATGATTCACTTAACGGCAGTGATCTGCTTAACAACATGACAAAAAAGATCATGAAATTGGGTGTAGCAGAAATTCTGGTACCAATAGTACATCAAAGCCTACCTGTATAAAAAAAATTAGCCTGATTCTTAATCTGGGTAATAGTTATGACAAACTGAGAACTAGTTACTTCTAGTTACTTCTGCAGTTCACTCCTGCTTTATATTCTTTCTCTATATTTTTCTCTAGTAATGTATTTAACTCATGGCATTAAAAACAATTATTTTTAATAAATGAGCATTAAGTTAAAGAAAATCTCAACCCAAAATAAGCATGGTTGGACAGATTACAATTATAATAGAAATCTTTCTCAGTAGAAATGAAAAATGTAAACTGTGATTTTAATTTGTCAGAAAAAAACTTTTAAATTTAATGCAATTTAATAGCTCTCTCCCACCAGTTATGTTAGAAAAGTTCATTTTAGTACATATTTCTTTCTAAGTAATATAACCAGTCTTCCAAGAGATCAAAATGTACCTTAATATTTTTAGTACTATTGAAGACTCTTTTAACAATACTGAAAATATTTGGGGATCACTTAAATACCTTTTATTTAAAATGCTTTTAAACAGAAAACCCTTTTTTCTCATACTACAATATAAAAAAGTACAGTGTTGCAAAATTGATTTGCTGATGTAGGCAAAGGAGGAAGCATAAAAAGTTCAAATATTTTTAAAAACTAAACAGAAAATTGCCACTGAGTGTGCAGAACTGTTTAAGTGATTCTCAGTACTGGACACTGGAAATCACAAATACTCTTCTTAATAGCAACAGCACTTAGACTTATATACCGCTTTACAGTGTTTTACAGCTCTCTCTAAGCGGTTTATAGAGTCAGCATATTGTGCCCAATAATTTGGGTCCTCATTTTACCCACCTCGGAAGGATGAAAGGCTGAGTCAACCTTGAGCCTGGTGAGATTTGAACTGCCAAATTGCAGGCAGCCGACAGTCAGCAGAAGTAGCCTGCAGTTCTGCACTCTAACCCACTGCGCCACTGTGGCTCATAAAGAATATTAAAGAGATCTAAAAATAACATAGAATTTATCTTCCATTCCCTTCTTTATACTACTTTATATCACCAGTATATTTTAAGTCTTATTTTAAAATATCTAAAGCTATATGCTGATGAATGAGATTATGTTAACTGATAATTCTATCCTTTTAGCATGAGAATAGTTTAGTATTATGATAGTATGAAATGAGAATACCCAATTAGTGGAGTTGGAGCTACTTCCTGGTAGATGCCTAGCTGATTTGCAATAAATTGGAAACAATGGATCAGATTTAGGTTACTACTAAATTTCACATTTTAAAACATTGTTTCTTGTTTATCCATCAGCTTTTTAAAAAATTAGGAATATAACATAAACCTTAGCAACTGATGGAGCTACTGTACTTAAAAGGCCACTCCCACAAAATTCAGTTACATAGACCCATGGGCTTGTATTTATGCCGCTATTTATCCTCACACCTTCCTTTTTTTGTTCACCATGTTGCCCTAGTGATGGCCTAATAAAAAATACTGAGCCAAAAGAGAATTTTATTTTTATTTTATTCTGGCCAACTTGAGTACTTTTCCTTTTCTTGTGTTATGCCCAACTATTTAAAACAACAAATGATTAAAATGTTTCTAGCAGTGAAAATAAAGACAAATGGATGGGAAACTAAGAAATTATTGTTTTGTTATTAAGAGCTCAGCTCTGTTAATGAAAGCAAATTCCCAGGCTGCAGTATGTATTCAGTAGTACTCTTTAGTTTATGTGTGCCACATTAAATTATTATGGAAATCTTTGGTTCCAAATGCTGAATCCAGAAGAAAAGCCAAACTAGATTCTGCAAGATATGTCTCCAGCCCTCTATAGATAGATAAAAAATAATAATATAATATACATTACATGGTCTCATCTTTTTCTTGTTAAGATTAATTTCTAAGATTCCTTGTTACAAATAAAAGCTTGCGAAATCATGGATTGTAAAAGCAATCCCAACAGTCCCATCAGGCAACATCATCTCCTGAGAACATATATCAATTTCTAATGAAGTTAAAGCACAGATCTTTTGTTTATTACTGAGTGATAAAGAGTGATTAGCAATTATAGATGGTGTCAGCTTTGAAATTCAGCTGCCAACATAATGGGAAGATGGGTGGAGGAGTTGACAAGTTATTCTGTATGTCGTACTATGAAATTCCAGTTGCATTTAATTGGTTCTCGTGATTTATGAAGTGTAGAAGTGGGAGGAGAAAAAGGTGGATTCTGTGTAACTCGCAAAAATTCTTTCACTTTGGGAAATGCCTTAGACGTACCAGATCTGTTCCTAATAAATCAATTGGAGGGAATATGTCTCGGAGTGATTGATATCATGGATACTTTCTGGATGCCTTACAGATGGAAGATTCTAAGATGTAACTGAAATCAAGAATGTTCATTTCAAGGAAAAACTGAATGATTAAGAATACATACATGTTGCGTGTTTTTCAATAGATTGCTGTAATATGAGGACCAAAGCAAACTATCCCCAAATTGAAAATCTTGAATTATAGATAAGAAGCAAAGTATTGAACACCTTGAGATAGAAGTCCTTAGAAGAAAAGTCCAGTATGGCTTTGAGGAAATTTACTTTGCCATGTCTGCACCCAAGTAAAAGCTCATGTTCTTGTATTTCAACTTTGATAAACGTAAACTTGGAAAGCAGTGAACCACAGCATCAGAATCAGAGTTCAGTGTAGCAATAAGATGGCAAAGAAAGATGAGAATGTAAACAGGTCCCATATATAAACCATTTGAAGCAAATAAGGAAAATATTAAGGAAAATAGGCACTTTAACCTTCAGAATAGGAAAATGAAAGAATCCAGTAAGCAGCAACAAAAGGAACTATATTAGAATGTTGTTTGGAAATGAAGACACATATTTCTTGACCATAACTGAATAAGATTGGTATTAATGAAGTGTGCAAAGGAATTCTCCATCAATTCTAGAAGGATTCCTATAACAATAGTGTTTATAATTTTTATCCGCCATGCAGTTGTATCTTAAAATAGCACAGGACCTTCTTTTCCCTGAAACAGTAACTTTTTCTCTTGGTCTGAAAAAGAGTCACTAGCCACTCATAAACTTCAATGGCTGCGAGTAGATAAGAATTTGAGTCCCCACATATCATGCCAACATGTTAACTCTGTTATTTGGGAAAGGAAAAATATCAATTGCCACCAAATTCCTCCTAAGAGTATGTCTGTCAGCAAAGTTCAACAAAAGCTCAGTAAGTCAACATTCCAACATTATAAAAAATTAACTATTTAGCTTGTCTCTTGTACGTGCAAGAATTTAAAGAAAGAAGCATTTAACTGTTCTGCAAATTAATGAGGTATTCAGTGACATATTTGAATTTTTGGTATTTTAGTAAATGACTACCCTTCTTGGGCTTTTTAAAATGTATCCCATAAAGTTTCATCAGTTCATACAAAGCATAATCAACAACAATATCTGGTAGAAGTCAATGTGATCCTAATTAGCATAACTCATCAGAAGATTATTCTGTATGTTATGCGGCCAAGATACTTTTGTCACAAAATATAAAAAGTAAATTGAATGTTTTCGCAAATAAAAACTAGTCTGCATTTTAGAAATAAAGATTCTGATTTCAATAATTTGTTATTCATTATAGATATGCTGACTTTAAATCATACACTTGCAAAGGAAAAATGCTTTTTAATACATTTAAATATTCCACTTACGAAAAGTACAATAATCCCCACCCCCTTGCTTCCTTTAAAAAAACTGTCTTTGTCTTTAGTTTAAATTCTGTCAATTCTCAAACTATAAAAACCTTTTAAGAAATTATCAAATAAACCTGTCTTCCAAAAAATATTTTAACAAATGGAACCTTATAATTTTATAAACTCAGCAGCTTGCTAGACAGAAAATACTGTTGTTAGCTGGTCTTTTCTTCTTCTGACTCCAAATATTACTTTAACTAAAAATCTATCATGAAAACCCTTTATAAAAATTTAAAACAAAAAAGTGATATAATTCAAGATTTGACTCCATACAAACATGAAGAACATTTTTCTCAGTGCAAAGTAAAGAGACTTTGCTTTAAATTTATATTGTTCCTTTCTCCAAAGCCAAGTGCAAACAGAAAATTGTCACAGCACAATCCTAAGTCTTTTACTGTATTTCAGAGACAAAGTACAGTCATTATATAAAAGGCAAAGTGTTATTGATTTCATCATTAAGGCCAAAACCACAATTGTACTACAATGCATTTCAGAAACATGTATGGATTTATAGTATAATAATAAAAAAGAGAGAATGCGGACTTTACCGATGCCATTGGTAAGGGAAGAAAAGAGGAACACCCAATATACCAGTTGGAAAGGCAATGCTATATCCTTACATTAATAAGGATATAAATTCATCTCCTAGGAGGAGAAGAAGGAGAACGAGAACGAGAAGAAGTTATAATTTAATGTGCAATGTGTTTTATTACAATTAAAACAAAATGCAGCGAAGACATCACTCTGGCATCTTGCCAGGTATGATTTAGAATGGGAATCCACACATCCTCTGCTTATTAAACTCAGATTATGTTCACACAACAAGTGTAGTTGATTAAACAACCTGAACAGTTTTAGCTTAAAAGATTTATATGGTTGCTCATTTTAAACAACTCTGGGTGACTCATAATTTATATAGTACTAAAACTCTGGTGTCAGTCAAATATGTTAGCCATCCCCTTTCACTTTTCAACTGTTTTCTACTCTGAAACTGAGTGTAGACCAGCTCCTTCTCTGGCCACTGGAAATTAGGTAGACTGGTCCCAGTCCTACTGTAACCCCCTAGGAGATCACATGATCCTATTTTTAAACTTCCTACAACTCCATGGAAATACTTCCTACAACTCCATGGAAATATTAGCACACATTCTAAGTTGTTCTGAGGTTAGAAAAGCAACATACAACATTTTGGTTAACAAAATTAAAATTATTTTCAGCGTAACTATGCCATGTGGAAGAGACGGAGAACATCATGGTCAAGAGATGAAACCAAATGTAACTAGAATGCAGCGAGGAGGAGGAGAAATGAAGAAACAGAAGGTGAAAGGGCTGCACTTCTCCAGGATCACAAAGAAAAGTACAGAATGTGGAGACAAGAAACGAGGGGAAAAGAGAAGATCAAATGAAGAATATGTGACAAACACTAATTACTGTGAGAGTTACTCAATACACCAATACCTTTCAATAATAGGACCTGAATAGAGAGATTGAAGCAAAATGCCTGGCTTGTACAATGTAGTATTTCTGCTGATGTTGGTCAAAATCTGCCATCACTGCCTTCCTATTCTCTGGAGAAAAGGAGGGAGGGAGGGTTTTCAGTTGCTCCCTACCAACTTCTCGCAAAGAAACTCAAATGGGAAGCTAGGAGGAAATCAGAAGTTGCTCCAGTCCCTCAGTTTTTTTGTCCAACCTTGATCATTCTGTTTCTCTGTTCTTAGGTAAAGAAATATCTCTTAAATACTGACCCAATTGGACATGGGCTGTCTAATAGCAATTATAATTCATTGTGAGTTAACAGCCACCGCAGAAGCAATGCCCTAGGCATAGTATAGGCCTCTGTGTTACCTTGGGGAAAAAACAGTTCCTCCCCACTTCATTGGAAGGGCAGGAGAAAGAGAGGCCAAAATGTAACAATTGCCAATATATAAGACTCACATTTGAAAACAAGAGTATTGATTGAAATTTGTGTGCGCTTACTTAAAATACATATTTCATCTAATAAATACTCAGAAAAACTTGTTCCTTGGCTGTTCATTTTCCCTCCTCGTTATTGCCAAGAGGTTTGGCACTAATTTGTCTGTGTGTTGGGGAGGGGAGGTTAATTCATTAATCAAGTTAAGAATGAACGTAACCTTATTTTGTTGACTTTTTTTTATTCATATTTATATGCCGCCCTTCTCCAGAGACGCAGGGCGGCTTACAATTTATTTTTTTTGCAGCACAATCCAATGCGCTCAGCAATAGCCTTCATTCCATTGTACATGCCTGCTTATTTACGAAGCGGCATTTTTACAAAGTCAGCTTATTGCCCCCAACAATCTTGAGTCCTCAATTTACCTACCCCGAGAGGATGGAAGGCTGAATCAACTTTGAGCCGGGTGGGATTTGTACTATGATAAATCATCATAATCTGTGAGCTCTAGTATTAAGTAGACTTAGCATTGGTACAAACATATGAGGATTAAAATCTAAAATGGGGAGTGTGTAATTATTTTCTAGAAATGAGAGAAGGCATAGGGAGGAATATTCCCAAGCATATCATTGTAGGAACCTAGTATTATACAACCAATCCTTAAAACAGACTTAAATAAATACTGGTCACATAACATTAAACGTTTCCTGTCCTTTCAAATGCAGCCCATGCAAAGTAAAATAATAGAATAAGTCACTCTCCAGATGCTGGCAATATTCAAAAACTAATAGTAAAGAACATTTTGCAATTTTAACAATTTTAATTGTAACAAAGTAACACAAACTTCACTTCAATGAGTCCCTTCAATGCAAACATACTGAATTATTAATTCCCAGAATGAAGCAGTTACTACAAGATCATATATACTGTTTTTATGAATTCCCAACAAATTTTCTACAAGCATCTGAAATTACAGATATATTTCAATGTTAGTTTTAGTAAACTATATCTTCTAAGAGATGTTACATTAAATCACTAAACCTCTCTTTCCTATAGAAAATTATGCACCTTTTTCTAAACTTCCTAATTTATAAATCAAAAGGTAACAGTTCCAGACAGTGCATTAACAAACGTGCTGATACATAGAGAAGGGAAGACCTTGGGATTAATGAATCAGAGTTGCAGAATGTTAGAAATGGATCCAGATTAGAAAACTGATTTAAAAAGTCTAAATCTGCAATTGATAGATAGAAACACATGTATATATAACCTTGAAACATTCTGTTCTATGATATTCATATAACTTTAAAATGGATCCTTTTATATCCCATCAGATTAAATATCCTTATTTAATCACAAAATTTGAACAGCCATAGTTATATGCTGTAATATAATATGATATATCAAGCAGAATTATGCAAAATTCGGTAATGGAATGTCTATGGAGATTCTTGGTCATCCAGGTCATGGTTGTCCCAAAGGTGCTTTTTTAAGGGGCAACTGGACCAGAAAGCCCACTTCCCTCTTGAAAAAGCACCTTTGGTTCAGTAATGAATGTTCATAGCTGTGTAGTTTCAGAAGCTTGCTTTAACTGTATTTCAGCCTAAGCCTCATTTTGAATTCCCCTACATATTTTCATAAAGCTGCAACAATGATGTAAAATTTCATACTCTGAAAGTATTAAGTAAAAAAGTCTGAAAGGCCAGAAACCTAATGGCAATAATTTTACCATTGTATTTTATGTTGTAACAAGTTAGTAAGAGGTTCTCAACTTGTTTTTTTTTATTTCCAACACTATACCTGAACAAATTTTGATGATGAAAGACTTTATTGTGATCATTAACCAGCACAAGAATGAAGCTTTGATGAAAAAACATCCACATAGGAAACTGTCACTATCTTCCTGTACCCTGTATTTGCAGTGTTCCATCCACAGATACAAAAACCTGGTTTGTTAAGTTTAATGGCATCAGTAAATTTTGTTACCTAGGGGACTGAACAGCCAAAACAATATACACAAGCTATGGAACTGAAGTAGAACAAAAGAGTGAAAACTGCACACTGAAAGCAAATCACTAATGCTTTCTGTGTTAACATGAGGTGTAAACGTGATCTATGAGGCAGTATCTTCTCATCTAAAACATCATATAAACACTACATTGACAATGTAAATTGCTCTTCTATATCTCTCTGTCTCTCTCCCACACACCTACACATACATACACACACACATACAAACACATAAAAATAAACATTCTGGAGCAGTTCTTTTGCCCCAATATCCTAAAACAAAAGAACGACACTGCATATTTCAAACACATGACTAACATATTTACTGTACATACATAGGTAATATGATCTTTGTATGATAGTGAAACTCAACCCAGAATCAACATTTCTACATGTAATCTCCAGAATTTTCTGAAACCTTGAGGGCTGTAAAATAACTTTTTTAAAAAAGCTAAAATTCAATATCATATTTTTATTAGCTAAAAATATAAGGGAGTCACATCAGGTTTTGGGTTAGTAAGAGACATTTCCATTTGTATAGTATCAATATACAGTGAAACTTCATTTTAATGGGGGAAGTAGTATTCATTATTCACAAATGTCCATTAAACAAATCATATAATCGGATGTCATTTTCACACTGACATTACAGAGATTATACAAATTATATCATCTGTACCTATTGTACATTTATCCGCATCTATGTGAGAACATTATAGGAAATGACACAAATGATGAAATTTGTGTGATGTTAATGATGGAAATTATGTCATGTAGAGTATGTCATTTAAACAACGTCATTTTGTTAATGACATAAACTGTCATGTAAAGTCTATCAAACTTCAATAAGTTGAGGTTTCACTGTATTCAACATTACCGTGGGTTACAGATACATTGTTAAAACATTTACATTCAAAGGTAGCATATGCTAATGAATTCTAAAGTATGCAAGGTAATTTAGTTTTTCCAAAACGATTTTCAAGTTTATTCCATAGCTACAGTGCTTCCCTACATTTTCTAAAAGGCTCCTTTTACTTAATCTCCCTACTTTCTTAGCAGGTTTTTGTCACAATCTAATTTCAAAACTCCACCAACAAAATCACTGGAAACATGTAATTATGAAAAGGTAATAGCAATTCTCAATAAGGTAGTTAGTGCAGTTAACCAAGAAATTAACTCACTTGACTTATTAGTAATACATTATAAAATCTGAACAGAAAAACTCCTACACATTAGTTCTGGGAGGCCTTTCCTCCTCTAAATCTAAATGCCTGAAAAATAAATTTATCTACAGTTCCTACTCTAGTAAATGATAGCAAAATCACAGATACTGCTATGTTCATTTCCAAGTGACTTTACTTGAATCATTCATTCTGTCAAATACTGACCATCAAACACAATGAGTGAGGAGTGGAAGAATGAGCAGAACTACTTCAGCAAATGCTTCAACAATCTCCTTAATACCTATATAATTTCTGTTAATCAAAAACCAGAATAAAAATTCATTTGCAACACTGATGCAAATAAACTGGATATCCAGACAAATTATATCCAACAAAAATTTCTAAGTAAGGCAGAATGGTGATAAGAAATGTGATATCTATCCTTCCACATTTTAAAAAAATTTACATCTTGTTAAAGTCTGCTTTTAAAAAAACCTTGCTCCTTTCATAGAATTTAAGGAAAATAAATGAATCTTACTTTGATATTTCTCTCTCTTCAGTTTCTGGAATGGAGTTCTGATTTTCCAGATTTTTACATTCTGTGTCTTCTTTACATTCCACATTGGCTTCATCATTTGATATGGTTATTCTTAACTCTTCCTCCTGGTCATTTGGAGGCTCCTGAAAACATGTTTTAATCCCCTATATGAAAGAGGAACATTGCTATCATTCACAATTAAAGAAACTGTTAATTATTAAATGGACTGTCTTTGTACTAGCCATTTTTTCAACTAATGTCCAAAAACCAGCAATCCTTACCATTCATCCACAGTAGGGGTCCATTTTCATGTTTTGTTGCAAAGAAAGGTGTGGTGTGGATATGCTTATGAATCATTTGTTGTCTGGTATGAAAAATTGCACATGCTTACAAATAAATTTGCTTGCAAATTGGTGCCCTGCCCAGCATCTTTAAGAGAGGATGATGTACATGACCTCAAGCAAGAAATAGAAGTCTATCATCAGAAAAGCTGCACAATTGGAATAAACTATTTGGTCATTAAACTAAACAATCACTAAGACAAAATCACGTGATTGTGCTTATGATTTTACTTCAATTTTCATTTGCTTTATAGCATCAGGATAGAACCCAAATAGCTGAGTGACCTAAATGGCAGGAAGTGCTTCCAGAACTTGATTCACAGGAAACCAGATAAATAGGCAAATAGCCCCTTTCCCTCACTCTGCTCCCCTTTGGAATGCTTATCCCAGCACTGGGATAATTAGCAAGAGAATTGATGTTTGTGTTTACATTCATTGGGATTACAAGTGACTAAGCAGGCACGTGTTGGGGAGTATGCACTGAAAGGAATGTGCTAGTACCAGCTGTTTGCCTACTGCACTCATTGCTCTTAGCAGGGAACTCATGGGGCAAAAAAGCCTTCAATGAGAAACTGATTAGGGTTTTGTCAGTGTCAGGCAGCAAGGTAGGGGTCCAACTCTAATTAAGGTCAAAGACTTGAGCTTGTTAACTTGCGATTAGCACTTTTCAGGGATGTGCTGTTCTGTGAACAAAAGCAGCTCAGGAAGAGATAGCTTGTTTAAGCAATCCCTATGCTGGATGGGGGAGGGAGGGAGAGATACAGGTCAGGCATAGAACAATACTGCCAGATTGTAATGGTGAACATGTGACTAAAAGAGAGAGACACAACAAAGGTCATAAATATGAGAATTGATTGCAAAGTTATTTTCTCATGGGTGTTACAACTACACTCATGTATGTTTGTTGCAACTACACTCATGTATGTTTGTATATATTTTCCAGCAACCTTTACCCCAAGATGGCAAGCTTGACAAAATTAAAATTGCCTGAAAAATAAGAAAGTCCTTTTATAAAACTAATTGATCCTTCATTAGCAATGATTGTATCCAAAGATTATCCTTCTCTCTTTACAGTAGAAAACATGAAAAGAAGATTAATTTTATTGGAAAGGAAAGATTAGTAAAAGGCAGGCAGGTAGGCAGGCATTTCTCCTAGGCAATGTCTAATCTTCAAAGACAAAAGCTTCGATTTCAATAATGTCTTCTGAATGAACATTAAACAAGCTACTACTCAATTGCTGCCCCATTCAAATCCAAATGGAATAGAGAAAATTCAGAATCTTCAAGTTAATTATAGCTATTCTTTGGAATAGAAAATAATATATATCTCAGTATTAAATATTAACTTCTCCCCTTATTTTTAATGAAAATATTGCTTTAAAGAAAGCATTCCTATACAGATGACTCTTGTTTAATGGCACTAATTAAGACAGGAAATTCCATTGTTAAGTGAAGTGGCCATGAATAGAAAAAACATGTAAGTGCACCACTTAGCAACAGCAGTTCTTAAAAATCACAGTTGCTATTGTTAAACAAGGAATTTGTAAGTTGTTACGCAAAGACCTCAAGTGACTGCAACTTCTTGCTGTCTTCTTCACTAACTTTGGTTGTGGGAAGCCAGCAGGGTAGGTTGCAAGTAACAATCACATGACTGTAGGACATAGCTGTATGAGATCTGATTGTAACTACAATTCGTTCAGCACCATTTTAAGTTCAAATATGTGCTGAATGAGAGATCATTAAACAAGAACCACCTGTAAGTTAAATCAGTTAAATGAATGTATGTCAATTTTCAGTTATTGTAATTGTTTATAATGTCACAGAACTCAACAGGATAACATCACTGACAATCACCTTCAAAATCGAATACTGCTTCTCCTACCCCAATATTAATGTAGCAACAAATTCATTATCATCAGCAGCAGTTTGAAGGTATCTCAGATTGAAATAATGAATGCAATAACATTTCATTACAGTTGCAAAATATCTGACTCAGATCATTCCCACTTTATTGGTTTTTATACCCTTTATAGCATCACTCAGCCATCACTGAAGTACTAATAAAGGAGAATATTTGTAGTTGACATGAGGAGTCCTTGGTGCTCTCTTAGACCACCAACAATGACAAGGCAAGCCACTAGAATATAAACTAACCGCAAACAGCACTCCTTACTAGCACTGCTGATGTTACCTAGTTTGGGTAATGAAATGTCTGCAAGAAAACAAGCAAGCTCAGAGAGCACCAAGGACTCTTCAAGTCACTGAAGTGTTATAAAGTCTGTCTTTGTCTTTTGTCCCTTCCAGCCAGTCTTGGTTCCTGCCAAGTGCCAGGACAATTCCATGCAGTTCTCTTGGTAAGATTTTCAGAAGCAGGTTGCCACTGCCTTCTTTTCTAAGGCTGAATGATTGGGCCAAAGTCATCCAGCTGGCATTAATTTTATTATTTACCCTGCCTTTTTAAATATGTAACTGAAGATGACAAACATATTTAATACTCTCTGGTGACGTTGGTTGAACTGAGAAAGAATGACTGGCCCAAAGTCCCCCATCTGGCTTTCATGTCTAAGGGAGGCTCAGAACTTGTAGTTTCTAGTCTGGTGTTTTAATACCATACCAAGCTAGATCTCAAAAGATCAATTGGGCCTCTGAAAATAGTGTTATTTTTCTTGACTTTTCCCCCATTGCTTCATCGCCAGACAGCTAAGCCTTTATATACTAACTGAAATTTCACTTTCCACCAATAGAATTACTTGTATGGTAACTCTACTAATAGTAGTTTTAAATGTCTCCCTAAAATAGTTCACTTATATAAGGATTTAATGTTTTTTTCTGGAATGACTCCTGCACTTCTCTTCTAGAAGTGTATTTGAAGAATACAAAAGAAGAACATGTTCTTGTTCTAGAAAATAACTAGCTAATATGGATATAATTATCCTTCACTTGTACTGTAAGTATCATTAGTATGATACATTAGTTGTTGATTACACAGTAACACCATGCTGTGATTAATATTTGTCTTGTTAAACATAAATAACAACTGCCAGATTAGATTAATGAAGTAATTCCAAGTCCCAAATCTTTTCTAATTTAAAAGCTGCATGTTTACTTTCCCCCTTTTTTAACTCTGAACAGAAAAAATGTTACAATCTATGATACTACACTATCTAAAAAGTACAACACTAATTAGATATAAATGATGCAAATCTATCCATATTTAAATATAGCACATGCATATAATTTGTACAGGTAGTATGAATCCAAAAGGTCCTAATTAACAGTTTAAAAGAATTGGTAACCTGATAAAGGCACAAATAACCTGTGATTTGGCCTTATAAAAACGTTTCCCTTAAAAGCTAATATTTACTCAGAAGTGCAAATATTTTCACTAATAAATCCTCCAAAGATCTATTTTGTCCAAAATAAGTTGAAGTTCTGTTAACTCTGTAAATGCCATTCATTCCCTGAGATGCTTAATAAAAATAGTTTGTGCACTAAAATTGGACTGGGGGAGGAGCCCTTACCAAAGAAGTTTTATCATTTTCTTTCTTTTCATTTTCATTCTCAGTTAGTATGACTTGTTTGTTCACTGCTGTTATTTCAACATCGTTTTCTTCATTTTTCACCTTTGTTTCTTTTATATTTAGTTCAACTTCTTCCTGCTTTTTCACCTCTTGTTCATGCTCCTTACTGGGTTTGCTTGGTGTTTTCTCTGGCAGTGCCATTTTAAATTCAATGTTAGCTGATGTGCAGTATTCTTCAAAGCCATAGAGATATCTAAAAAATGACAGCAACAAGCAAAATCAGTTTGCATTAGTTTGCTTTACAATTACATTTTGATGGTATGAATTCATTAGTTAAATTACAGTAGTTTAGAAATGATTCACAAAACATCCAGATAAATGGTTTAAGGATGGAAGACTGAGATTGGTAAAAGACTGAAAATGTGCAAATGTTTAGGACAGCTTTAGAACAAAAACAGGTAGTCCTCAACTTACGACCACAATTAAGCCCAAAATTTCTGTTGCTAAGCAAAACAGTTGCTAAGTGAGTTTTGCTCCATTTTATGACCTTTCTTGCCATAGTTGTTAAGTGAATCTGGCTTTTTCATTGACTTTGCTTATCAGAAAGTTGAAAAGGTGATCCCATGAACCTGGCGTACTGCAAGTGTCATAAATATATGCCAGTTGCCAAATCTGAATTTTGATCACATGACCGTGGGGATGCTGCAATGGTCATGAAGTGTGAAAAAGGGGCATAAGTCACTTTTTTTTAGTGCTATTGTAATTTCAGATGGTCACTAAATGAATGACAGTAAATTGAGGACTACCTATACAAGTGAATGCACTTTTGGATGAGATAAAGAAATTCATTTTTGAGTGCCAAACTGAAGCATTAATTACTTACTTTTTATAAGCACATTTAACATTATATCCAGCAGCAGAATTCAAGACGGGGATACCAAGGTCCTGATATACTTGCTTCCAGACAGCTCCACTTTCAATCTATAAAATATAATAAGAATAGCCTTTTGTTGAAGCTTAAATAAATAACACCCTGATGATTAAAATAACTCATTCTACAAGGTCTGAAATTTCAAGTAAAAATTTGAAGTAACTTCTTATTGCTTTGACGTAGAGAAATTTATTTTCATCTGCCCAAGTCTGTTCACTAGAGATGCACTTGAGAGGTATAATATATGCACAAGTATAAGGACATATGATGGAATGGTCCCTTTCCCTTCACTTCTTGAATAGCTACCCACGTAAGAACTGCCCTATTCTAGAAATGATCTAGAATAGAGGGAAAGAGATGAAACAAGTTTATAAGTGAAAGGATTTAATTGGACTACCTATATTGTCTACTATATCAAAAATTTGTACATCTAAGTTGAATAAAGGACAATTTATTTATACAACTCCCTCTCTCTGAAGACATCTGCTCGGCCTACCAGATCAGATAGGGTAGGCATGCTCCTGGTCCCATCCCTTAAATGTTGCCATCACATGGGATCTAAGAAGTGTGCTTTTCCATATTAGCCTCTGCCCATTAGAACACCCTTCCCCCTGAGATCCAGCAGGCCCCCATATTTTTAACTTTCTGAAAATCACTTAAGATTTAAGTCCTTTCTCCCAAAGTGCTGGGATAGGGTAAAACTGGCAAGGGACAAATTTGTTGGGCTGCAAGGGAAAGTTTAGCTATAGTGACAGGTCTTGTTCTTTGTTTGTTTTGTTATGTTTTATTTTATTGTTGATACATATTTTTTCAGCTTTTATTTTAGCATTGTGAATCACTCAGAGTTTGGTTTAATATGAGCAGCAATACAAGTGCTATAAATTAATTAGGAAACTAGGATTATCCATTTTTAATGCTTCAGATTTCCTGTGGCAGATGACACATTATCCAAATAAATGCTAAGTGACTTGGAATAAAAGAAAGGTGGCCTAAGCTATACAGTTTAATGAGGTATATCACTAGAATCCACTGATGTCTATATTATACAGGAACAGTGTGCCAGTAGATAGCAGAACAGATTGATGAGACTGACCAAAAGCAAACTTTTTTTATTTTTAGCCAGTTAGATACATGTGAATTCATTTGCATAATCTTGCTTGTTCCTCAAATATTACATGAAAATTAAATAATTTTAGCTTTTCAGCTTTGTTATTAATGATTCAACAGCTTTAATTATAATAATATTTATAACAAAGAAGGCCAATTTAAGCAATTATATTAAATGTCTACTTCCCTTTTACATATTATTCCTCTGTTGTTTGAAAGCTGGATTTACAAATTATCTATGAAGCTATGACATGAACTGCAAAGCAAACACTTCCCTCTTATTAACCTTTCTTTCTCCAAAACATAAAAAAACCAGAATAGAAGTTATTAGACATTTTTGCCTAAAGGCATGCTAGATGCTTCAAGAAGACACATATAATTTTACTGGCTGTTATTTCCATTCATCGCAATTTAAACAAAGGCTTTTCTTCCTATCAATGGAACAATATTCTTACCTTATCAAAGAATATGTTATATCTAAGTGATTACTAGATTCCATTTTAAATTACATATAAATTAATCAATGAATTGGCATCCTTGAATTAAGATTTATTTCAAGCATCTATTTTATACATAATTAAAATAAATTCTGATTTTGTAGGATGTAAAATAGGTTTTCACTGCTATAGGTAAGAACATGTAACTCTTAATTTCAGATTCATTTTTAAATTAATGAATTTATTAATACTGAATACATTATAGCTGCAAATTTTCATTGGAGCTGCCATTTTAAATCCCACTTAGTAATCATTTTACTGCTTTAAATTAATCCATGCAAGCTCTATTTCGCAAATTGTGATGATTCAATCTATATTTGCCGGTTATTATTTTAGATACATGAGCAAGTCTCACCTCCTCAACAGAATCATGAAGCTATCAAAACTGAAATCTAAATATAACTTAAATTTTGCAATTTCTTGGTTTTCTCACTTTTCTATAAAATTTAATAATGTACTGCCACAAGAACAGTAACTATTTTTCCAGTAAATGGTATACAACTAGTCCTCGACTTACAACAATTTGTTTAGTGACCGTTCAAAGTTACAATGATACTGAAAAAGTTGACTTATAACCAGTTTTCACACTTATGACAGTTGCAGCATCCTTACAGTCTTACAGCCATAATCAAAATATGGAGGCTTGGCAACCAGCATGAATTTATAACAGTTGCAGGGTAGTGAGGTTATGTGATCATCATATGTAAACTTCGCAGCCAGCTTTCAACAGGCAAAATCAATGGGGAAAGCCAGATTTGTCTAATGATTGCATGATTCATTTAAGATCTGCAGTGATGTGTTTAACAACTGTGACAAAAAGTAAAATGGGGCAAAACTCACTTAACAATTGCCTTGCTCAGTCAGGAAAATGTTTGGCTCAATTGTGGTTATAAGTCAAGGACTACCTGCATATTAGATTGCAATTCTATAAAAAAATTATTTAATATCTTTAAGGAAGTATCAATTAACTGCCATTATCATAAATTACATTATGCATAATAATTCACTACCATACAATATCAATTTTTGATATCAGCAAATAAAATAAAGGTTGTTGTTGAAATATTTGTAACAATAAAAGCAGCCTCTGCTAACAAGCTGAAGCAGTGGACCATCTAGTCATCTATAGCCCCAAAGAGCTGACTACCTTGCACCCAATTATAGGTAAACATCTTAATGAAGTATTACATAAAGGAAAGATCAGCAACTTACAATAATTGTCAAAACCTAGCTGATTCTAAAAAAAATCAGCAAAAGAGACAACACAGGAAACTATAGGCCAACAACATGTTTGCCAACAGCATTTATATTACTTGCAGGTATTCAAGATTTAGAAGAAAATAACAATTTTTCAGTAGAACTGAAATAAAATAAAAGATCATCTTCTGATTGATAAAATGGTCCTGGAGAATTTCAAAACTCAAAAAATAAATTTACATAGGTTTAGATCCATTATAAAAAAGGTCTTCAATTCATTACCATATGGTTGGATCATCAAATATTTAAAAACAACTACTGGCAATAAAAGTATTACTGTAGAATATAGGTAGAAAAATCATGAAGCAGTCCAAGTAATTATCAGCATTTAGCAAATATGCACATTGACAAAATTTCCACCTATCAACTGCAAAAGGTCACTACTATTCCAATATATTACAACATCCTAGGTTCTAGGGAAGAACTCAATGCATGTGAAGGCCAACACCAGCTAAAGAACTGGCTGGAATTTCACATTATTGTATATGTAATAATATGTCAGAAAAAACAGCAAAGATAGTACCAATAGTACTGTCAATGAATAAACACCTTGTAAACAATTCCAACCAAATGGAGCACCACTTCAGTGCTGTTGGCTTTGACACACTCACCATCACTCAATTGCAAAAGGCAGTTTTACTTGGACCAGCTTTCATCCTGTAACAATACCTTTAATACCATTAAACAATATTTGCCTATCCCCGATCTTTGGGAAGGACTTGATAGGTAGATAAAAATGCCAAATCCAGTCTAAACATCTGACTGTGCGACAAAACATAAAAGCAACCAAATTCTAAGGAATTGTTACACTTGCAAAAAGCACAAAATACAATCAGCCAATATTCCATAAGCCACAACTTTGCTCTATAAAAAGGATTTCATCTTGTAGTATTTGTTTAATGACATTTTTGTGGCATATACAGTTATCTCTATAAATGTATCTAGCACAAGTGGGGAAATGTGATTCAAATATTGTGTTACATTCTTTCCATAAGAAAAACAAATATACACAACTGTGTTTAAAAGTTGTGTTCTCATCTTCTATACAACTCTTTTTGTAGTTGTATAAAGTGACACTACTATAGTTTTTTTAGATTGTTATTTTTTTTTTCCATAGTTTATAGTACTTACATTATCAAATCCTCCAAGTTTATGAACAAGTCTGAATAATTTGAAGAGGTTCAAATTTCTATATCCAAGGACAGGTCGTTTATTAATAGGAGTCCCTATGAAACAAATTAAATTTTGAATTAAGTGCTTGAGCATGGTGAGAATTCTTCATATTAACGTTACTGAAAATAAATCAATTTAGAACTTTAGTCTCACACAAAAATTATGTAACATATATTTTGTGCATATTTAACCAAAAATAATCACAACCATGTTTGGTGCTACTTATTCTAAATAAATGTGTAGAGAATTCAACTAAAGATTTCTCTTCCCAATTAAGCTACATAACAATATTTATAATAAAATAATTCTCCAAATAATTAGAGAAGCTTGTACCTATGAGGTCCAGAGGTAGTCAGAACAAAATAAGAGTTTAGCAGCACTTAATAGGATACTTTATGATAAAAACATTTGCAAAACTAACACAAAGTCATTTTACTGGACATTTTGGCTAACATCCTGTGTTTGCTAATGTGCATTTGGCAAATAACTAGAGAATCCATATTTGTCCTACAATATTCTTGCCAACTTCCCATCTAATCTGGATCATGGGAAGACCTCAGAAGAGGAAGAAATTTGAATTCCATGGATTATTTTCCTTCCTGCCCCCATAATTCTTTATTTGCCAAATATAGGAGCTAGCAAGGATAATCCATTTTAGTTGCCTGCTTAGGACTGCAACAATTGGGGAAACGTCACTTGACAAGTGACAGTACTGCTTGGTGGGCCACGCTTGGTGGTTTTGATAACCTAGAAGTTTTGCAGATATTATATGAATACATTTGAGAGGGTTTTTAAAAAATACGTAGCCATTTAAATTATTTTTTTTAATTGTAACACCTTGTAACACTACATACTAAAATATTTATAATTACCTTTGATTCCTATGTATACAATTTATTAACTAAGAATGCAAATCTTAAAAAGGAACACACTCAACTACCAGGAATGAAAAGCAATGTGATTTATAACTATATTAAATTCTCATACAATTAAACAAGCTGTACAGTAAACCTAATGAAATGTTCACCTCTATCTTCCATGAATTTATAGAGTTGTTGCAGAAAGTTTTCTCTTTCTTCAGGAAAGGGCTCTATTTCTTCCTAATGGAATAAATAAAGAAAAAAATTAACATAGCTTGCTATCTCAAAAACCAACAACAAAGAAATAAAATATCATCATACTATTAAAGGACATTATAATATTTTACACTAAAGTTCAAAATTATTTTTCTATCTTTTAAACTAATATTCTTGTTCCAAATCTACTTTATTTTAAAAGATTTGGAGAGTTCCACTGTGGGGAAATACAGAAAATTTATTACATACAAAAATTACAATCTTATGAAGTTCTGGTGAAAAATTAGTATTGCTTTCTTATGATTACTTCTAGGAAAACTTCTACAGGACTGAAACTTTAGAGTGCAAAAATAAACACTTTGGTACAATTACATCTGACTAAATGCAATTTAATCTGTTGTATGTTATTTGATTAAAGCTGTAAACTGGGAATAAAATTTTCTCCTTTAAAAAACAATATGGTTTATTGTGGATTTCAATCTGATAAACATTTGCTGATGCTTCAAGACCTCAACCCACAACTATGATTGCAACAATGACTTCATTAGCTCCATATTTACATATTCCTTCTATTATTCAAGCTATTATTCCTGAATAAAACATCCAGGTATAGTTTTCCAAAGAGACAGAGAATTTCCCTGAAGTTCAGTTTGATCAAATACTGATTTTCACTACTGCTTATATGAAGCTTGACAGAAATGACTAGCAAGATTAACAAATACAAATTTTGGCACATGCAGTGTGATACAAACTTATTACACAATAAGATTATACTTGCCTCTTCTTCACTGCTATTATCTTCTTTGTCCTTTTCATCTTCATCCTCTTCTTCTGCCTCACTACTGGAACTTTCTTCTTTCAACTCAGTCTTCCAATTACTTGGAACAGTTCTATTTTTACAGAATTCTAAAGCCTGATCAAAAGCTGTAAATAAATTAATTTTATTAGAATGGATGGACCTACCAAAGACTTAAAATGAACAAAGTGTGAATGAACAGATTTTAAAAAAATGTTTACCAATAGCTTAATGTCTGAATTGAAAAAATTTAAAGGGTTTCTAAACAAGGCAGATACAATGTATGTCTTGGTTTGACTTGTTTTCCATTTCCTAGTTTGCTTGCAATTCTTACCCATAGTTATTTAAGCCAGAGTTTCTTCTATTCAAAAACAATGTCCTCATTGTGTTGAGCAAAATTCTAAATGGCCATAGGGACTCAAGTACCTGAAGAATCAACGTTACTAATTAAAATTCTTCAATTTCCTAAAGTATAATTGACAGCAATAAGGAATACAGTAGTTACTAACCTTGCCATGTTTGATCATTTTTTAAGGTACCAATTACAGACGTTGCTTTTAGCATAAATATAATGGCTAGGCATAGTTTCTCAAATGGTTTTTAAGCATAAAAATGTGTTAATTTTTTAATTACTATAGCTTGATTTCTACTAAGGTATTGGTTCTGTTTATTTTTAATTATGCAATAATCTCAGAGATAGTATCAAGGTTTGATAGACTACTCTTTTATTTAATGGTGCAAGTAGGCAGCACAACCGCTGAAAACTGCTGGCATAATTTTCTGTCATTTTGGGACAAGAAGCACATAGAAATTGTAGTATAAAATCTAAAATAGGCATGACAAAGTTTTAAAAACAAAGACAATCCAATCCACTCAATCCAGGAAAAGATTAATATTTAGTTTTTGGCATCTGATTTTTTCCCCTATGTCTCAGACCAATACTACCTATTTTCTCTCATAAGGCACTCTCTGTAACCCTTGCCCCCAATGTAGAAGGCAGACCAGCAAGTTCACACTTGTAAATGTACAGAAATTCTGATTGAAAGGTACAGAAAAATAAAATAAAATCTTTTAGCTAATTATAACTGGGATTAACACAGTCTCCCTTTTCTAATTTTGAAGTTAGTTTTTACCTTGTTTTAATGCAGCATCAGGTTTTGGTGAAGACTCACTAATTTCCCGTACATCTTTCCTTGATACTGAAGAGCTAAACAAATTGTGATAACAGCATTTTAAAAAGTAAATATTTTAAGGATTTTGACAATAAAGCAATCTTCATTTAAATGAAGCGATCTTCTACTATTAATTATCCATAAAATGTGGATCACCTACTAGCACAAAGCAAACAAGAATTTTTTAAAAAATATTTAAAACCTTTTGGAAAAAATCCTTGTGTCTTAAACTACTTTGTGTAGATTTTGTCAGTTATTGCTAGAAAAAGAAATGTTTTCTTAAACAAGAATAAAAATATAAGAGCTATAAATCCAAACTCAGAATAAAAAAACAGGAAAGGGAACACCCAATTTTTCTAATGATAAAACACAGATAACCTAGCAGAACAATTGTATTATATCTATCTGAAAATAGGTTGAAGGTTCCTTGAATTTAAATGAACTAATGTTCCTTTCAATTCAATGGACTTTCCCAAAATATTACATGACTGGGCTGGTGTCCTAGGCTAGATAACCCACATGCAAATGAAATGAGAAATAGAACCAGCTGTCTTTTCCTGAAATCATATCTTAGCTGCAGAGAGAAGCTCCATGATTTTAAATCAAAGAGGGAGCCAGATTTGCTTGAACCATGTGATTCACTTAACAATTGCACTGATTCACTTAACAACGAAGTGAAACCTGGCAAAAGGTCATAAAATTGGGCGCAACCCACTTAACAACCACCTTGCTCAGCAATGGAAATTCTGATCCCAATTATGGTTATAAGTAGAGGACTACCTGTATGGTACTTTTCAAACTGATTAAAATAATACCACATTGTTATTATCATAATTATTTACAAGTATATTATACAAAGGAATAACAACACTGTTTAGAAATCCTACAGCAAGAAAAACATTTAAATTGTAGAAATATTCTATCCATGCACTTCAATATTATCACAAAATGGCACACTGTTTTTTATATTCATATATCCATACACTGTGAAGTAGAAGGCAAGAATCATTTTGTTTGTTCTATCCCTCTCCTTCATTCTCATGAATAAAACGGATCTGTATCCATCTGCCATCTCTGTTAGTTACATCATAGTATTTAGACAAATAGTAATTAAATCAAACATTTTCACTCACAACTTGCCATCCTTGAAAGAACGAACAAGAACGTTATCTTTCTTTACTGCAACTTCATCACTACAATCTGGACAAACCACCTGTAAAGAAATAAAAAGTCTTATTTAATTATTAGAGAAACTACTTAAAATTATGTAAGAGATCACAAAACCATATCTGTATGCATATGGCAAGGTCTGCACGTCTGGTTATTGTCATGGATGCTCAGCATACCAAAAAAAAAACTTTTCCAACTACTCCAGATATTTCAAATAACTTGGGGGGGTCTTAAATTGTTTCCTGCATGAAAAACAAAACCCTTGGCCTCCATTATCTTCTGCCATTTGACAATAGCACAGCAGAGGTGGGGAAAGTAATTTTATCTAAGAGTGAAAAAAGAAGAAACTTGAGCCACTGCAGCTTCTATTTTCTTAAAAGCCCTGTGTTGATTGAGAGAAAAGAGGTTGTCTGCCTCTAGATGCAGCATGAGTTTGAGCAGGAGTATTTTCTTTTACTTTTGCCTACTTTTCAGAGAAGAAAAAGTATTCCTTTACTTTTAAGTATAATTGCCTCTCACTAAATCCTGATATAAAGTGAAGAAGAAAACAGTATCTTGCAATCTCTATTTCTCCAAAATTCAGCACATGCACACACAAAAACCCTTTCCCTACTTTTCTGGATGATGCAGAAGTGGAAACTAAACACAAATAAAAGTATGTTAGCAAGCCATCTCAACATATGTCAACCCTCATATGCATATGATATTTCTGCCAGCATTTAACAAATTTCTGGGCACTATGGAAAATTTGCTGTAATCTCATGTCTATTGAGCTATCATTTACATTGTACTGCTTATTTCATAGCAGCATATATATAACTGTAAGATCCTGGTTAACCTAAATTAAATTTCCAGCCATGCAACCCTGGTATTACTTGATGATTATAAAGTCAAGTTACAAAACTTAGAGATTTGATTCATAAGTGATCTAGTATATATGATAATCTTTCACATTTGTATTTTACGAGTAAAGTGAAATGACTTTTAAAAGTGTATTCCAGGATTTTTCTTCCAGTCTGCAAATCTATGTTCTAAATTAGTACAAAAGAACTTTTATTTATCATCTGACTCCCAGTGGATATGGCAATGGCATGATAGCTTTTAAGATCATCTCAAAAAACAGAAAGAAGTTCTACTTACTCCTTACTGTTGTTGCTATCTTCTTACTGATCAACTTATCCAACTCTCAGTAGCATAAAATATATTTGTTTGGCCTACTTTTTTATTTCTACTAATAACACTCTAAACATTATATAATAACCTAAAACATAAGAAAAAAAATCCTTTGCCTAACTCAGCACCTGTTTTTAATCATGAGAAAACCACAAGCAAGATATAAACCCGGACATAAACTGTTTCAACTCCCTCCCTCAAAACAACGCTATAGAACACTGCACACCAGAACAGTTTTTTCCCAAAAGCCACCACTCTGCTAAACAAATAATTCCCTCAACACTGTTCAACTATTTGCAAAGTCTGCATTACTATTACTGTTAATCTCCTCATCACTCCTTATCCCCCATCCCCTCGCACTTGTGACTGTATGACTTTAACTTTGTCGCTTGTATCCTTACGATTTATATTGATTTATATTCCTAGTATGATTTGGTTTATATTCCTAGTATGATTTGATTGCTCATTGTACCCTATGACTATCATTAAGTGTTGTACCTTATGATTCTCGACTCTTGACAAATGTATCTTTTCTTTTATGTATACTGAGAGTATTTACACCAAGACAAATTCCTTGTGTGTCCAATCACACTTGTCCAATAAAGAATTCTATTCTATTCTAAAGCCAGTAATTAATAAAGCTGTGTAAAGTGATTACAGCATCTCTCTGAACTCATCTCCTCAAGACTTGGTGCAGCTGTTTCAAGGGCCTCCTCACATCATCTATGTCAGGAATGTCAAACTGATGGCCCACAGGCCAGATGTGTCACATACAGGCCATGCCCACCCCAGCTCTGCGAAGGGAAAAATGTCATGATACGTCACGTGACGCAGCGAGTTTGACATCCATGATCTATGTGTATGGTATATGCATTAAGTCATTTCTATTGGGACTCCATCTGCAACACAATCCTAAAAGCTAATCCTATGATTTTCATCTCTGCATCCCAGGTTACACCATCTTTGAATATAAGCATTCCACCAAAATATAAGTTTTGTATCATAATACAGCAGCTTTTGCCTTTTCAAATTGTCTATGTGGCTTGATGGATCAACAGCAAAAATGTTAATAGAGTGTATTTGGTATCTGCAAAAGGAAATGAGACAAACTAGGGTTCCATTTTTCATAAACATACACTCTATATTGAGTACATACAAACACCATTTTTCACAAACTTGTTTTATAGCTATTAAGCATCAAAATTGTGTGTTATTCTGCATTTATTTGTTTGTATCAAAGCACTGATCTATTAGAGATTGCAACTAAACTTGCAATCTTATTTAACAGATTAGAGTTGGAAGGGACCTTGTAGGTCTTCTAGTCCAGGGGTGTCCAACCTTAGCAACTTTAAAACTTGTGGACTTCAACTCCCAGAATTGAAAAGTTGCCAAGGTTGGAGACCCCTGTTCTAGTCCAACTAACTGTCCAAGCAGGAAACCCTACACCATTTCTGACAATTGGCAGTCCAATCTCTTCTTGAAAGCCTCCAGTGATGAAGCTCCCACAACTGAAGGCAAACTGTTCCATTGGTTGATTGTTTTCACTGTCAGAAAATGTCTCCTTATTTCTAGGTTGAATCTCTCCTTGATCAGTTTCCATCCATTATTCCTTGTTTGGCCTTCAGATGCTTTAGGAAAGAGCTTGACCCCCTCCTCTCTGTGGCAGCCCCTCAAATATTGGAACACTGTTATCATATCTCCCCTGGTCCTTCCCTTCACTATGCCTAGTATGTATGTATTGTGGTCTTGGTGTGTTCAGGTCTTTTCCCGAACACACCAAGACCTGCATACCTGTACCCATGAAAATCTCTCCATATGTATGTATGTATGTATGTAATGTATGTATATATGTGTATACGTGTGTGTGGTATTTAGGTTTTTCAGGTATTTTCAGTTGCTTTTATAGTTCTTCTATCTTCAGGCTTGTCGTGTGTCTCAGGCTTAGCAGCCGTTTTCTGTTAAAGCTGTTTTCTGCTAAGCCTGAGACACACGATTAATAAAGAACCCAATACACAAGCCTGAAGATGGCAGATGAGATTCTGCCGAAATGTTGCTATAAAAGCACAACTATTAAGATGTGGGAAAATACCCGAAGAAGCCTAAATACCATACATATAAATTCCTACGAAAACATCACACACACACACACACATTAAACAATACAGAAAGTTAATACTTACCAAAGCTGGAAACCAAATATTTTTCTTTTTATCCGTATTAGTAGTTTCTACACATACAACTTTTCCTAATAATTCATCAGTTTGTTTTCTGTCATCTTCATCCTCATCACTTGAGGACGAGGAAGATTCTTCTTCTGGGCTGTAAGGGAATAAATGTCACCATTTAAATGTTTATTATACAATTTATAGTTAGGATTAGTATGAAAAATCAACTTTTGTTAAGGTACAGTATAGGCTTACAGTTTATGACTTTACAGTGAACTGCAGGGGAGAACTGTAGAATGAGTGAATGAAATAAATAAATGAATTAATATGATGGCTGATGCTGGAAGAATAGTTACCAGCAATAATTGTCCATTAAAAATCCAATATGCTTATGCTATACTAATATAGCATAAAAGGGCATGTTGACTCAGCCTTCATTATGATGTAATATTGTAAATTATGTTATCCTGGTTCGACAATTGCCATCATTTCCACGGATTACCTGTAGAAATTATTGTAAGTAGGAATTATCTTCTAAGTTATCCTGATGCTGACATCTCTATTGTACAGGATTTTGTAAGCTCCTTAGATGCCTTCCATCTTTTTTTGATCTTCTGGTAATTAATTACTGTCTGTTCAATGGTGTCCTTGGCATACCAATTCAAGGTTGGAACCCTTTTCTGAGTTCTAAGATCCTTTGGAAATTCTGAGACATTTTGTTATTCAATGTCTATTTCAAGTTTTAATGTCTTTACAATACTGTTCTTCTAACAGCCCCTAGAAATTCTTTGTCAAGTTCTCTTCTGATATTTTTGTCTTTCTTGGCTTTGGCTTCACTACTCTTTTTTGGCCATTTCCACCATTAGTTTTGACAACCAGTTTGCTTTCTTTTGCTTCTTGGTCTCTGGTAATCTCTTTTCACATTCATCCTTAGGAACTTCTCTGACATCAGCCACAATTTCTGTTTTCTTGTCAATGAGATTTAGGACTTCAAAGAGATTCTGGAAATTTTGTTTGAAAATGGATTATATCTAGTCAAGATCAGATCATGGAAATGATTGGCTTTCTTCTGCTGCTGTTTTAGTTTAAGTTGGAATTTGCACATGTAAAGTTTATGATCCATTCCACAGTCAATCATTGGCTATGTCTTTACTGTTATACTTGACTTACTTGATTTCTGTATACTCCATATGGTAATGATAGAAGGAGTGCCATGGTAATGTCTTGTAATGTCAGTATTTGTGTGTGTGTGTGTTTGGAAAAAAATCATTGATTCATAGAAGTTGGTGAGTCATTTTTAGAAATGGGTAGGTCATTATAGCAATAGCACTTAGACTTATATATCGCTTTATAGTGCTTTACAGCCCTCTACATTATTTCATTTTCTTGGGCCAAGCTTTATTTTCCTCCTTAATATTTCCAACTTTGGCATTCTAGTCTTCAACCACAAGTGGCACATCTTGCTTACATATTTTTGTCAATTTCATCTTGAACTCATCAGCTTCCTCCTAAATCTCATCAGTTTCCTCTTCTTTTCTATCAGCATTAGAGCATAAGCTTAGATAATCACTATAGTAAAGGTTCATTGCATTGTTAAGTCATTGATTGGTTATAAAAACATTACTATTCCTTCTTTGTTTTTTGTTTTGTTTTGGGATTGTTTTTTTTTTTTGCCCAGAGTAATAATGTAATTTTCTGTGTCCAATTATAGTCCATCTTAATTCTCTGATGCCTCAGATGTCAACCTGTGTCCAGTTTATCTTTCACTGTGTTGAGTTTTCCCATGTTCATGCTGCTTATGTTCCATGTTTCCACCATAATTCTGCACTGCAGCTTCTGATATCAGCAGCTATATAATGCCAGATGATGGGTCCCTCAGATCAGATGACATTCAACATCCTACTGAGGTAGAGTTGAGGATCTTTTAGAGTGTTTATCATGTGGCTAGATTAAAGCCTTCAGAATGTATTTTCACCAACATCCTATGTACAGTAGTGAGGCTAATAATTTTGTGCTACAAAATACAAAGAAAAGCTTATACTTTCATATGTAATGCTCCTCCAACTCCCAGCCTCCAAAAGGGGAGTATTCATTTGAATGAATGAACAGCTATGAATGAGCAACATATTCAGGAATTATCAAAAGCATTTTCAGCAATTTATGGAATACACCATTCAGTTTCCTGCTAGGTTGTAAACAGTGGAACAGAACATATTCCTTTCTGCCTTGCTTCTCAGAAATAATGGGTTGCCCTTTGTATAAAGCAATTAAGTGAACTACATAGTTCTTCCACTAAGCTTATGCCAATCTAAACTGTAGATATAAGAGATTAATAACAGCCGTTTCCTTAATCCATTCTAAACCTTGCCTATATTTTTTTTAAAAAACCCTAAGAGTTGCTCCTGTTTCCCCAGATAACTTCCCACATTTTCATCTTCTACTTTGAATTATATGCTGCTTTTTAACTCCGTTCAAATAATTGTAAAATTAAGATAATCATGAACCAGATAAATATAAAACTTACATGTGATTAGATCTTCTTCCTCTATTAGTTTTCTTTCCGATGACAGGAGTCCCAAAATGTTCAGGGTTGGTAAGAGGGAGCTGATCTAATGTCTGTTGACAAAAACATTATTTTTTCAATTATTGCAGTGAATTTCACAATACAGATTTATCAGAATATGAACACATTGTTTGAAAAAAAATAATTCAGACAATAGGCCCTATTATGAACAAAGCCCAACCTGCAAGGAGAATGAAAATAGAAAGAAATACAAGCTGCACCACTACAACAAATACAAGTGTCTACAAAGAGATGCTGTTTTAGAGAGATCATAAATCTATCCTGAATGCCATCTTCTCCCTTCCTACCTTCAGTAAGGCAAGTAACATAAAAGGCCAAGGTTTTTGGATGAGGAATCTCTATTCAGAAGATAAGCCAAAGCCCCACTTTCCTTGGATCATCTCTCCCCATGGAAGGAGTCTAGGACAACTATAGGGTCTAGCCTAGCTATAGCAGCTAACCTGCCATTGCCATCTTGCTGCAGCATGACAACTTGCTGATGGACAATCCATGTGGGATACTCCATACAATAAATGTTAACTGCCATCTTCTTCTGTATTATTTCAATTTTTGCATTTAAGACAAGAGAAAAGAAGATCATTCTCATCTCATCCCACATAAGGTAACTTTTTATGTGCAGGAGAGAAGATGCAGAATAGGAGCAATCAAAATGAGGAGACTGTACATTTTAAGAATTAAAACTACAATATCTCATATTTTTCATTTTTGAATTAAGTTAAAGGTTAATATTATTGTAAATTATTCAGCTGTAGGTAATTATTTGTTCTTGGTATGAGTTATACAGCACTGTTCTATACTTTTAACCCCTCTTACCATAATTGAAATCTAATTATAATATCCATTAAACACACATTTTATTGTACAAATAAATACTTTGCCTAATTTTCCAGTCACAGAAAGCTAAATTGGAAAAAAAAGTATGCTACTCAGGCCACTGACACATGAACATGTGACAGTAACAAAGATTCTCTTTATCCGAATCACATATTTTTCTAGATTTCACAACTATACCCCACTGCTGACAGTGAAGCACAACTTATACATTCCATTCCATTAATCAGTGGGCAAATATTAGCAAAGCATGCTTAATTTCCACAACACAGCTAAATTAAAAAGAAAACATTTACCTCACTTTCAGCAAAATGTCTTTCTCCTTTCAAGCAAAGTGAAGAGCGTCTAAGGGTTTTCTCATCTCCATCATCAAATACTGTTACCAATGGTAAAATGAAACACAATATAAAATTTTGTACAGTTTTTTAAAATTTCCTTAAGTTTAATTAAATTTCAGTTAAACATACAGCTGAGCCTACTTGTTCCATGAATTTCATACTTATCAATTTTATCATGACTTCTAGCTAAAAGTAAATGTACATTTCTAAGCCATAATGACAGAGTTTCACCTAATCAGAAACACCACAAATACTATAAAATACTATAGACTCTAACCTAAGCAAACCTGTGCAATATAAGAGTCTAGCCTTTAAGGACTCTTTCTAAAAACAACTGTTCTTTTTAGAGTGCTTTAGACAGAAAATAAAAATAAGTTAAGTACAAACCATACATCAATTCCATGTTGTAGTTTTGTGTGTGTGTGTGTGTGTGTGTTTGTGTGAGAGAGGGAGAAATGAATGTATAATACATCACAAATTATTAATTGAACTACCAGATTCAATTCATATCTCATGGCTATTTTGTCCTCTTTTTCAGGTAATTTCAAATGGTTGCTAAGTGACTAGTTGTAAGTCAATAACTACCTGTATAAGAGAGCTGATTTCATTTAGTTAAGCATCAGGGTAGAAACTGGGAGACTGTGAATTTTAGTGCTGCCTCACACACAAAGCTATCTGGGTGACCTTGGGCCAGTCTCAGCTCTAGGAATGAGGCAATGGCAAACCACTTCTGAAAAACCTTGCTAAGGAAATTGCAGGAACTAGGCCAAACAGAATTGGAAAGGACTGAATGGAAAAATACATATACAACAGCAGTTTGTTCTAAAATTTCTAGAAGCAGCTAGAAAGATGAGATGCCCTAACAGCATAGAATTAGGACAATATTCAGAACAGTACAAAAACAAATCACAAAAATGAGAACCAAAAAAGTGCCTTTTTAATTAATGCTTATACCTTGAAGTCTTAAAATGTTAAAATTAGTTTCTAAATTCTATGAATTTGCAAGGTCATTATTTAAAGCTGTTGCACAATTCTCGTTTCCTATTTTTATTTGTCTTTTTATCATTATCAAACAGATTCTGTCCCAAAATATTCTTAAGTGATTGCCTATCAATTTCAATGAAGATGCTATATTGAAACTAAAAGTACTCACTGAATATAAAGACCAACCCTTAGTGAATATTACAGGAGAAAGTACATTTTTTACAAACTTAATTTTTCAATTGTGTAAAAAGTTTAAGTTTTCCTTACCTACAGTATACCAGCTAGCATCTGTTAATTTATTGATGACAGCTTCCTGATAAGTTCCATCTGGATTCCTGACTTCCACCACAGTTCCTACCTACAACAAAAACAATTGAAAGGTTTTTAAAGAGACACTTGGTTATGAACCACTGAACCACTTCACTTATTTTATTAAATTTAGTTTTTATACTTGTGTACAATAGCATATGAAAACCAGTTTGGTGCAGTGGTTACAACACCAGACTAGAAATCTGAGGAGGTCATGAATTCTATTCCCACCTTAGGTACAAAACCTCCTGGGTGACCTTGAGCCAGCCACTCTCTCTCAGTCTTAGGAAGGAAGCAAAGGAAAACCTGAAAATTCTGCAAACAAAACTACAGGGATTTCTCCAGCCAGCTGCCAGGAATCAACACTAACTGCCCCCCACCCCCACACACACAGAAGGGGGAGGGAGAGGGGGGAACATATAAAAATGATTTTTTTAAAAGGCAAAATACAATGTGTTGAAGATCCAAAAAATTAACAAAGCTGTGATGGGATGGAAGGAGGAATAGACAACTTTATTTTCTGACTGCACATGTCAGGCTATTTTTTTATGACAACAGTTCTGTCCTTCAGCAATATACATACAACTAGGATAAAAAGCCATGACACCTGAGTAGCACACTTTGAATACCAACTTGAACAAGCTTGCAGTTTTGCAATATGGGTACTAAATTTATTTTGGACATGAAAAAGTTAAGTCTTATACTGACAATTCTTCGAAGCAAAAGAAAAGTTATAACAATAACATTCCTGCTATTGAAATGTGACATATACTATTGAAGTGTACCCATGCAAAGATCTAATAAAGTATCTTATTCACATATGGCTGAAACACCTATGATACACATCTGCTTAATTTTGTCCCACTAAGAACTGGATGGAACTGCATTACAAGGAGTGCTATAAATAAATCCCAATGTTCAACTAAGTTATAAAGCAAAAGTTAATTTATTAAGATCTGAAAATTATTTGACTTATTTATAGCAGTGTGAATTCATCTTTAAAAATTCCAATTAGGGTAAAGCCAGAATTTGTAAAATAATCATTGATCAATTATTTGTAAAAGAGGTATTGTTTCTAAACAATATTTTTTAATGTACAGGGATGTGCTTTATATTACTTCCTTACTGCCAGCAGATGGTGAAAAAGAGTTGATGTCAAAATGGTTCACAAAAATAGCATCTAAAACAAAAGGCAGACAAGCTTCTTAGTAATGAGGGTTGAAAGTCTGAAAGGCTATGCAATTTAATTTCAATTTCTCTGCATATCAAAAAAGATTGAAGAGAACATTTCTAATCATTATAAAAGGCTTATTTTGGACAAGAGAGAAAGGAAAGTACCAATTATTTTTTAAATGTTCGATTTAATATTCATATATTCATTTTTATTAATCACCATCTTTCCCTTCTTTCTACTTTTATACTTTCTAGGAGTACAAAGGTAAGGATCAATTAATATTATAGCCAGCATAAGGAAACTATTTTCTGTCCATCACAGGAGACTGCAGTTGATTTCCATTTTAAAGGTAATGAAAAGAAATTAGTAATAAGGAGATACATTGTTTTCTAAGAGATGCCTAAAATACTACTGTAATGTGCAGTTTGATCATTAGAATACAGGAACTGAATTTCTTTCACCAGTATAAAGGGAAACATACTATTATCAGTTGAATAAAGGACTATTTCAACTAGGAACAACCTATATTACTTAGCATATGCACAGAGTCCATACATTCCTTGCAAAAAGAGAGAGGAGGAAGAGTACAAACTACATAGCACCTACCAATTACTCTTTATGATGAATCTTTGTCAAGTACTTATTATTATATAAAAGAATAGTAAGAGCTTTGTTGGATCAGATCAAAGCCCATCTTGTCTTTCCTGCCACTGTTACATTTGTGGAGGCATGAGGTCCCCAAAGCGGAGATGAGGCAGAATCTTCAAGACTGATAGGCTTGTTCATGATAAATTTATCCAAAAACTTTGTTCTAAATTTCTTCCCAATCAGCTTCATTGGATGACTTTTGGTCCCAGAGAGGAAACAAAATCTTTACTATATCTACTTTTGCTAAACTGGGCATACAATAGTTTTACAACCATGATTATACTGTCGCATAGCTGTTTGTTCCTAAGTTAAAGGCTCCCAAATGTTTGAGACCTAAAGTTTTGGTTGTCTTGTTCTATGTACTGTACTTTACAAATCCTACCTTCTAAATGTGGGTTTTCCATAGTTTGTACAAAAGCATTGTACTACTGGCAGCCTTATTTTCAGTCAATTTCCTAATTAACTCTACCATGGAATATGGTTGTTCATAGCTGTAACATTTTGGGTTGGTAACTCCATTGAGCTATAACCAACATCTATTAGTTGGTTATAGGTAACTCCAATCCTATCAGTTCATATGTTAAGTTTTTTCCCCAACATGTATCACATTATATCTACTTAAATTAACTGAATTTCATTTTCCATTTGACTGACCATTTATTCAGTTTAAACAGACTCTCCTACAGCTCTTTGCAATTACATTTGATTTTCATTACCTCAAATCATTTGGTATTGTCTGCAAATTTGGCCAATTCATTGCCTACTCCTACATTAAAATAATTTATGAAGTTATTCCTGTTATTTGCTTTCTGTTATTTACTCAGCTAGCAAGTCATAAAAAGACAGATTCTCTTATTCTATGGCCATCAGGTTTACTTAAGAACTTTTGATGGGTAACTCTATCAAACCTTTGTGAAAATCCTGGTATATAATTGCAACAGTGTTATATGCACATCCTGGACATAAACTGTTTCAACTCCTTCCCTCAAAACAACGCTATAGAGCACTGCACATCAGAACAACTAGACACAAGAACAGTTTTTTCCCGAAAGCCATCACTCTGCTAAACAAATAATTCCTTCAACACTGTTCAACTATTACAAAGTCTGCACTACTGTTAATGTTAATTTTCTCATCACTCCTTATCATCCATCCCCTCCCACTTGTGACTCTGTGACTGTAACTTTGTCACTTGTATCCTTATGATTTATATTGACTGTTTCCTAGTATGATTTGATTGCTTATTGTACGCTATGACTATCATTAAGTATCATACCTTATGATTCTCGACTCTTGACGAATTTATCTTTTCTTTTATGTATACTGAGAGTATTTACACCAAGACAAATTCCTTGTGTGTCAAATCACACTTAGCCAATAAAGAATTCTATTCTATTCTATGCTACTGATACCAATCACCTGACTGGCGATTCTCTCAAAAAATTCTAGAAAAAAATTGTGCAGATTTTCTTATATGAGGAATTTTTCTTTATGTGCTTAGGGTTTTTTTATGTGAAATCAATGAGCTCAGTGGTTGGCACTTGTGAAAAAGAGATGAGTATTTCTTTCACACAACAAAACCACTCCCTCCAGCCATGTTTTGTCAAGCCTGTAAGATAAATGTATTCCAGAGATGGGAACCTGTGGCAGATTGACGCCAAAGATTCTGAGAGCTACATGCAGCCAGAAGTTCACAAGCTGCACACTGGTAATATATATATATCTTTATTAGAAATATACAGGCTGCTAAATGAGGAGCCTTATATCTAAATAATGACACTTCCACAAATATTTAGTATAAAATGTTGCCTGATTCCACCCCCCAAATATTGAATTTATATAACTGCCAAGAGTCACTTATTTGAGATAGGCAACTATATAAATTGAATAAATAAATATACATTACGTTACTATTCACTATACAGAAAACAATAAAATCTTACCAAAGGAATAGGATCTTAAATTCTACATCACACAGCATTACTCTGCAAATTACATTTCAGTGTTTTTAAATAATAAATGTTTCTATTCAGAGGATAATGTCAATGCTGTATTGTTGAATTGTTCAATTTTAAATACACTCTAAATTTTCCAAGAATTATTAATTTTTTTCAGCAATTATTCAAATGTATTACCTTTAAAGGGCCTTTTATGTGATCATCCTGAACTTCTAAAGTTGATGAATCATGCCTAAATGTTACCTAGAAAATGAAATTGTAAACATATTTAAAACAGCATAAGAATGGCTATCATATTTCTGAACCTGAGTTTAACCTATTTGCAGTAGCTATTAGGTGATGCTATTGAGGTTCAAACTAAACTCACATTTTGCATTTTGCATTTGTTACCACTTTTTTCTCTTAGTGGAACAACCAGATTGTAATAGAATTAAAAGATGAGAATTAATACACATTTATAACGATCAGTTGATTTAATATCCTTTTCCCCTTTATAAAGGATCACAAGGATGCAGACACAGGAAACATTTCTTTAAATCTCTGTATCTATCTTCCAACAGTAACAGTTAGATTAGGTAATTAGATGATTTTGAATAAGTAACTCTCAGCCCAACCTAACCATTACTATGGGAAGACAGATGTTCCCTGAAACTTTAAAAGAAAACTTATAAATCCAATCAATAACAATACCATTCAGTTACAATTATAAAATCTTCATTCTCTACAATTTTCTTTTGCCTTGCCTACAAAATATCTGAGATGTAAACTTCAGCAAAATTCTGTGGTTTCAACCTAACTACATAGCCACAGCAAGGTGAAATGAAATCAAACTGTTCACATCAATTTATCATTCTCTAAATCATACAGGTAGAAAACAATTAAGATGTAGATGCAAAGAGATATAAGTATTCTCCTATCAATAAGCATTTCTAAGTGTTACTCTAAAAATATAGTGTCTGGAGAATAACCTGGCCCTTAAAAACTCCACTTTTTTAATTAAAAAAACCCTGCAAGTCAATGAACTAAGTAGCGAAATAGTCTGATTTCACTATCTCTGATAAAATGATACCAAAAAATGCTACAAGAGAAAGATTAAATACTATTCCATTGATACATGAAGTGTCAATGCGAGGTCAGTACATGGAGTGAAGTCCAATTCAAGTATCAATAAAATGAACTTGATTTCCCCCCTAAAGGCTTCAAGTGTGCTTAGGGGAACTTCTGGATCAGATTTTGAGATTATGTTAAAAGGAGTTTCATGAGGTGGAGCCAAAAATTCCTGAAACAACAATCTAAATATAGCCCTAAGGATCAAAGATTAAGATCACAAAGGCTAATATGCTTACTAGGAGTATGTACAAATTGGCTAGTGATATACTGTAAGTATGCACATTTATTGTGTGTGATAGAATTTTAGCTTCCCATAATTTGGAAAAAGTAAGTAGAAGAAAAAAGGTTGCTTTAACACTGATAACAAGAATATTTGAAAACAAAAGAGTTTACTTCAAAGAATGCCAAATTTGGGATTTTTGAAGGTGAGATTGATTTTTTGCTTTGGCCAAAAGGTCTAATTATTTTGTCTTACTTGGATTACACATATTTGATTAAGAAATTGATCACGTTAAGCTTTCAGTCTTGCAAACAGGATTATAATCCACATGTTACTTATTCAAGAGTAAATGGAAATAGGTCCTAGCTAGATAGCAAACACATTATTTGAAACAGTAAATATTTGGATTTATGGAAACAATTGACTCAACTTCTCTTGTGCAAGCCTGTGTAAAATAAATGGATTTTCTGCAACTGCATGCAGACTATAGATTAGAAAGTCAGTATCATATTAGAAAGATTCTGAAAGTTGCTGTTAAATGGGAATACATGCACACACAATCATACAGTGCTGTTCCTTTTATCCAGATTCATTATATTAATGTTATAGGCAAATTTAGCAGAAATAATTACATTTATATTCAAACTCTAATGCTCTTTCTTTCTTATATGTCTTCAGTTACTATGAGCCTAGCTAATCAAATGAAAGAAAAAGTGTAGCCTGACAAACACTTGCTCTGATGGAAAATTGGCACAAGAGTTTATTACTCAGTTCATCAGTTATGTTTCTATATATATGTAAAATGAATTTTAAAATGCATGCATATACATACCTTGACTTTAACCAGTCTTTTTGCTGTTTTTATCTTAGCTTCACAAAAGGCACCTCTATATTTTGCACTCACATCAGTGCCTACTGTCAAATATGGCGGTTCATCAAGAGCCTAGGAAAGAAGTGAAATACATTTGGCTTTTAATCTTTTCTGGAATTTCCTACTTATTGAAACTGGAATCTTATGTCACTGTCGGCCAGGTTTTGTTTTAATAATTATTTATTAATTCACAATAACGGAATTCATAAAGCATGCTTAAACCACAGTGGCTTGATTTATGTAACACATTAAGACAAAACAAAATTAACCACAAGTGTTGTGTGAACCCAGTTTAGGCAAGTCCTTTAAAAATACTAACATATGTGTAAAAATAACATATCTAACATTAAATTTTGGCCAAGCTACTACCAAAACATTTATCTCTGGGAACAATTATTTTTTTTGTAGTTTCATAAACATTAAAATGTGAATCAAATATTTTTTTAAGAAACAAGACCTTACCACTTTTTTCTAATGTATACAATCAAATGTTCATTCTATTAAATAGAATGACAAAATCCTTTGGAAAAGAGTTTTCATTTTCTATCTGTATTTCAGGAACAGATATAGATTACGTATATGGAATTAAGAGAATAAAGCAAAAGGGCAGGATGTCCTGCATTTACCCAAGTGAATTGTTCAAAATGAGACACTAGTTTAAGCTAATCTGCAGTGCAAAAGTTATCACAGACTAGGCTGGAAATTCCAAATGCAGGAGTGAAAATAACTGTCTTTAATGATTATGTGTTGCACCCAGGAGCAGGAAACATAGAATAGTTGCAGAACTTCAATCTGGGGACAAACAGTCTGCTGCAATAAATTTCTAAAGTTTCTGTCTCATCTCTGCAAGTTCAGTATGTCCTTAGGAAGCAAGTTTCCAATCGTAATATGGGTCTAGAATATGGTTTTCCTTATATCAATATACTGCAATTCTCAATATCCCTCACTATTTCTGGGACAAAGGATCTATAATTGGCATCCCACACTACATATCTCAATACTGTTTCCTTATTTGTGGTTTACATGCTATGCAAACCTCAAATTGTACTTTTCAGCAAGTCATAGCTTCAAGTGTTGTATCAACATAGTCCTTAAATATTGAAAATTATTAAACTCTCACTAAGATGAATATAACATATTGCTGTACTGTATGACTTCACACAGCAACAAATCTTTATTCTCCTGTGAAATAACCCTGCATTCGATGACCAACAGCAGAACTAGCATAGATTTATTATTGTGAAATCAGTTGTTTTACTTCTGACAAGAAATTGTGTGCACGTGGGCATGCACGCACAAATATCCACACTGCTGAATATAGAAATCTCTGTATGCATCTTTTTTTTAAATCATTAAAACAGCTGCATCCTTTCCCGGGCTTGTTTCTGCATGCATGGCTGCTCAGCTGGGAAAAGGCTGCTTGCTTTAATGATTTAAAAAGAGGTGCTTTGTATACACAACTGCAGGTTGCAAAATACTTATTTCAAAGGATGTTAATAATGCTAAAAATCACCACCTCCTCATACATGGACAGGTAGCTTAACAGAAGATTGACTTGAGTTCAGATATATTTCTGAATAAGTGTTTTTAATCATTTCCACCTTGAATCATTCCCCCCACTATAAATCTATTCATTATTACTCAGAGTAGGGGTGCATGAAATTTTCCAAAGCGCCACACCTTGTCTCAGAATCAAAACCTGAACCCCTGCAGATTTTAAATAAGTTCAAAATCCACCTCTATTTTGGCTCTCAGCCAGGTTTTAACCAAGTTTCTTGTTCATAGTTAAAACATATTTTTAAAATAACATTTATTTGAACAGCTATCACTTTAGACCAAAGTTCTGTCATAAAAAAGAAATATCTGAAAATAAAAATACTATTAAACACAAAACCAACCTAGCAGCTTCCAGCTGTTTTGGATTACAGCTCTTGTAATCAACTATATTTCATGTTGGGTGGAGTTTATAGGAATGCAATCTAAACACTGGTAGGCACTAGGTTACTTACTGTTAGGCTCCTGCATCTACTACACATTTGCATAATTGTTATTTGGTCTAATAAAGTAACTCTGGTGAAATGGGTATGCATGAATTTTTTAGCTTTTAAAATTTTAATGAAATTGTAATGAGATCTTAACAACAAATACATATATGGAAAATGCTAAATACACTATTGAAGTATTTCTTCAACAGTTTTGCATGCACTTCAATAACTGAAATAAGTATGTAAGAAATATATATTACCATATATTATCAAAATGTAAGGATTAAATGAGTTTTTAAATGTTTCTATCATCATGATTGGAAAAAAGGAATAACAATAGGAATAGTTCATAAATTAACAGGGCAATTAGGAAAATAAAGAATTGTTAAGTAAAAAATTTTCATAGTAGTAACTAAACATGATTTATGGGATTTATGGGATTTTGACAATCTCAGCTGGCTGAGAGTTGAAAATATCTGACTTTCAGAAAAAAACAGATGTTACTAAAGACACAATAAATAGAATTTATACAATTGTATTTGAATTCATTTAACAACTCTTCATTTGGTACTCATTATATTTAGGCAATGACATTTTTGACACAAACTGAAGACAACAGCATGAAAAAAGTACTGTCATTTCTAAATCATTCAAAGAATTCACAGCAGATAATATTGAGAGACACAAAAAGAAACCTATTTTTCTGTCATAGCTTAGAAATATGTCACAATGATAGAATGTTGCTTCAAAAGGAAAAGCATTTGTAATAACTAACAAATTAACATTCTATTCTATTTATATTGCATAAAAATAAGGAATACCATATTGATATACCCTTTCCCCAAATACAGATTTTTATAGCATATTTTATAATTTTTTGTGAAGGACTTTGCAAAAGAAAAAAAGAATAGAAAACAAAAGGCAAGTGAAAAGGATGAAAAATATTTATGTTGTTCTATCTACACATAGGATTTGCTAGTCTATTTTCATGTGCAATACATGCAAATTAAAAGGTTTTTGGCTGATGAGGAAGATCAAAGTAGGATCAAAGATTCTACTTTCAAGTCAAATTTGATAATTCAGGACTAAACATAACATTATAAATCTATACAGGGAAGTATAATAAATCTATGCATAATTTAAATATGTCCATCTCATGTACTTACATTACTTTTTCTGTAACTAAATATTAAATTTGAATGTTGCCCATCTCACTGTCAAGTGACTATGGGTACTTACAAACATCCAAAACATTTAATATTAAAAGGAACAGATTAAATGAATTAAAAACCAGAATACTAAGAACAACAACCAGGATGATTAGGGAACTGGAGACTAAAACATATGAAGAACGGTTACAGGAACTGGACATGGCTAGTCTAGTGAAAAGAAGGACCGGGGAGACATGATAGCAGTCTTCCAATATTTGAGGGGCTGCCACAGAACGGAAGGGGTCAAGCTATTTTCTAAAGCGCCTGTAGGCCAGACAAGGAATAATGGATGGAAACATAACAAGGAGAGATTTACCCTGGAAATAAGGAGAATCTTTCTGACAATGAGAACAATCAACCAGTGGAACAGCTTGCCCTTGGAAGCTGTGGGAGCGCCATCACTTGAGACTTTCAAGAAGAGATTGGACTGCCATTTGTCAGAAATGGTGTAGGGTCTCCCGCTTGGGCAGAGGCTTGGACTAGGTGACCTATAAGGTCCCTTCCAACTCTGATTATCTGTTAAGGGGTTATTCTTAATCCATTAACCACCTCCAACATGGAAATGCCCTCACTGATGTACCAGGCCCATCAGCAGAGCCAGGTTTTGAGGCTCTTGCAGAAGGCCAAGCAGGGTGAGGGCAAATCTCACCCCACTGCTGATGATTCACCTGGTGAATCATCAGCAGTGGGATCCTACTTATTCCACTACTGGTTTGGTGATCGCGCGTGCAGCTTTCCCCACATTAGCTAAGGCCTGAAGCGCCAATCAGCTGAGAGAATAAAGAAAAGTGCAGGGGCAGTTAGGAGGGCCAATCCTGTACTTTTCTTTCTCCTCTAAAGCTGATTGTCCAGGCTTTTCCCTCCTCTCAGCTGATCGTAGGAGGCTTTTTTTACTACCAGTTGGGCCAAACCGGCCCAAACCGTTAGCATACCATCACTGTATCATGTTCCAAAGGGCGGGAGCCATAGCAGAAAAAAAGAGCTCCTTCTGGATCACACCAACCAGAATTCCTTAACCAATGAGGTCCACAGCATGCCCCTTCTGACGGAACCAGTGGGCCCAATCCCATTCAGATGAGACTTTACCTGAGGTAGCCTGGCTCTATGCCATAAAGTGCTTTAAAATTCATAACCAACACCTTGAATTGGACTCAGAAACATACTGGCAATCAGTGCAGCTCATGCAATAGCAGTTACCTGGGCCACTTTAGAGGTCCCAGAACTGTCTGCATTGCTGCATTCTGCACCAGCTGTAGCTTTTGAATATTCTTCATGGGTAGCCCCAAGTAGAGTATATTGCAGTAATCCAAATGTGAGGTGAGCAGGGCATCAAAAGTCATGATCAATGATCATTTATTAATTTTATTTTATTTTCCAAAGAAAATGCCACTGTACTTAGGAATGCTCAAAGATCAGGTGTTAAATGAGAAAAGTTTCAAAGGAAACTTTTGAATGTTAAGGTAATTTATATACAGTAATTAATTGTCTGTGAAGTCTGATTTTGGTATACCTTGTATATATTAATTTGCATATGGATTCCTGATTTCCTGTGGAGAACCCATTTTTTAACAATGGAATACATTGAGTAGGGCAATTAGTTCAAACAATGCTCTCTAAAATGAAGTATTTGATCATATATTTCCACAAACTATAGTATAGTAGCTTTACATTAAATAAACATGTCTGGCAATTATTAAGAAAAAAATATCAAAATCATTATAAAACCCCTGCAATGCAAGGACTCAGGAGACTAAGCTCCACTGAAATGAACCTAGAATTTTTCTGCCCCACGAATTACCTCACTTGAGGGTCAAATGAGATTGCTAAAAGGGGTGAGAGACAAGCATCAAGATGATGAGGAAAACGGGACCTCTAAATACTATAAACATCATGGAAAAGAGTGTTGGTTCCTACCTGAAATGCATCTTCTAGTTGTACGGGAGGAGAATCAAAAGCATGGGTAGTCTCTCCTTCCTTGTTTGAAAACTGAGTCAATCAAAGCTTAGTCCTGCTTCCTTCCAGTGCACATGCCCAGTTTTTGATGAAGGTTAATGGTTGCCTTGGAGATTTCTTGGTGTCCTTTCTTGATGGTCCTTCGGGACTGATCTTTACTCAGGTGGGTTTGGATTCTCCTCTCGTACAACTAGAAGATGCGTTTCAGGTAAGAACCAACGCTCTTTCTCAGTTGTATGGGTCGGAGAACCCAAAGCATAGAACGTACCCAAGCCAGTTGTCCTAAGGTGGGCAATAGTCTGGTCCCGAGCCCCCACCTCCGTGTGAATTCCTTGTAGTACCCTTCTTCCAAAGGCTGCCTCCGCTGACGCGAAGATATCCAACTTATAGAATAGAATACTTTATTGGCCAAGTGTGATTGGACACACAAGGAATTTGTCTTGGTGTAAATACTCTCAGTATACATAAAAGAAAAGATACATTTGTCAAAAGAGTCAAGAATCATAAGGTATGACACTTAATGATAGTCATAGGGTACAATAAGCAATCAAATCATACTAGGAAACAGTCAATATAAATCGTAAGGATACAAGCGACAAAGTTACAGTCACAGAGTCACAAGTGGGAGGGATGGATGATAAGGAGTGATGAGAAAATTAACATTAATAGTAGTGCAGACTTCGTAATAGGTGAACAGTGTTGAGGGAATTATTTGTTTAGCAGAGTGATGGCTTTGGGAAAACTGTTCTTGTCTCTATTTGTTCTGGTGTGCAGTGCTCTATAGCATTGTTTTGAGGGAAGGAGTTGAAACAGTTTATGTCTGGGATGTGAGAGGTCTGTAAATATTTTCACAGCCCTCTTTTTGACTCGTGCAGTATACAAAGTCCTCGATTGAAGGCAGGTTGGTAGTAATTGTTTTTTCTGCAGTCCTAATTATCCTCTGAAGTCTGTGTCTGCCCTGTTGGGTTGCAGAACCAAACCAGACAGTTATAGAGGTGCAGATGATAGACTCAGTAATTCCTCTGTAGAACTGTATCAGCAGCTTCTTGGGCAGTTTGAGCTTTCTCAGTTGGCGCAGAAAGAACATGTTTTGTTGTGCTTTTTTGATGACGTTTTTGATGTTAGGTGTCCATTTTAGGTCATGTGATATAGTTAAGAGGTGGTAGTATGGGAGGGTTTCTTCTAAAGTCTACCACCATTTCTATGGTTTTGAGTGTGTTCGGTTCCAGACTGTTCTGGTTACACCCAGGGGTGGGTGGGTTCCAACTGGTGTAACTACCAGTTTGGTGATTTTACATTTATGGACTGGTTCCAGGCAGAAGTCTGGTAGCACTATTTCTTGAGCTCTATGGAATGTGGAATTCACCTTCGGAATGAAGGTCAGGTCCAGTCTTAATACTATTCAGTTTGGATGGAATATACAAAGATCCTCCCTCCCAGATAAGACTGCTAATTCCAATATCCTTCTGGCTGATGTAATGGCCACTAGGAAAGCCAACTTAAGGGTGAGTGATTGTTAACTAATGACCTCAGTGGTTCAAATGGCTGTCATGAGCACCTTCAGCACCTTAGTCGGATCCCAGGTAGGGTACCTGTGTATCACTGGTGGCCTTAGGTTGGTTGTCCCTCTGATAAATGTACGGACCAGAGGATGTCATGTAAGGGATTCCGAGGTCCCACAACCCAACACTGATGCTAATGCTACTACCTGTCTAGGTAAAGTGTTGGGAGCCAGGCCCTTTTCCAGGCCCTCCTGGAGGAAATCCAGCACCTGTGTCACTAACACTGTAGTTGGGTTGATATGTTTCTTAGAACACCCATTTCCAAATGCTTTCCAGGGCGCATCATAAATTCTATTGGTCGATGGACTCTTAGAGGCCTGGAGTGTTTGTATTATGTTAGCTGAATATTCCAACTGACTCAGTGTGGCCCTCTCAAGTGCCAGATGGTCAATTGAAGCCATTATGGCTCTGGGTGTTGTACTGCCCCCTGGTTCAATTCTACTCTGTCTGGGGGAATTCTCCATGGTCTGGCTACTGACAGATCCACCAGATCTGTCTACCACGACCACATGGGCCAGTGAGGAGCTATGACTAAGACCTCTTCCTCTTCCTCTATCACTCTTTTGATTGCCCTTGGTATTAACGCGAGTGGGGGGAATGTGTAAAGTAGACCTTGGGTCACGTCCGTCAGAGGGCATTGGCCCTTTCTGCCCCCGGTGTTGGGAATCTTAAGAAAAATCTCACGAGTTGTGCATTTGCTGGGGACACAAACAGGTCCAGGACTGGTTTCCTGAACCTGTCTGACAGTTCCTTAAACAGGTCCGGGTGCAGATGCCACTCTGAGTGGTCGACAGTTGTTCTGCTGAGCCAGTCTGCCTGCATGTTCTCTGCCCCCGAGATATGCTCTGCTCTGATTGATAGATGTTTCTCCGTCAAGTGGCCTAATTGATCTGCCTCTTGCATGAGTGCCAGGGAGTGAGTCCCTCCCTGCCTGTTGATATGTGCCTTGGCGGTCACATTGTCCATCAGGACCAACCCATGCTGACCTACTATTCTTGCCTTGAAAGTTCTTAGCGCCAGGTGTGTAGCCCTGACTTCCAGCCAGTTTATGTTGTTTTTGAGATCTGTCTTGGACCACTGGCCCTGTGTAATCTGGGCCCCCTGACTAGGCTGGCATCTGTTGTAATGGTTAGTCGGTTGGGTTCCTTGAATTCACATCCCTTGATCATGGCCTGTGACCTCCACCACTTGAGGGAATGCTTCACTTTGGACAGGAACACGTATCTTGGTTCTCGCATTGCCCTTGCCTGCTCTCTGGTAATAGAAACCACTGTAAGGTTCTTGTGTGCAGTCTGGTCCAAGGCACTATCAAGATGTACAATATGATTTTCCCTAGTAACTGCAGGAGTAAGTCCAGGGCCACCACCAGAGCTGTGATCATCTGACCTATCATTGTCTTTATGCCGTCTTGCCGCTCCTGCAACAGATAAACCTTGCAGGAGTGGATGTCTATGACTGCCCCCAAGTGTTGCAGTTGCCTTGTCAGCTCTAGATGACTCTTTTCGAAGTTCACGGAAAAGCCATGTTCCTGTAGCATCCATATAGTGCACTCTAAGATCTCCTTTGCTCTTAGGGGGGAGGCTGACTGTATTAATACATCATTCAGGTAGCGTTGGACACGTATGGGTCTTGTTCTGAGATATGCTGCTACCGCCGCCAGTACCTTGGTGAACGTCCTTGGTGCTGACGATATGCCAAACAGTAGGGCTCTGTTTGGAAATGTCTTCCTGTGTAACAAAACCGCAGGAACCTTCGATGTGTCTTGGTAATTGGTATGCATAAGTATGCTTCTGTGAGGTCTACTGACTTTAGGACATCTCCTTCTCGGATGCTCCCCAGGATTGACTGTAGGGATTGCATTTTGAATCTTTTGTAAACTACGTGTCTGTTCAGTAACTTGAGATCTAGAATTGGTCTCCACCTCCCCCACCTGACACTTTTTGCACTACAAACAGGATTGAGTAGAACCTTTGTCCCTGTTCACCCTTTGGTACCATTTGGACCACCCAAATGTCCAGCATGTGTTGCACTGCTATCTCCCTGGTAACCTTTTTGGTTCTATCTCTTGGCATTGGGCACCTTCTGAACGAGTTTGGAGGTGTGGAGAGGAATTCCAGAACTAGGCCTCTTTTTATTGTGTCCAGGATCCACTTGTCCATTGTTATTGTCTCCCACAGGTCAGTGAATAGGCCCAGTCTTCCGCCAATTGGTAGGCTGTTCCAGCAGTCACTTTGAGTGACAGAAGGGCCTGCTGGTGGAGCCCTTGAATGGTCGTCTTCCTTGGAATCGTTGACCGCCCTGTCTCTAAATCTGGATCTGTCCGGTTGCCTGGTTGGCATCTATGTGTACTGCCTCTGGAAATACTGGGAGTGACCAAAGTCCCTCCCAGTGGCTAGAAAGGACTGCCGTCATGTGTATGGCAATGACTGCCTATCTGCCTGACCAAGCCTCCTAGGCAAGATCTTTCTCTTGTCTTTGGTCTCTATCAGTAGTGGTTCGATGGTTTCCCCATATAGTTTGTCCCCTTTAACTGGGGCCAAAGCCAGTTTCCACTTATGCTTCAAATCCGCCTGCCAGTGGTGGAGCCAAACTAGATGCCTTACCACCACTGCTGCTGCTATAGCCTTGGTGGCATACTTGACCCCATTGAGGGTGGCGTAGGCTATCAGCTCCACTGCTGCTATTATTTTAGTTAAATCTTCTTGTAATCAAAGATCACCGGGTGGTGCCCTATCCTCCATCTGCTCAAGCCATATCAGGCCTGCCCTGCTAAAAAATGAGGCAGTAGAGGTTGCCTTACTGACCATTCTGTTGCCTGGTGGACCTTTTGGAGGGTCTGTTCTGCCTTCTTGTCTTCCCCTTTTAGACTGTCTTCTGCATCATTAGCCAAATGGTAGCAGAGATAGAAGCCGCCACTGGTCCATCTATTATTGGAACTGGAATCAAATCCTCCTGTTCCACATTATAATTTGTCTTTTCATTTCCCCTGGTGTTGGGAAAATGACTGATCGATCCAACTGCCCTTCTATTACTTCCCTGAATAATTCAGGTGAGGGCACCATTTCACTTTCTATCTTGGTTCTTGCAAAGAACATAACTTTTGGATCTGATGGTTCTAGATCAGATTCTTCTGTTGCTGTGACCTTCCCCAAGGCTACTTGGCCTTCCCTAGCAGCTTCTTAAACAGCTGCTGGCAAAATAGACCAGTGAACGCTGGGGTCTCTGTCTCATTTACCTCTTCATCTGAAAAGGCTGACTCTTTCTGATCATCCTCCCCTGAAACCGAAGCCTCACTTTGGGTGTATGACCTAATTGAATTGGATCTCTGGAACCCCAATTCCTCCCCGCTTCTCCTGCCAGTGAGGGGTAAAGTGCCTCCTGCCTTTTCTCATTATGCACCAGGTTAGGTCTATTACATTGTCCATCCCTAACCTCTGACAGCATTTCCAACATTATGGCCCTCATTTGCTCCCTAAGGGATTGTTCTCTGAGCCCTGCTGCTGTAGGAGTAAAGCTGGCCTCTGTTGCCAGCCTCCTCCTCTTGGGGGAAGGCTCCTGGTCTTCGTTGCATTCCTGGGGGCTTCTCTACCTCTTTGTTACACACACATTGTCTTTTATACAAAGAGCTGATTGAAAAAACTGCTCATCAGTGCCCACTGGTGTCACCTCTCTGGCGCTCTTCTCCTGATGCTTTGTTCCCATTGGCCTGCCTGTTGAATTGCAGGAATTTCCATTCTTCTCCACCACCTTCTCAGCCCTTGCAAATCTCTTTTCAATGGCCCTTTGTCTCCTTAAGGCATCTCTCTCATCTGATTTGGACGTCTTGATGAGTGGTTTCTCTCTCTCTTCCATCTTTGATGATCTACTAGCCTCTCTGGGTCCCTTTGAGCCCTGCTCTCTATTAGGGCTTGGGTCAGGTGATCCCTGATCTTCCAAGCCTGTCTCCGTTGCTGAAAAATCAGCCATGCTGTCCCCTTTGTTCTCTGGGACACAGCTTCGCCCTTGCTGGAGCTCAGCTGGTGTGGTCTGCCAGATCCGGACTGCTAGAGAGTATGCTCAGCCAAGACTGAGTATGGACTCTAGCCCCCCTTTAACTGGATGGGCTTGCAGGGTTGTTTCCAGAGGTTCTCAACCGCAACTGATTGTCTGCTCTTTGTTTCTAGGACCCCCTTTTTTTAATTGCTGGAGGCTATGCAGAGGCTCCTGCTGTCATTTATTGTCCTTTTCTGAATGGGAGCTAGCTCCACTCTTTCGGAGCTGCTGCGGCTTTTTTTAAACCACCTGTCAGCTGTTTGGTGGTACCTTGCTTTATCTTCGCCCAACGGGATGGCCAATTGCTTGCCTATCAGTTCCTTCCCTATTTGCTGGCCGATCGCGAGACCACCCACTCGATCTGGGGCCGCCACGGCTTTTTCTCTGAGCGCTAAACAGCTGTTTAGAGCTCTCCCGGCTTGTACAGAAATCCCAGCTCAGTCCACCCGAGCCTTCCATCCCCTTTTCACTTTACTCACAGTTCATTGTTTCTAATTCACTTCCTTTTCAAATTTGAAGAATCCAAAGTGTGGTTAAATTTTCTCTGAGCACTCTCTCCATGTGTCCTCTTTGCATAGAGACTGAGTCAAAAACTGGGCATTCGCAGTGGAAGGAGGCAGGACTAAACTTTGATTGACTCAGTCTGCAGAGACTACCCACGCTTTGATTTCTCCGACCCGTACAACTGAGAGGTGTATCTTCACCTGCTTTTTAAAAATAGCAAACTTCCCCCAGAGTCTCTTGACCTTTACTAGGGGCATTTTAAGGGAAGAAGTCATCTTCTGCCAAATATTTTACTACAGATTGTATTTCTTGGAGGAAAAAAGCAAAACATGAGTGAGTGTGTGTGTGTGTGTGTGTGTGTGTGATAAAATAACCTGTTTGGTTCAAAATGAAGATTTGATTTTTCTTTTAAAATGCCATAGCATATTGAACAGAGTAAAAATTTGAACCAATAAGAAAAAATAGACTTGGAACTTTATTTAACTAAGCTAAAAATGTATTTAAAGCAATTTAACAATGTCTATGCTACATAAGCTAATCAAAATATCCCAAGAAATCAGGATTATTTTGGAGATACCAATCTTTCATATATTTTCTGGTTTTCTTTACAATATTAAATTTCTGAGGAAATATGCTATATAGCATTTAATACTGAATTCTGATTAGCCACATATTCTAAGGTACATGATAAATTGTGAAATCTGAAGATTTACCAATTATGTTAATTTTACTAATAGAGGCTATAATAAGCCTTTCAGTCATATGTTTTCCTTTATCCTGAAGTTTTGATTTAATATTATTCTGAATTTGCATGATACCCTAAATGGCTTGGGTCCAGGGTACTTGCGGGAACACCTCCTGCCAGCATCACACTCCGATCGCCCTGTGCGCTCCCACAGGAGGGGCCTCCTTGGGATTCCGTCGGTTAGACATTGTCGGCCGGCGGTTCCCAGGGCTAGGGCCTTTTCTGTGGGAGCGCCCGCCCTATGGAATCATCTCCCTGTGGATCTCCATTTGGCCCCTGATCTCCGCTCCTTTCGCCAAGACCTGAAGACTGGCTATTTCATCAGGCCGGTCTGGATTGACCAGGGGGTGGGTTATTTTTACTTGTTTTAATTTAATTTTAATTTTAATTTGGTTTTAGACTTGTTGTAGTTTAATTCACTTTTATTGTAATTTTGTTCGGTTTTTAAATGTTTGCCGCCCTGAGTCCTTAGAGAGAAGGGCAGCATACAAGTCTAAATAAATAATAAAATAATAATAATAATAATAATAATAATAATAATAATAATAATAATACTCTTTTGTGGTTAGCACAATCATGGCCAAGATGTTCAGCCAGGGCAGAAGAGACCACACAAATTGCTCTAACAGCAATTTGTGCCAGTTCTTTTTCCTTTACTCAAGGAACATATCTCTACATTTCCTGCAAAGATGACTGTGGTTACTTGGGATTTGATCATTTCAATTTTTTTCACTGTGGTATTGGCCAAATCTTCCCTCAGCCCATTAATTTTAAAAGTAATAACCTTCACATGTCTACAGGAGATAAAAGAAATGTCAGAGCAACAGCTACTCACATCATCCACCTTATGTTTCAGGTAAATTAATGGCTGTCTAGTAAAGCCTAGTCACTAGTTTAGGTTTTCACAAAACAGAGAACTATGGATGTATCAGGCAAGCCAAGAATAAGCCAAGTTTCGGACTGTGGTTAAGATGCAGTAGAAGCTTTTTATTCTTTCCAACAGAATTCTGGAAAGAAATTATGTAAAGGAACTCAAGAATCTGCCTAGATGTTTCCTTCTATAATAGCAAGATAATTGTTTTAAAACAGAATGGGATGGAACAAAATATAGTATGGTAAAATAACTCAACCAATGAAAATTGGACAAACCAGGTGAAGTATTATAAAGAAAAAAAATACCTCAAATTCAGTGTATTCCTAGAAGTAAAGCAGCTGGGCACCTACTTAGAATATTACTGACTGAAGCTGGAGGGGATCTATGACTCCCTATATATAGGGGTCCATGAGTCCCTTAACTACAGGTATAACTGCATTGTTTCTACCTTTAAATAAATATGCAAGACAGGTCAGCAGGTGGACAATTTCGACAGTAGATTATCCAGCTAAATTATTCAAATTGTAAATATTCTTTTACAACCAGTGTTACTTCAAACCCTAATGAGAATCAAAACAGGAAAATTAGCAACTAATTGTTATTTGCCATCACTTTATCATATCTCACTAGACTTCCAGTAGACAAAAATTCAATATGAACTAAGTCAAGAATGCATCTGATTGTCACTATTACAAAGCCCCACTTTCCATCTGGAATTACTGTTGATAACAGGATCTCTAATGGTATTAATGTTTTACAGCAGGGGTCTCAAACTTGGAAATTTGGCTGAGGAATTCTGGGAGTTGAAGTCCACAAGTGTTAAGTTGCCAAATTTGTTACGTTTAACAGAACGTAAGTGTATAGTGAAAGCTTGATTTGGAGACTTTGATATAGCAAATGTGGATGCAACAGGCAAAATCCCGCTTGTATTTATAGCATTTATACAGCCTTGGTGGAGCAGTGGTTAGAGTGCAGTACTGCAAGCTACTTCTACTGCAATTTGGCAGATCGAATCCCACCAGGCTCAAGGTTGACTCAGCCTTCCATCCTTCCAAGGTGGGTAAAATGAGGACCCAAATTGTTGGGGGCAATATGCTGACTTTGTAAACCGCTTCGAGAGGGCTGTAAAGCACTATAAAATTGTATACAAGTCTAACTGCTATTGCTATTTTCAGTCATTTGCATTATGACATCAATAGGGATGACATATTCTCAATTTAAAGGATACACCCTCCCTTTAACCCATTAATCATGATCCCATTGTATATAATTTTTGTCTGAATGTCACTGTAGAAAACTTCAGATAAAATGATAAACTATGAATAATAAATCAGAATAGCTGTGATTGCAAACAATGCTAAGCCAAAACAAACAAGCACATGTGATGTTTCAAGATAATAGCCCAGCTCATATAATATGCAAAGACATAATGTGATTCATTTAATCTGGGGTTAGCCAATGTGGTTTGTAAAAATATAGTTCAATAAGTTTTTGTGCTTCATATATACATTAATGCAAACTGTTATATGATTTGGGGATAATTTGTTATTTTCATTAAAAACAATTAATTTATATTTAATATTGGAATCTTATGCATGGCATTGGAGGGTATCATATATCAACCCAGGTTATGTGGCAATCCTCAAATGTTGTTAATGAAGATGTAGTAATGCATATGAAAGAAGAATGGGAATTGTTGATTCACAAGAAATCCTAATTTTCTTAGCTCATATGCAACACAGAAGCACACAATAACACGGCACTTTGGTTGGGTTTACGTGCAGCCCTAATCCATAGCTGGTATTATAGAAAACTCATAATCATGATTTATATATCCTCATGAGTATAATCATAAAAAGCCAAAAACTACGTACCTTATTGCTTTGTGAGATACACAAATCCAATTAATAACTGAAATTCAAGAGGGACTGTTTATCAAAATAGGATGTCATGTTAGTCCAGTGGTTTTAATTACCAAGATATTGCTGTTTATAAATCATGGTTTATGTGATGTAACCAAACATAGAAAACTGTGGTTAATTCAGTAAAACTTGGTGAGGCAAATGATGGCTTAGCAATCCATATTCCAAAAATCTGTTCCCAATGACTTGGAAGATTTGAAGAGAAGGACAGAATGTTCCATTGCTTGAAAACCGATTCTTTATTATTACATGTTGCCCAATGCAGAAATCCTGCATTCTACTTTCTTCTCTGAACAGCTAGTAGAGCCCTAGGTGAACTGGTGGTATCTACACTACTGCCAAGTTTATCAGCACATATACCTGTAGCTGTTTCTCCAACTCCTCTTAACTCCTTATGGCTATAGCCTACTAGTTTACAAGTATGTCTACTGCACAGAAAACAAGGGGAAATTACACTAGAATGGCAAGAGAGTTTTAAAAGGAACTGTCTCACTAGTTTGTCTTCAGGTGAATGGATATTTTTAGGACTGCCCATGCCCATCAAAATGTAACAGGTACTTGGTCTACAGTTAAGCCTCCCACTGGCAACCATTCTGTGTGATCATCCACAAAATGTGTTCTCAAAATTCAATATGTGCCACCAGAAGACATAGTGCCTTATTTTCTGAAGATAATAATATATCTCAGGAAATTACAAACTTTATTTACATGACCTTATTCATATTAAGAAATGGGAGAAAGTTATAAAATTAATTCAAAAGAGCAACAGCCAGCAGTCATCACATCAAAGACACTATGCTTACAATTTCATTTGTAATAAATATTTCTTAATTTCCATAAAATATTTTTGGACCTGCACGTACAATACAATTAGTCTTGGCATACAGTCATAGCTGGGACTGGGATTGATATAAATTTGTGCCATCATAAACCAAGACATCACACAACATGGACTTATAATGGTAATCCTGGCACTCCCCATTGTGGTCACTAACTAAAAATCATGGGTCATTACTTGACTCTATTGCAATCGAAGCTATTCTGAGCTTGATCCTTCCCAGCCCTGAGCCTCAGTAACTACCCTTCCCAACTCCCCCCAAACTCTGCCCTTTGGCTGCCCTGCATCCTGCCTTGTGGGGTGGTAAGCGGCCTCAGAACCATGCTCCAGGAAGCTTCAACCACTCCAGCCTGCCCAACTAGTGCCATCAAGCACTCAATCACTCAGCTGCCTTTTCTCCCACTTTCTGACAGTGACTTTTTGCCTTCTGCACCCAGCTGAAGCAAAAGCAGCCTATTGCTTTTGCTGTTGCCTTTTCAGACAGTGCCACTAGGCTATCCCAGGTGCTTCAGCTTCTCCTGTACATGGCTCACCAGTAGAACAGCACCAAGCCACGAAGGTCCAGCAGACATTCATTTCCTCAGCTGACTTTTCTCCAACTTCCAAGCATCAACATTTGGCACCCAACTGCCACGGCCAAACTAGAAGTGGCTCGCTGCCACTTTTTAGATCTCCTGTCTCCTTTTTAGATCTAGCTTCTCTGGTGAACATCTCCTATATGTGACTCCCTAAGTACCATTTTTGGAAAGCTGGGTTGCCTTCAGAAAGTTTTCCAGCTTCTGAAGGCAGCACGGCTTTACAAAGACAGCAGTCTCTGAGAACCACATGTAGGAAAATTTCATCAGAGAAGATGGGTCAAAAAATGAGACAGCGAAGACAGTGAGGCACTTCTGCTTCACCTTCTGAGTGTAAAAGGCAAAAGGTTGGTGCAGGAAAGTGGGAAAGAAGGCAGCTGGGCAAATGAATGCTTGCTGAGGCCATTGAGGTTCACTGGAGCATGGCAAGCAGCCACAGAGGCACACGGTTATGGGCTGCTTACTGCCCTACAAGACAGAGTGCAGGCAACCAGAAAGAGTATACATGGGGGAAGAGAGACAGATAGCAGAAGCTGAAGTGCCCCTTCAGTTACAAGTGCAGATGAGCTGCCAAGTGCCTGAATTTTGTTCATGTAACCATGGAGGTGCTGGAATTTGAGTACTACCTGTAACAATGAAACTCTTCACAACGTCATGTTCAGCAAGTGTTTACTATTTTTTGCATGTTTGGGAAGACTATTGTATTGATGTATATTCACAATACTTCAGACTCCCCATAATATTCTATGACAGAACTTAAATCAGACATCAAATATTGAAACAATAGGTACTGGGGAACATCATGATGTCCCTTTCTTTCTGTTCCCTCCAGATTCATTTTCTTTGCCATCACTGTTCTTTTTCTAATATTTTGTCTATTTTATGGTCCCACCAGTTTTAGCTTGCACTGATATTTTTTGCAGATATTCCAGTAAACCACTGTTGCTACTTTGTCATAAATACATCATTGTTGCTACTTTATCATTTATATGTAATTTTGAAATTTATTATTATGGGTGGCACAAGTTAGCTTAAATGCTTAGACTGGAATTGGCATTTTTATCCACCTATTGAATCCTTCCCAAGGACGTGGGATAAGCAAATGTTATTGTTATTAAGGTAGAAAAAGGGTAAGGCAGCAATCCTAGAACTTTGTAAGACCTTTATCTGCGACTTCTCTTCTACATCAGCACATTCGGTTTCTTTCCCCAATCTTCATTCCTCCAATTTCTACTTCTATATGAGAAAACATTTTTGATAAAATCCAGCATGACCATTAAAATGAAGGCATTAAACTGCTGGGATTCTGCATAATCAGCCACCCAGTAGTGATTTGCAATAAGGTTGTGGACAAGATACAGCCCATGTTTTCCACATGACAAGCTATTATTTGCTTTACTATAGTATATACCAGGGGTCTTCAAACTTGACAACTTTAAGACTTGTGGACTTGAACACCTAGAATTCCTCCTCCAGTCATGTTAGCTCAGGAATTCTGGGAGTTGAAGTCCACAAGTCTTAAACTTGCCAAGTTTGAAGACTCTTGGTATATACAATAAGTTACAACTAACTGGCAGGATACAAATATGTTAAGCCATTTAAACCATTATACATACAGAGACAGACAAAAGGTATAAAGAACTGTTTAAAACCTGTAAACTCTTAAATGATGTGGGTAAAGAGATGATGTTTTATTGTCACTCCCAAGCTCTATTAACAATGGGCTTACCTCAGTTATAGTTTATCCATGATTACATATAATTATGTAATTATATGCATCAAAGATGGGGGGGAAAGGAAACAAAAATGAGAATAAGGTCACATGCTCATTCCAGAAAGTACTGTAAAGTGTAAAGGAGAAACTTCATCTGTAAAAAAAACTATAAACATGGGGAGAAATAGACAGACAGAACAGACTTTCCTAATCAGCCTTAAATTATGCTTGGGGCAGTCATTGTAACCCTTTGCTGTAAGTTGTGTTGTGCTTCTGATGTCATTTCTTTTGTATCATGATTAGCATCCAAAAAAGCTACTTGTTTTAATTCTGACTTACCATTACTGATCTCCTAGCTGACAGAACTAAACATCTCTATACATGTTTTAGATATTTCAGCCAGAGCATTGTAGTAGGTGGCAAGGCAACAAACAATGTAAAGACATGGGTTCATTTCAGAAAAAAGTATTTTACAGTTAAAAGTTATGGCAAAGAAAGAACAAAGTGAGGTGAACAAGTTAACTTTAAGATGGATACAAAGCAACTTGCTGGGGGAAGGGCATTTCTAACTACCAGACATTTATTTGACCATAAAGCTACTATATTGATAATATACTACTTTTGTTTAAAACCAAGAAGAACTGAATCATTCTTTTTTTCAAAAATAGCTACCTAGATATCCTAATTACCTAGCTATCCTTCCATCCTACTGGAAGCTCTCAGCCATGTAACTTAATAATAGCCATCTGTATGAGTCCTATGTGCCTGAAACAAACTATTATTTCTACTCATACAGGATGCATAGTTAAAACCTTTATCAATAATCTACCCTCCATTTATAGCTTACTCTTTCAAAAATTACATAAGTCATTGCTGAAGATCTAGTAAATCATGCTTGAATTGAAACTGAATTGAATTGGTTGAAATAGTCGATTTGTAAATACTCTACAAATGCACTAGCTAGCATAGTTTGCTTTTGGAAGAGAGGGGCAGTGGAGACAGATACAGAAAGTGAAACTAATTAATGAACTAGTTTATGAACTACCTATATGAAATGCTTGCTTTTGTTACCTTCAACCTATTATCAGCAGATCATTTTGACTAGATGACTTGGTTTCAATAGTAACTCTGGACCAATAATAATTTCTATCTACAGAACTCTTAATGTTACCTTTCTTATGAACTTTAACTTTTTTATAAACAAAAAAAATACAAACTCTCAGAAGGCATAGAAGTGCCTCACAATAAGATACACACAAATGAGTTTAAAGCTATACAAGGTGTCCTCTCTAATGTGTTTAATGTAACATTTTTCTTTTCCATGTTTTTCTATTCATAACAAGTATTGGAAGAAATATCATTCTGGGTTCAATTCCAAGTGGGGAAAAAGACACTGGATTCATGTAAATTGCTTGGAAAGAAAGTTTAATGGTAAACAGGACTACATGCCTTGGAGCTCCTGGGCAAAAAAGGAAGAGATGCTGAATCCTTGGTTTTACACCCTCTGTTGGGCCCCATCTTAGTGCTTCCTGTTCCTGTATCCCATTGGCTGTCAGACTCCCAGGGCGGGATCTTAGCTAACTTTGTAGACTTTGTCTGGACCACATGGCTTCACCTGAGTGCTGGCTGATGCAATCTTCACAGGTGCCATGTGGTAAGATGGGTAATCCTATCATTTCCTGAGGGCCATGTCTTAATCCCATCACCCTGGAGCTGAAGGGGGGGCAGGGAGCTGCAGGAAGCTGCTTTGTCTTTAAAACATGTTTCTCCTTTTCTCATCCAGGGAAATATAATATTCTGCCTTTTTAATATTTTCCTAGAATATTTCATTCTTCTAGGAGAGGGGTGGGTGCTAATTTTCTACATAAGAGATTCACATCCCACATGTTCTGTGCTCTATTACAGGATTTCTCAAACTTGACAATGTTGTGACTCCTTCAAGGTTTTTATGCTAATTCCAGAACACCTGTACATTTCTTTACAAATCTACACAAGTCTAACACCTCAGATGTTAGAATACAAGTTGTCATGGCCAAGAACAGTCAAAATCAGCTGACTTGATTGACTGCTTCTCCGCTCTTACTTGCCCTTTGTTGAACAAGCTATTTTAAGTATTTTAAGATACTTAAAATTTTACCTGGGAGCTGCACTTTTGCAATCTGTTCCATGGATTGTAGACTATCCAATCAATCCGTATTCAGCAGCAACAGAATTTAAATGTGTAAATTTGGAGAGATGGTCTTTGGTGCGACCTTATCCCACCCTTTTCTGGAATGGGATGAACTGCATCATTCAACAACTGTATGCTCTTCCTTTCTTGAAGGAAGAAGTATTGCAGCTCTGCTGTGGTAAGCTGGATATTTTGAATTATGACCCATCTTCTTTTCTGTGTCTTTTCCTGCCCTTCTGTGAGAACAGATGTTGATGTTTTTAGTACAGATGTTGTTGCCTTGCCAAACTTCTCACCAAATAGATGGACTGTTGCCTGACCAGCCATATGTTCCATCTTTAATGTTTGCCATCTAACTCTGAGGCAGTGGAGACAGGCTTGGGGAAGGGGAGGTAAATTTAGTATGCCAAATAAGAGGGATGAATATACCTAAATCTGAAAAGATTTCTAAAATGGGTAAACTCCTAATAACCAAGCAGAAGAGATGGAAATTCTTCCCATTCCTGCAGTTTATTATGAGGTAAAGGTGGTGAGAATTTTAGGTTGCACAGACTTCAAATCCCAGAATTCCATAGCTAGTATAGCTATTGTTAAGTAGTATACACTGAGAGTTGAAATCCCTTAACCTGGAATTTGCCAAGGCTGGTGGGAAACACTGTTCCAGAGAATCAAGATCCATTTATGTGCCTTTTATGAATTCAACTCTGGCTATTACATATCTGCATCTTTCTAACTTTGTATAACCTCACCAGCTGTAGAGATTAATTTTAGATTTTAGTTCTTTGGCACTACTAATTTGAGTGATCTTACTGATAAATGAAATTTAGTCATAACTTGTAAAGATTCTTTTATAAAGAAAGAAATGTGCAATATAAAAGCTAGATATCAACTATACAATGTATATAGGCTACATTAAATTTAAAATTACATAGAATAAAGCATATTATTATATCATTGAAATATGAATATGGTATTAATAGCATTTTTCCTACAAATGGTAATACTTTTCTTATATTTGGCCAAAGATTGCTTCAAACGTTATTTCTATCATTACAGATATTTTTCATTAGGTTATTTTGAAACAGGTTAAACCAGCTTACTATTACATACACTTTTAATAATATTTGCATTTTTCCTTAGAGACCGGAACTATTTGAATTTTGAAAAATTATAAATATGAGTAATTTTAATTTATAAATTAAGACAGCATCTTAATTTATATCAATAATTGAATGAATAGTTGCAATCCCAAAAAAACTTTTATTTTAAGAACATATTCATAGGAAAGGCAGTGTTTCTTATTTATTGGAGAGAAATGTTTATAAATGGGTAGGAAGTGTAGATTCATCTTATACACTGATGCTGGATCTCAAGAAGAGCATCCCTCAGCTTGGGGTTCTTTCTTTCTAATCAGCACAGCCAAAGTCAAAAATAGCTACTGACATTAATAAGATTATAAAAATCTTTAATAATAATTTCTGTAAGCATTCTAATGAGATTAAAAACCAAAATTATTTACTGCTTAATTTTCTGATTAAGAAAAATAACACAGTTATTAATCAACATGAAATATTTTAAAAATGTTTAACAAAAAGATCAAGTTTAGAGATATTTCCAGCAAATATGCATTCATATAAGAAAATGAATCACACTGTTAAAATCAGTATAAAAATACTGAAAAATGAGTACTTTCTCTCAAATTGCATGCAGAATGACCACTTATGATTCATGTATTATCTTTTTAAGAAAAGCATTTCTACATAATGAAGATAAGTAAGGCCCTACTAACATGTTAAAAAGATAAAGGAAAATATAATACTAAAAGAAAAGTGCTTGGAATGACAAAACTTTGAGTCTGTTAATCAAATTTAGTAAGAACAAAAAAAAGCAACAACAAAAAATATGTGATAAAAAAAATCATATATAAATGTAATTAGAATTTGAGGGGAGAAAACATGAACTTTTAAAACAAGGAGCACTATACAAGGTATTTCAAAGACTGGGAGTGAATTCTGTATGATTGTCACAGAAGGGAAAGATTAAAGATAAGAGATTATATCATTATATCTTTAGTCAATGCCACAGAGAGGACACAACAAATAAAATTTAAGAATGCTTGGTAATTTTGTCAGTATATGGAATGGAATCAGTATAATTCACATTCCTGAATTATCCAGATTTCCTGGAATGCAATTATGTCCTGATTTCTCATATTTTTCAACTTTGACATTTACTTTTCAGATTTAAGAATATGCCAACATGTGTTGAACATATACTTGTGTATTTATTTTAAAAGCCAACCCAGATTAATATGAAAATGCAGTTCAAATAAGCATGTACAGAATATTAGCATGTAGCAAAACCTGACTAATTTATCCTGCTTTTTTGATGCTATTACTTGAGAGAAACAACAGAGGAAAAATTGTTGCTATTTCTTTTTGTTTTTAACAGAAATTAATGAAAAAAACCTACTCTTCCTTTTAGTTAAAATAGTTATATGTTGAAATATTTTATAGAGTTCAAACATATTCTTACAAGATATATACAATTACATGCATCAAAAGCCAGCCTTGTAATAGTTTCTGACCCCAGAAGATTTTAGTTAAGAATTAGAGGATCCAAGATGGCAACACATTAGCTATTTCTGACATAAGCACTTGGCTTGCAATAAGCTTACTACTTCTAGTTTATCCCAACTCCCTCAAAGTGCCACCCAAGGGCAAGAAACAATCTAGATCTGTCCAGCAACATTATTGGATAAAAATCGACTTTGGGCCATTTCTAAGCATTGGTCAAAGGAGGAAATTGCAGAGTAACAACTCTGATCTGCAAAATAACTTCTTAGAAAATCAATAGTACAAAGCCTATTTATCACATTCATTAAATCACAATCTTTCATCCATTTCTCAGTTCTCTGACTGAACCCAATCCTTTCTCTCTTCTGATCCAGAAAGTATGCCAGATTTCATACATCTAGATATGACATGCTATGGAACTAAACATAGTGGCATTGGGCCAAATCAGCAGTAATTCCGCAAGGTGTTCTCATTTGCATCAATCTTGTTTCCTTAATATAAAGTTATGAAACTGCTAGAAGAAGATTTGCAATTGTGGAGTGATGTGCTATCAGTATGCTAATGATGATACTTAATCCTATCATGTTTTGTTATTTAAGAAATCAATGCATACTATGAACACTGCTGGGATGTAATACTGGATTACTTAAAAGTGAAAGTGAGACTGAATCTCACATGGGAAGCCTGCCTCACAATTTGCACAAACCCTTGAAAAGTTCACAACTTGGGAGTACTCCTTAATCAGTAACAAGAAGGTACCATTATACAACTTCATGTTAAAAATGTATTGTTTAGTTTTATATTTTATTGTTTACAGACTTTATAATTGAATTATTCTTGCAATTTTGGCATGGTATAGGATTATTGAATTATTCTTGCAATTTTGGCATGGTATAGGATTATATGTTTAAGTACTTTTTTATCATTGTGTGTAATTGTATCATTCCAGCACAGACAATTTACCAGTTGTTTTCCAAGTTCAGTTCAAAGCAATGGTCTTAATCTTTAAAACATTAAACAGTGTAGGAGTTGGCAATATGAGGCACCTCTCATATTTTTATGCACATGGCCAATTACTAATCTCTGCAGAAAAATCCTTGAGCGCAACTTAGATTGCAGAACCTCACTTCCTGAATATGTGGGAAAGGGCATTCTTTTGCTTTGTTCCTAAATAATGAAACACTGATTCTTCCGTTTGTAATTTGGAGTCATTCTCTTTGTACTTTGGAATGAAATAAAAGTATTTTTCTAACTGACTTCTTTAAATTGTCAGTAGATAGGATTTTATCCTGCTTTAGTATATATTTCATTATTTTTATGTTTTATGTTCATTACATTGCTGTTTATTAAAGCAACTTATAAACATTAATAACATTAATAAATAAGAGAAACTGCAAAATATACTGTTGTCCTCATCTACAAAAGTTGGAGAGTATTATAACAATTCAAGTACCGATCACAATATAGTATAGCACTTCAGAGAAACTTAAGCAAGAGAAAATGCCTGTTGTGTTAAAGTTCAGCTGTTACAGAACTTTATGATTTCAGAACAGGACAAGAGAAGAATTTGGTGATAGAGATAAATAACCTATCTAAACAAGGATACCGAGACAAATGTACAAAGACAAATCATTTTGCACATGTACAAATGAGGTATATCGCTGCACTTAAACTCTGTTGAAAATTCTGGGCAACTCAATAAAAAATTAAAACCAAAACCAAAAAACCTGGTGCTCTAGCTGTCCTTGTCAAATATACCCAACAAGACTATCTATAGGATTCCAACTGCCTGAGGAAAAAGCCAGCTCTTTGTAGCCTTTTGAAAGTTAAAGGGGTGGAAGCTTGCTAGATCCTAAAGTTCCACAAGATAGAGGCTGCTATAGAAAAGGGACATTTCCTAGGTCTCATTAGCAGGTAGCATTTAAGGAAGAGGGAGGCCTGGAGCACGCCCAATCTTAACTAACCTGATGGAGTAGGCAAATACCCTCACGGAGAAGTGGTCTTGCAAATAACTCGACCCCATTATGGATGCATGCACTATTCAAGTACGGTAGAAAATGTCATTAACTTCAATAGACAATGTAAGAAAGGTTACAACTTTCTCTATGTAAAAAGCATGTAATCTTTCACTCTGATTCTCTCTGACTCACAGCATAGATGAAAGGCAACCATAGATTAAGAAATGTATAAAATAGTTCTGATTAGAATATAACTGGCTTAGTTTTCAGAAACTAAGTCATCTGTTCTGATTTCTAAATTGCTTGCAGAAAATAATTCTTCCTTTTTGCATCAACTTCAATTTTTAAAGCTTATGTGTATATAACTGGGTACATTTTTCTGTACAATATCCACCAATACCTTCATTGTTTCCGCACTTTTCCATAAGATATGCCATTTTGTACACAGCTTCCCCAATGTATTTTCATAATTTTATCATAGATTGATGAACAAAACATATGAATGAAGACTATTTTACTATTTGTAGAAGAGTAAATAAAGAAAAAAGTTCTGAGTTCTTATACCGGCAACATTCAATTTAAAAATGCATTTAAATTGTATTTAATGCAAACTAATATAGGAAATATAAATTAGTTTTCATTAAACACAATTTAAATATATTTTCTACCTTCCCTATTAAGAACCAACTTGAATCCAACAAAATTTAAAATTTGTTTAACTTATAATTACTTTTGAGCAAACATTAAAACATACCTTAATTTTTACAAAGGGTTTTTCAGAAGGGATCGAATAAATTACTTCAGTGAATTCATGATTCATTTAAAAACAGTGTGCAATTATCCACATGATCCTCTCAGCAACAAAAGCAAAACATGTTAGCATTAGAAGTAACAGGGGGAATATTTTTTAAAGGCGATCCGTAAAACCTATCACATTTCAACATTACTTATAGAAAACTATATGATTTCAATAAGTTTGTACATACTTCTGAAATGTATTTTCAGTGATATACTGCTGTACTTAATCTGAATATTTGCATAGACATATAAAACCTAAATATGGTTCACTGAAGCAAGAAAAGGAAGTCAGAAATCTGAACCAAGGGGGATAAAGAGAGGAAAAAAATAACTTCATTTGCTGAATTTCTTTCATCTCAACACTTTCTCTTCTGGTATGTGTTTGTTACTCAACTTAAGATAAGCTTCTCATCTCATCCAGCCACATATTTATTACATGTTCTTAACTTGAATTCTTCTAAGAATGAATGTAAACATGCACTACTTTAAAAAACAAAGATAATCCGTAAAGTTGCACCAACAAGGATGAATGTATGTGAGGCTCCAAACTAGTCCTCCTCCTTTCACCTTCTTCAGTTTGAAGTAGGAGAAAACATACATCAAACTCTAGTTTTATTTTAGCTGAGTCCCGATTTGTAATTGTTATTTATTATTATTTAAAATGCAGTTATGTGTTGTAAGCCACCCATTACATATTGTATGTCACCAAGAGTCACTTGCTTGTGAAATGGGAGGCTTTATAAATTAGATAAGTAAATGAAATTAAATAAATGAAATTAAATACTCATGGTGTATTACTTAAGACACTAACTAGAATGTAATCCTGTAAGCATCAGGATTCTGTTTGTCCATCACAAAAGCTAGGAAATATGCAAAAATTAAACTAAATCCTAATTTGTTTCTCTTTAGGGTAAATTCTAGTTCCTATGTACACACACTGCCTTCTCCAAAGAGGACAAAATTAGCATAATCAAATACAAAGTAGATAGGGATTCTGAAATGTTGAAGTACTAATGTCTACAGGTGTGCTTTGAATGTAATCTTCTCTTTCTGGAATTTCCTCTTTTTCCCTGCCCACTTTTGTATCTGGTTATTTCTATCTCTAAAAAGTTACAAAGTTCAAAATTTGGCAGAATATGGTACTTCCTTTATTCCTATAATTCAAATGTAACTTTAAACTTACAATTAAATCCCTATATCACTGTACTTTATAAACAGTATTATTCCACTGCTAACTAATTGGGAATATATTAGAAACTAGCTTCCAACTAGACCCATGGGACATTGTTTTTGTCTCCAGATTAATTGGAGACTCTTACTGCCAGAAGTGGCTCATCAGATGACAGGATTTAACTGACCTCTCAAAAGGTAAGCGGTGTCAGTGTTGATTACCTAGATGAGGAATACCTGGGAATCCTGAAGCTATTGGTAGAATAAGGAAGTAAAAAAAATATCCCAAAAGAAGGCAAAGCCAAGCCACTGCTATCATTGACAAGAAAACTGCATGGATGGAGTTATGAACTGAAGTGTTTTAATAAGGATTTTTAAACTTTTACTGCCAGAAGTTACAGCCATTGAATGGTTGAATGATTCACTATTATTAGCTGGGTTATTCACCATTTTGCAAATTTAGAATGCTAGTAGGATGTGACCAAGATCCTGAGACAACTCTTACATTCTATTGACACATAATAGAAACAAAAAGGAGGAGCAATGATTTTGATTAATCTGGCAGTCAACAGAACAGGCTTGGCTAAGCAGAACTTATTTAATGATGAAAACAAAAGAACAAGTTGTTCTTTATATAAGCTTAAAAGACTATAAGCACAGCAGAACAAATTCCAAGAAGAGTACCAGTTTGTAATTTTAATCTGAAGAAGAGCATTCATTTTTACTTTATATATTCTGAAAACTATATCCATCTCTCCTATTCAATATTATTTTTAGCTGTATTAACTTAGAATTATAGGTCCAATTAACACACTATACAAAATTAGGAACAAAGAAATTCAGGTTAAATCCCCACTCATGGACAAGGTTCACTGAATAATCTCCAGCTAGTCATTATGTAAGCATGCTATCCAACAGGCATATAATTGCCAGGATAAAATAGTAAGAAAGAAACAAGTACATCAACTTTCTGTCACTGAAAGAGAAGTCAAACAGTAAGATAAACAGACTGAGAAATTTCCTCCAACCCTTCAGTTCAGCTGTGGCCAAGTTTACAGAAATGGGTTCATGTATGCTTCTAACGGCAAAAGATACCAGATTCAAACAGGAGTATCCAAGTACCGAGGCTAGCAATAGTACAAATACTATTCTGAATTCTACTATAGAATCCACAGTGGTATACAAAAAGTAAGGATTTGGTGGAATAATTCATTTGCAAAAGTGCAGCTAATTCTTTAAACTATCATATTGTTTCCAATATTTATAATCTTTTGCTACCTATTTATAATTATGCACTTTCTAATTTTTTAAAATATGTTAATGTTTATATCAGAAAGCCACTTGTTGAAGCATGGATTAAACATCAGTGTCCATATACTACACCATCTCAATTATAAAGTAATTTGTAACATTCATTTTATGCAAATATTCAATAATTTGTTAAAAACTATAACTACTGTACTTTAACTGTAATCATAATTTCTGAACAAAATAAATTTCAGCTTAAAGCAGTCTTAGAATTTCATAAACAATGAAAATAAGTTCTATAGTTAAATGAATCGACACTGCACTAAAAATATTCATTTGTTCTCCTTGTTACTGCAAACAACCTTAATACTAATTTCAGAAAGAATATCATATGGAAAAAAGAATCGTTATGAAGCTTGATAGCTGAAAACAGCCATACTTGTATGAAATATTTAATATGTTATTCCTAGAGTTTCCGGCACAGCTGATGTGTGATTGCAGCTACCCATCTCGCTCAAGAAAAGCCTTTCTTAACAGATGAACTTACAATATTTAATAACAAAGATGGTAGACCGGGCGTATCAATTACAGTGTTATACAATGTTTCATTTTCCGTTTTTCAAAAATGTCTTTAGCAGGCTATATGAATCTCAACTTTACCACAGTTTTTTTAAAAACAATGATATTCATGATCTACACCAGATTCTGCACTTGTGGTTATTGAAAGTTTAAAAATAAGGAACATTTTTTTTCATCCCATTTACTTTTAAGATTCTGATCACCAACTGTCAGTGCCTTTCAATTAACAGACACATATACAAATACTCTATCCAGTGGTTAAAGACTTGCTTTAAAAAAAACACGCTCTACAGCTTGCAGCAATATTTATGCAGTAGATAAATCTTTTAAAAGATACTTCCGGGAACTCAAAAAAATTACTTCAACCAGACTCCAGAACAAAGAAAATACATTAAACCTATCCTTTAATTTCAATGAACGAAAACAAAACAAGGTAAAGAAGCCTCCCCAGCACCCCATAAATAAAGGAAATCCCCCCTTTTCCTCCAGCAACCTATCAGTTCTGGCCTAAGCAGCCTTGTCCCCATTTCCCTTTGAAAAGGTTTTGCAGAACAGAAACTCCAGTATTGGATTTACATTTTGCATTCGGCACACACACAGCAAGAGTACACAAAACCAAAAAAAAATTAAAAAGTCTACATACATATATAATAAATACACACATCACTGCCTGAAAGCTAAACGGAGGGAAATAATCCGCAGTGTGGAACTGAAAACGGCTACAATACGCACACCAGGGAGTGGAGCTCAGAGAAATATAACCCTCCGCGACGCCCCATTTCTGCCCCCGCTCCCCCCTAAGAGGTTTTACCTTCATGACGAACTCAGGCTGCAGCAGAAAAATCCGAAAGCGAATGTGCTGCCAAGGCTGGACCTGAAATTTAAAACAAAGCACTGAGCCACCGCACCATCCCCTTTTTCTAACGGGGCGCACTCGGCAAGTGCCGGGAGGGGGCAGTTTTTTGTAGGAACCTCTCTTTCTCCCTCTCTCCCCCCCAATTCCAGCCTACCTCGCCCGATGCCTTCTCTTACAGTTCCCCCTTTCTCTTACGCCGCCCCTCCGCTACAGCCACAAAAAGCCGCTGCTCTCGGAGCCTCACCCCCGCGGCTGGCTTCCCCCTCGCCCGCTGCCTTTGACGCCATTTCTGTCAGAGCAGAAACTTGCCACAACAACAACCGCTTCTTAACAACCCCCTCCCTCCGCTTCCCTCCATGCAAGCGACTCTCCGGGCACCGCCACAGAGGGCACGAGCTCTTCATCGTCGGCTGACGGGGAGCGGTCTCTATCCCCCGAAGAAACTAGGGCTAAGTCAGGGGGAAAGCGAGGCAGGTCAAGAGGTGTCCAGTCCGGACTGAGGTGCTTTTTCGCCCTGGCGCGCGCGCGCACGGGAACACACACACACACACACACATATCCCTGCGGGAGGGGAGGTTTCTCCATTGTACTAGGGACAAGGAGAGATGGGGAGGGGGGCTCAATAAAGCTTGCCCTCCACCTTCCCTTCGTCCCCCTCACTGCATCCCGCCTACAGAGCCACGGCTCCCCCCTCTTTCCAGCAAAGTGGCCCCTCTTCGCTCCCCTCACCCCCCCACCAGCTCCCTCCCCTCCCCTCCCCCCGGGCTGACTCCGCGGACGGAGTTTCAGCAACAGCCGCAGCTCAGGGCTACAGAGGAGCTGGTCGAGAAGCCGGAGAAGCGACGCTCGGGGGCGGCGATGGGGAGCGCCTCCCTCCGAAGCCGGCCGCGGGACTCTCCGCTCTCTCCTCCCACACTCGGAGGTCCCGCTTCCCGGGAAGCCGAAGCGACGAGCGCAGCCGCCGCCGCCTCAACCAGCAGAAAAACAACAATCCCAAAAGCGCGTCGCTCGCTCGCTCGCTCCTTCTACGATTCCCCCGCCGAAAGGCTTCGGCCTTCCACGGGGAGCTCGGCGAAACGCCCAGGGCCGGGGCCCCGCAGCCTCTTCCCCGGGGCAACGTTACCTTTTGTTCCACGGCTGTCGCCCGCTCGCTGGTCCCCCCCAAACCTGCCGGGGGAGGGGGGGAGCGAGGAGGACGGAGCCTCCTCTCGACGCCGGGCCCAATCGCCCGGCCCCCGCTTCCGCCTCCGACCCTCCAGCGATCGCCGGCTTGGCTCTGGGGCAGGGAGGGCTCGCCAAGAGGAGGCTTCTCCCTCCCGTCCGAACCCCGGTGGCGACGGCGACAGCAGCGGCTCAGCTCCAAGCTGTTCCGTCCCCTCCCCCGATCCGATGCCTGATTGACGCATCGACGCCCGCCTTCTCCCCGCCTTGCCTGCTTCGCATTGGCGTGCCACCCGAGTGGCCCGCCTACTCGCCATCGCCATTAGCCGCTGCCTCAGAAACGCTGATGTAATTCCCACTCCAGTTCTATGGAAACAGAGACTCGGCTTCGTAGCGCCTTCTGGGTAGCATGGTTTTGTCCCGCCCATTTGCCGCAGTCTATGAGGGAATTTTTCTTCGCTGCTACTACAGCTCCCGAGATGCCTCGCGGGGGCGAAGAGGAGAATGAGAAAATGGAGGGGGAGAATGAGAGAGACGATGAGGGCTTCTCGAAACGGGAGGAGGGGAGGAGTCCGCGCCTGCGCCAACAGGCCCCGGTGGCGCATTTTCCCTCCATCGGGCGGAGGAGAGGTCTAGGCGGGAGGGGTGGGGTTTGCGCTTCTCGCTACTTGATTGAGGCGGGCTGAGGAGTGGCTGAGGCCGGTGAGGAAGCCGAGCAGGCCGCGGTAGGTTGAAGCCGCCGCGCCGCTGAATCACGCTCTCCTTGTTTTCTCCTTTCGCTTCGAGAGCCTCTTAGAGCTGAGGAGTGGGTCCGTCCGCTCTATTTGCTGTCAGATCTCTTGTCGCTCCAGTAGAAAAGGCCGGTGCTCCTTTACGAGAGAAGTCGCCCCTTTGGTAAACAGCCGGGGCGGGTGTTGGCGCGCTCGTTTGTCTCCTCTTTCGGTGTTTTCCTCTTGACCAGGCAGGAAAAGGAGGCGGCTCTTTTGTGCCGGCTTCCCGAGCTCGGTCGATGACTGTTCCCTCTTGATGTAAATTAAGAGCTTTTTTTGCCTCTTCCTTTGCCAAGTTGATTGTTTAATAGATATTGGGGGAGGTGTAAGCACTTTTATTGTTCAGTTTGAAGTATTGATTAGTGTAAAGAAAAAAACGATCTATTGTGATTTTTCTTTTAAGTACAAAGTCTCGTTATTTCCTACAGGAAAGAGCAGCTCCAGTTAAAATTGTCTTTTGGTGCGTTTTCAGTTTCTAAAGAGTATTTTGGGCTATATTGATATAATGTTCTTAGTTAAGTACATTATCGAATTATATCTTAGTGAACACTCTCACTTTTTAAATTGTAAGATAAAGATGAAACAAGTTCAGACTTCATTGGGAAAGTCTATCTTGTCCAAAGTTTTTGTTAATTATAAAAACAGACAGGAAGATAAAGTAGGGTCAAGTATTTTAATTAACTATTTACTGTCAAATGTTGAAGAAGCTTGAAATTTCATTTCAGAAGTCAATGTCAAATTTATTTAAGATTTCAGTAGTTCAATAAATTAAATTGATACTGTTTCATTACACGAGTCAGTAGAGTTTGTGTATAAGTTTTAAAAGAATATTCACAAACTATGAAGTTTTGAAAGTATGGTAGTCCTCGACTTGCCATTACAATTGAGCCCAAAGTTTTTATTGGTAAGTGAAATAGTTCTTAAGTGATTTTGCCCCATTTTACAACCTCTCTTTCCATAGTTAAGTGAATCACTACAGTTAGCAACATGTTCATTAAATGAATGTAGCTTGCACGTTGATCTTGCTTCTCAGGTCGCAAAATGTGATCACATATCCCTGGGACACTGAACAATCATAAATACGAGAGTTGCCAAGCATCTGAATTTTGATCATGTAACTATGGGGATGCTGCAATTGTCTTAAGTGTGAAAATAAGTCATTTTTTTCAGGGCCATTGTAACTTCGAATGGTTTCTAAATGAACTCTTATAAAGTGGAGGACTACCTGTACTATGGCTTCCCTTTGACTCCCAATGACTACAGGGAACAATGCAGTATTGTATATAAGTGTACCACTTCCTTTTTCTGTTTGACAGTTTTGTTTTGAGTGTTGAATCAAGTTTACTATTCCATGAAGAACTACAGTTCAAATCCTGCTGAAATTTCTAATCACAAATTTATGATTACTTTATAAAAAGGACAATGGCAAATGTGCAGCCCCATCATTGTATTGGGCTCATTATGTATTAATTTATGATTCATTAATTTTGGCTTACAAGAGTTTTGTGAATTCCATATTAGGTACCTACTTAGTATAGAGTGCATTTATATGAGTTGACGCTTTATCAGTTTAGGTTTTCATTTCAATACATGCATTCCGATGCTTTGTGAATTTAGAGTAGATTGTTAATCAGGTCATTTTATTAGTTAAAATGCTACAGTAGTATATACTATTCTCTTTGTTGTATATAAAACTAAAACTATTGGGAAATACAAATTATGTTACGAAACAGGTGCTAGAAGTCAACAGTGTGATTGGCACAGGTCATATGACTGCAGGTTCTGTATTTAAATTGCCTGAGACAAATTGTTTTAGTGCATAGCAGCTGCAGTGCAGTAAAAAACCTTTAGAGAAGGAAAAAAAGAGATAAAAGTTCAAACAAGAACTCTGTTAAATATTTGAGAATGTTAAGTATCCCATATGCAGTACTTCAGTCTGAAGGATAAGACATTGGATTATGAAACTATTATTAGACTTATTAGTATATAAATAGTACATGCTCATAAAATTTTCAGTGTAGTACCTTCTGAATAATACGGTGGTTGGCTGATCTTGAATAGTGTGTTTAATGGTTACTTGAAATGACATCATACTTTAAAGAAGTACCTGCCACTTCTACATTGGCACATGTTTTGGATTAGGGTTAGACATTTACTGTTGTTTCTTCTGCCTACATCATACGTTATTACCAGAGTCATGTATATTTAAAGGCTCTATTCTATCTTTCCTTCCTTTCTCTCTTCCTTCTTTCCTTTCTTTCTTTCTTTCTCAGACTATAAGGCACTGCTTGGGAAACACATTTTTAAAATGGAAGAACTAGAAGATTCATCCAAGAGAATTCTTTTAGAGCCGTACAACTACCTGCTTCAACTACCTGGTAATATATTATTGTTTGAATTATAGTGATGTTTGAAAGTAATATATAAATTGGAGTAGCCATATCAAATCTCTTGGGTTTGTGAGCTATGCATTTTTCTAGTATTCTCCAAATCAGCTTTCAGTTTGTTCTTATTGGTACCTAAGCATCATTTTGTACTCTTCTGTTTTCAATTTACATAGCCTTGTTCTGCAATATGTCTCTTAACATATAAACCAGGATTTATTTTAACAATGATTTGAGCGAATCAATCTGTCTTGCAGATGAGCAAATTGATAATGGTTGAATCATTAATTTTTTTCAGTGAAATATAAACAAGTTTCTGCGTTAAGTGATAGTAACAAACATGGAATAAAATAGCAGTTTAAAAAAATCCAGTTTCTTTTTGTAAATCACTTATATATGGTAAGCAGAATTTAAACTGCTTTGAGCATTGTATGAACCTAGCCTAATATAAAACGTTTTTCATTTAAGATGTATAAAACGTGCAAGTTGTATTTTGTCAATAAAGTGTGGCTTAGTGGAATATGTGAATCTACCCACTGTGTTTTGCATATACTATACTGAAGTCAAGATTATGGATTAAATACTCTCAATTATTTAAAATATTATTGTGGGATACATGCTAATCTTTCACTTAAAATCAGTGACATCACTGTGTGTGTGTATTTGGAAAAAGAGGTGATTCAAAAAGTTAGAATTTTAACTTTTAATTTACATCTTGTCTATTATGTAGCAAAATATGAGAAAATGTCATGTTTAGGATAGAGCTAATGTCATATGAATATAATTTTAAGCTTTAATGTACTTATTAGCTAATAGCTTGATACACACCATGCAAAACCATAATATAGTTGCATTTATTATTAAATATAGACTTTTAACTTATCTTTTGTGGTCTACCAAACAAAAGGAATGGCTGAAGGGAGCAGCCAGGGATTGAAATTGCTCTTTCAATGCTTGCCCTTTTTTACCAGGACAAGCCCCAGGATATAAAGAAGTGAAAAAAGAAAAATAGAGCAAATATTTTTTTAAACTCAGGTGTTAACCACTTTGCTTTTAAAATCTGCCTCCTATTTTAATTGTAGCTTTACAGAGTCCTATGTGAAATCAGATTTTTCTCTCCTATGTTTTTGTAGCATCCTGGAAAGCTCTAGAATTCTTGAAAGCTTATTTTTTGACTTTTGAGTTTGCCCTAACAAAAATTGCAGTTTATGAAAGTTGAGGTTAAACCTGATACAGGGGAAAAATTCCCTTGTCCTTCCTTCTGGAAAGTTCCAGATATTAAAAGTTCGGTACCATGCATATTTCCTACCATTGTTTCCCCAAAAATAAGACTCTGTCTTGTTTTTTTTTTGCCACCAAAAAAGGCACCAGGTCTTATTTTAGGGGGATATCATCTGACTAACCTCATATGTTGCCCCTGGCCTCCTTTTTTGCTGTCAGAGGCCTTCAGGAACTACTTCTGCAGCTGGCAAGGCTTTCCTGAAGGCCTCTGCAATCAATAACAGAGCTCTGGATCGATCCGGAACTTGGTTATCAGCTACAGAGGTCTTCAGGAAAGCCTTGCCAGTCTTGCCAGCTGCAGAAGAAATGGGCCGGCAAGGCAGGTGTCGGGTTGTATGAGGCCTGGCTACAACTGTCCAAAGGAAGTATGGCAGCTGTACCCCCTCCCATCCCCACCCTGGCTTAATTTTTACCTGTACACTCTGGAGTGGGCAGGATCTTAGGGCTTATTTTGGGGGTAGGGCTTATATTGGGTGCACGTATAAAAATCAAGCTAGGAGTAGGTCGTATTTTCGGGGAAATGGTTTTAAAAAAAGGCTTCCTACTTTAAGATTTTTAGGTAAGCCTAGATCAGTGGTGGGATTCAAATTTTTTTACTACTGGTTCTGTGGGTGTGGCTTGGCGGGCGTGGCAGGGGAAGGATACTGCAAAATCTCCAGTCCGAGTTGGTATTTGCCGGTTCTCCAAACTACTCAAAATTTCCGCTACCAGTTCTCCAGAGCTGGTCAGAACCTGGTGAATACCACCTCTAGCAGGATCCCATTTCAGCTTTCTGGTTGCAGTGATTTGGAGTTAATAGGAAATAGTGTACCAATATTATGCTGATAAAATATCCTAATTACAGTTCTTTGGCTAGTATTAAGATTTGCAGCTGTTTTGTGTAAAGTTCTGCTGAGTGAACACAGGCCAGTGGTAATGATTCACAATATAATAAGGTATGGTCTATAAATAAAGTGGTAGTTCATCTGCCTAAGCCTTTATTCCAAAAATGTCAAACTCATTCGGTATGGCATTATCAGTTCTAATTGTCTAAAATTGTATTAAAATTAATGGTCACAGAATGTTTACAGTGGGTGTTATACAATAAATTTTAAAAAATTATAATTGTTTGAAGTGTGAAATATTTCCAAAATATTGAAGTTTTGTGCTTAAGCTTTGATTGAAAACTATCTATCCCTATTCATTTAATACATTTCCTAGAGCTTAATACAAATAGATTATGTAGAATGAAAATATATAGTATTATCTATGTACTTTTTAAAATCATAGGTAAGCAGGTCAGAACTAAACTTTCCCAAGCCTTTAATCACTGGTTGAATGTTCCAGAAGACAAACTACAGGTGAGTTGTATAAGTTAAATTGATTTCACAATTATTTTTAAAATGGCCAAGGGAAATATAATTACTTTTTTCTTGTTCTGTTTGCACCTAAATATTTAAACTAACGTTGTAGTGTAGCATGTTAACCTCTGGTGGCAAAACATTGTGCTCTGTGCAACTGGTTCAGATTGTGATATACTGCAACAAAATGTTAGCAAAGAAAAGAACAGTTTGGGTTTTCCAAACATTTTTATTTTGTGCTCTTAATGTAATACCTAAATGAGTGAGAACTACCTTGATAAACATTGGGTATATTTGTTCATTGGGTCAAAATATCTCTTAAAACAAATCCCCTAACGTTGCACTCTAATTTGTACTATGCAACGAGGAAGGCAGTTTTCCCACACATATCACAGCCTATTTGTCCCTCAAGTCTCCTGATATGTGGGCATGAGAAAACTGCTTATTTGTGTCACATCCAATATATTTCTGCTGCCTCTATAAGCAATATGATAAAAGAGGGTTGATGAAGAACACAAATAACTTGGTTATGATGCCAAGCCAAAGCATTCATTTCTTGATTGCAGTTTTCAAACATTTTAAATACTTTAATCACAAGACTTAATTCTGTAGTCAGGTGTATTACATTTGATGTATGTATATACAGTATATCATGTTTTCATTTGTGAGTTATTGTGCATATAGAGGTAATCTGTCACTATATTGTATAAGTTCATACTAAAAAAAGCCTCTCTATACAAATAAATGTATAGAAATACAGACAATAGGGTACATGGTCCCAGTGGGAATGACAGAGTCAGTAAGGTGGAATTAAAAGCCTAATTAGCAGAGAGAATTGACATATTGCAAAAATGAAAATAGAAATAATCAGGGAATCTAAATATAGAAGAATAGCAATATAAAACTGTGTTTGTCTTTTTTATTAGATCATAATTGAAGTTACAGAAATGTTGCACAATGCAAGTTTGCTTATAGATGACATAGAAGACAATTCAAAGCTACGACGTGGTTTTCCAGTGGCCCACAGCATTTATGGAATACCATATGTGATAAACTGTGCAAACTTTGTATATTTCCTTGGTCTACAAAAAGTTTTAACGCTTGATCATCCGGATGCTGTAAAAGTATTCACCCGTCAATTACTTGAACTCCATAAGGGTCAAGGCCTGGATATTTACTGGAGAGATACATATACCTGTCCTACAGAAGAAGAATATAAAGCCATGGTTCTGCAAAAGACAGGTGGCCTTTTTGGACTAGCCGTGGGCCTTATGCAGTTATTTTCCAGTTATAAAACTGATCTGAAACCACTCCTTAATACTCTTGGGCTCTTTTTTCAAATTAGGGATGATTATGCAAATTTACACTCCAAAGAATATAGTGAAAACAAAAGCTTTTGTGAAGACCTAACTGAAGGAAAGTTCTCATTCCCAACTATTCATGCAATATGGTCCAGGCCAGAGAGCACACAGGTTCAAAATATTCTGCGTCAGAGAACGGAAAACGTGGATATAAAAAAATACTGTGTACATTACCTTGAGAATGTGGGATCCTTTGAATATACCCGGAAAACACTAGAAGAACTTGAGTCTGAAGCTTATAAACAAATTGGATTGCTTGGGGGCAACCCTGAACTTACAGCATTAATTAAATATTTAAGTAAAATGTTCAGGGACAATGAAAACTAACAGTTATCAATTGAATGTTTCTGGAAATGATTTTTAAAGGATCAAGAAAAGTTAGATTTGTTTTACAATATCTAATTGCTCATATGAATTGTGTTGAAACAGATCATAGGGTGTAACTGGAGATTTGTGCATAGTATTACTTTGAAATTTCAATTTTCAGTTACTTATACAAAATCATGTGACAAAAGTCAATTAAAATAGCTTCAAAATCAATGATTTTGATTTGTAATCCCATTTCATTATGACTTCACTCTGATTGTATGACATATCAAAAAATAGTACATTATGATCTATTTTTTAAGATGAGAGAATATCATCAAAAGAGGGATAAAGGATGGTAGTACCCCAAAACCACAATGCTACATTGAAGGCTTTTGACAAGAGTTCCTACTGCTAAAGCAAAGTACAGGTAGTCCTCATTTACTGATCACTTGTTCAGCAACCATTCAAAGTTATGATGGTGCTGAAAAAGGAGTATTACACCCTGTCCTCAAAGCAGTAACTGTCACACCATCCCCAGTCATGTGATCGTGACTTCGGTGCTTGGCAATGTGCGTTTATGTTTGCAGAATCCCTCAATCATATGATCAACATTTGTGACCTTCATAGCAAGCTTTCAAGAAGCAAATAAATGGGGGGAGGGGGGTCAGAGAGTTGCTGGTCCTGGTCACTTGATATTAACTTACTGAATGTGGGTAATTAATTTAATGACTGCAGCTGGAGCTGATGTCATAAGTTGGCACAATCACATGACATTTCATTTTACAACCATGCTTTTTAGTGATGCGAGCTGCTCTTCCGGTTTCCAGCGCTCCTGCACGTGCAAACACCAACTGCCTAGCATACATGTGCATGCAAGGACCAGCTGGCCAGTGTGCACAGGTGCTTTGGGGAAGTTCCTTTTCCGGTTTCTGGTGCACCCATGTGCATGAACACCAGCTGGCTGGCACACATGAGCACACCAGAACCTGGAAAAGCAACGGGCGATAGCTGGCGTACCTGGAGAGATGGCTCTGTGTGCCACTTCCGGCACATGTGGCATAGGTTCACCATCACAGCCTTATATAGTATTAATAAATAAAATAGGCAGACAATATGTATTAAAACACATAATTCTGTTAGCTGAAGGACTATGCCAAATAATATTTTACTACCATCTTTGATCTTAATTTTTGTGGGTTTTATCAATATAACATTACATTTATGACACCTCTATTTGGAGTCCCATTTTCCTCACTTCAGATAATACTTTTAGCTAGGTTTGGATTTTGCTCACTCTTGATACTACAATTGGCTGATACTGCCACACATATGTAAAAAATATACTTGATACAAATGTTTAAATAAACTACATATTTTAAAAATAGAAATGCTAATATAAAGCCAGCTATTTATACAAATCAACAAAAAATGGTTAAATAGCTACTTTTGTAGAATGTAACCACTTTTTATAATTAACACAGCTGGTGATATAATTACAGATTCAGTTCCAAAATTCAGAGCAGAGACAGCATCACTCTATAATTCTTTAAAATAGATGCATTTCTCCCAATATCATATATGATCCTGGGAAAAGATGTAGCCACAGACAGATGTATGTTCACACCCAAAGGACCTTTTGGAAATTCAAAGCATTGCAGGGCCTTCGTAATTAGCACCTATTTCAGGCTGAAAAATCAAATAATTTTATACTTCTCTCTCGTCCTTAGGTAGAAATGTTGGTGTTGGCAACTTAGAGTGATCCTTTATTACCAAATATTTACCAAAAAGCTTGGGAAAATCTCAAACAAAAACATGCAGTATCATTTTGGCGATATTATAGCATTATCAATCTTCCTACCCAAATATGGACAATAATGAAGTGATTCTTGGCTGGAAAAAATGCCCATTGTCCTTACCATTCTGTGGCATTCCTAAAGTGATATACCAAGGTCAAATAGCTGAACATCCTGTAATCCTTACTTACTGTAATCCTAAAATTCAAATGGTTCTATCCCTAAAGATACTTCCTGCATTTAATGGAGTGTTGCTCCTTTTCAGCTCATCAGTCTTCATAACTCAATTCCAGAAATATAGCTGACCAATATTCCTGAGAGAGACAAAGACAAGCTTAAGAGTGACTGGTTTCTTGAAATTCCAGCCTACTATACTGTGGAAAGAAGAAACTCTATTTCATGAGCTAACTAATTCATGAAGACATGTGTTATTTCCATAAATAGATGTCCTCATTTTTCAATTAACAGAAAAAGTAAGAAACACTTCAAGTGCAAAAGTATTGGTCCTAATTAAGCCAGCTGAGATCTGCAGTAGGGCAGGTGTCAAGTTTTGTTTGTCCCCTTTATTAGTTGCATTGAGTTTGGTGGTTTGCTAGTGCCTAACTTAAAATAATTCCTCACTGAATGCCTCCCAAATTTGCTCTGAAGGCTTATGGCTTTATGTATTATTACTAATTCTAATTTTTTTAAAAAGAAAGGTCTTCTCTAAACATTTTATTAAGCAGTAAGCACATTAAATATAATAATCAGTGCAGCATTGGAAAGCATCCAGAATATTTAAATGTAAACGTAACATTTGTTGGAAGTGAGCTTGAGAGCATGATGATTTTACAAATTGTACATTCTCAAAGTATTTGATGGGTGAAATAAAGCATACTTTGCAAATTATAAACTGGTAACTATATTAACACCTGCATTTTAATTGTAAAGATTACAGCTTTCAAGTGTTCAATATTTATCAGTTTTTAACAGTTTTTATGTTTAGAATATCTGTCCTATGATAATAAAATCTAGAAAAACTCTGTTAATTAGCTCAAACTGAGTTTAATTGTTAGCCAAATAAACACTTTTCGGACAGAAATGCAAAAAGTTGTTTTGTGCACCAAGAATTTCCCATATAGTACCTTATTATTTAAAACTTATATTAGTTGTTTTTATTCACTATATTGCATAATATTCTGGTCTTGATAATCATTTTCTCATCTTGACATTGAAATTGAAATCATCTTGAAATTAGATCCTAAAGTCTTAGCAAACTGCTATGGCTCAGTAGCTTAGTTCTTGACTTACAACCACCATTGAGCCCAAAATTTCTGTTGCTGCAGTTGTTAAGTTAATAACATGGTTGTTAAGTGCATCTGGCTTCCCCATTGACTTTGCTTGTTAGAAGGCAGCAAAAGATGGATTACAGGTAAAACTCAAAAAATTAGAATATCGTGCAAAAGTTCATTTATTTCAGTAATGCAACTTAAAAGGTGAAACTAATATATGAGATAGAATCATTACATGCAAAGCAAGATAGTTCAAGCTGCGATTTGCCATAATTGTGATGATTATGGCTTACAGCTCATGAAAACCCCAAATCCACAATCTCAGAAGATTAGAATATTACATGCAATCAATAAAACAAGGATTGTACATAGAACAGTATCGGACCTCTGAAAAGTATAAGCATGCCTATGTACTCAGTACTTGGTTTGGGCCCCTTTTGTAGAAATTACTGACTCAATGCGGCGTGGCATGGAAGCTATCAGCCTGTGGCACTGCTGAGGTGTTATGGAAGACCAGGATGCTTCAATAGTGGCCTTCAGCTCTTCTGCATTGTTCGGTCTCATGTCTCTCATCTTTCTCTTGGCAATGCCCCATAGATTCTCTATGGGGTTCAGGTCAGGCGAGTTTGCTGGCCAATCAAGCACAGTAATCCCACGGTCATTGAACCAGGTTTTGGTGCTTTTGGCAGTGTGGGCAGGTGCCAAGTTCTGCTGGAAAATGAAGTCAGCATCCCCATAAAGCTCGTCTGCAGAAGGAAGCATGAAGTGCTCCCAAATCTCCTGGTAGACGGCTGCGTTGACCCTGGACTTAATGAAGCACAGTGGACCAACACCAGCAGATGACATGGCTCCCCAAATCAACACAGACTGTGGAAACTTCACACTGGACTTCAAGTATCTTGCAGTGTGTGCCTCTCCATTCTTCCTCCAGACTCTGGGTCCTTGGTTTCCAAATCAGATGCAAAAGTTGCTCTCATCAGAAAAGAGGACTTTGGACCACTGAGCAACAGACCAGGTCTGTTTTTCTTTAGCTCAGGTAAGACGGTTCTGACGATATTTGAAGTCCATGTCCAGGATCCGTCTGCGTGTGGTGGCTCTTGATGCACCAACTCCAGCCTCAGTCCACTCCTTGTGAAAGTCCCCAACACTTTTAAATGGCCTTTTGCTGACAATCCTCTCCAGGCTACGGTCATCCCTGCTGCTTGTGCACCTTTTTCTTCCACACTTTTCCCTTCCACATAACTTTCTATTAATGTGCTTTGATACAGCACTTTGGGAACATCCAACTTCTTTTGCAATTACCTTTTGAGGCTTTCCCTCCTTATGGAGGGTGTCAATGATGGTTTTCTGCACAACTGTCAAGTCAGCAGTCTTTCCCATGATTGTGATTCCTACTGAACCAGACTGAGAGACCATTTAAAGGCCCAGGAACCCTTTGCAGGTGTTATGGCTTAATTAGCTGATTAGAGTGAGACACTTTGAGCCTAGAATATTGCACCTTTTCACAATATTCTAATTTTCTGAAATTGTGGATTTGGGGTTTTCATGAGCTGTAAGCCATAATCATCACAATTATGGCAAATCAGGGCTTGAACTATCTTGCTTTGCATGTAATGAGTCTATCTCATATATTAGTTTCACCTTTTAAGTTGCTTTACTAAAATAAATGAACTTTTGCACGATATTCTAATTTTTTGAGTTTCACCTGTACATGGTCCCCAGGACACTGCATAATGTGAACCAGTTACCAAGCACCTGAATTTTAATAACTTTATTATAGACTGCAAAGGTGGTAAGTGTGAAAAACAGTCATCAATCCAGTGCTGTTGCAACCTCAAATTGTCACTACATGAATGGTTGTAAATCAAGGACTACCCAAAGTATATTCCAAAGGAAAAGAGTATACCAAAATGATTTTTACTAAAAACAAATGAATTCTTGAGCTGCCAATCACTTGTATACTTATGCAGCCATGGTAGGGATCTGTTAGAAATACTGCACAAATTTCAAGGTAGCGCTGAAATGTTCGGCGCGTACAGAACATTCATTTGCGTACACGAGAAACCTAATATTGCCAGATAAAGATAATAAAGCGCTAAAAGGAATCATATTAGCCGGAGCATCAAAAAGGGGTTTTCAGCTCTTCCCCGTCCCCTTCTTTCCATCCCCGCTTTTTTCCCGCAAAGTGGCCCCTCTTCGCTCCCCCCCCCACCAGCTCCCTCCCCTCCCCCCGGGCTGACTCCGCGGACGGAGTTTCAGCAACAGCCGCAGCTCCGGGCTACAGAGGCTGGTCGAGAAGCCGGAGAAGCGACGTTCGGGGGCGGCGATGGGGAGCGCCTCCCTCCGAAGCCGGCTGCGGCACCCTCCGCTCTCTCTTCCCACACTCGGAGGTCCCGCTTCCCGGGAAGCCGAAGCGACGAGCGCAGCCGCCGCCGCCTCAACCAGCAGAAGAACAACAACCCCAAAAGCGCGTCGCTCGCTCGCTCCTTCTACGATCCCCCCGCCGAAAGGCTTCGGCCTTCCACGGGGAGCTCGGCGAAACGCCCAGGGCCGGGGCCCCGCAGCCTCTTCCCCGGGGCAACGTTACCTTTTGTTCCACGGCTGTCGCCCGCTCGCTGGTCCCCCCCAAACCTGCCAGGGGAGGGGGGCAGCGAGGAGGACGGAGCCTCCTCTCGACGCCGGGCCCAATCGCCCGGCCTCCGACCCTCCAGCGATCGCCGGCCTGGCCCTGGGGCGGGGAGGGCTCGCCAAGAGGAGGCTTCTCCCTCCCGTCCGAACCCCGGTGGCGACGGCGACAGCAGCGGCTCAGCTCCAAGTTGTTCCGTTCCCTCCCCCGATCCGATGCCTGATTGACGCATCGACGCCCGCCTTCTCCCCGCCTTGCCTGCTTCGCATTGGCGTGCCACCCGAGCATTGGCCCACCTACTCGCCATCACCATTTGCCGCTGCCTCAGAAACGCTGATGTAATTCCCACTCCAGTTCTATGGAAACAGAGACTCGGCTTCGTAGCGCCTTCTGGGTAGCATGGTTTTGTCCCGCCCATTTGCCGCAGTCTATGAGGGAATTTTTCTTCGCCGCTACTACAGCTCCCGAGATGCCTCGCGGGGGCGATGAGGAGAATGAGAAAATGGAGGGGGAGGAGTCCGCGCCTGCGTCAACAGGCCCCGGTGGCGCATTTTCCCTCTATCGGGCGGAGGAGAGGTCTAGGCGGGAGGGGTGGAGTTCGCGCTTCTCGCTACTGGAGTGAGGTGGGCTGAGGAGTGGCTGAGGCCAGTGAGGAAGCCGAGGAGGCCGCGGTAGGTTGAAGCCGACGCGCCGCTGAATCACGCTCTCCTTGTTTTCTCCCTTCGCTTTCAGAGCGCTTTAAGAATCGAGCGGCGGGTCCTTATCGTGCCTCCATTCTGCCTTCGCTTTGTTGCTGTGAGTCCCGTAGTCTGCTGCTCCCCATTCTGTTGCTTTACAATCCGGCGTGCCCACAGAGCCTGGCTCCCAACTCTGGAAGTTTGGCGCTGTCAGCGGTGTGCAACTGAGCTCTTTCTCCCGGTGGCTGTAAGCTCGGGTGGGATGCAAGATCCAATCTGGGTCGGTCACCGGCACAAGAAGTTTTGTCTTCCGAGCTTTCGGAGTCGTGCTGGAGCCCATTTTCATTTAAGTGTGGTATTTAAATACCTCACAGAGAACAACACATTCTCTGCTAGAGAGAAATTCCCTGAAGATGGGCTCCAGCACGAGTCCGAAAGCTTGGAAGACAAAACTTCTCTGGTCCCGGTGACCGACCCAGAATGGATCCTGCAACATTATCCTGGGACACGTATATTCGCCTTCAATCGGATGGGATGCTTGGTTTTTTTCCTCTGTAAAGGTGCTAGAAACTATTTCTAGAAACGGGATGTATGGTTTTCTAGGGTAAACTTGCACTCAAACAACATAGACTTTTAGTTCTATGTGTGTGAAAAACTTCAGATAATTTCTTTTTTCCACAGAATGCAAGATTCAAAATTGAAGTGGTCATCCTTAGTGGGGGGGAAATGTAGGGTTAGACAGGTTCTTTTGGGCATTGCACATCCACACAAGCCTTCTTGTTGGCACTTGACACCAGAAATGTTAATACTGTATTTGATAAATTTCTTGCAGTTCAAGACATTGGGGAATAAACTTTACGCAAAATCAGTGTCAAGTCTCGCTGTGGTGTTATTCATAGTAAAATTTCATTTTAGCTTAATTTTAGCAAACTCATCCTGGTTCTTATTATATGAGACAGCAAGCTGGCTGGGTTGAATAAGTATCCTATAAAGATCCAAATATTGATAGAGGTTTCAGTATACAATTTCAAAGAATTCACTATACAGTTTCAAAGAATTACTCATTTTGCTGTTAAATTTTTAATATGCTCTTTAGCCACCTTCAGTTTTAATTCCTTAAGACAGATGATGTATATGCACCATTGTCTCAGTAGGTGGCAGTACATGGGTGACCTTTCTTGGGTTTAGAAAAGTAGGATCCTTTAAATGGCAAACCATAACATCCCAGAATAATATAGTATCACTCCATTTTCATATTAATGCCTTAAAACTGCATGGCTAATGACTTATGTAATCACTAGGTGTCTTGCTCAGTCTGAACCTAGATATTATGTACTGTATGTGATTAATTTCATGAATAGCATAATATATCAAAAGTACTATTAATTATTTCCCTAGATCCATAAAGAAATATCCTGAACTCATCTGTTTTTCTTGATGAGTGATACCATTCCTTCTGATGCAGTTGGTCGAAGAATTCTCTGTAATGGAGAATATGGAACAGTACTTTATGTTGGTAAAGTTCCTCCTACAACAGGTAGAAAAATATTTTTATATCATATGTGTTTTGTAAAATAAAAGGGTGACATTATTTACTGTTTATTTGTTCTGTAATATTTATCAGTTGCTTCAAAATTCTTGAGTAGTCATAAGGAGAAAATGGCACTAATAATCAAATTCCACAAGACATAATATTTATAATCAATTAAAAAATCATGATATTCATTAACAATCATATTAGTAGCCAAAAGCTTGTTGAAATAATATGGTTTTAGGACTCTCCCAGAATGCAGGAGGTATAAGCCAGGTGAATGTGTGGAGACAGCGTGTCCCATATTGTGGGAGCTACTAATAAAATGATTGCCTTGAATTCCTTTTAGAATTTATTACTTAAATCAAATTAGTATAGTTCGCCCATCTCACCAAAAGCAACTCTGGGCAGCACACAACAATCAGATGAAAACAACAAATGTTGAAAACAGATACATAAAAATTCATATTGGCACATATCGTAAAAGCCAAAGATAAAGGCGAAGAGAGGATAACAATGGAGCCATCTATGCAAGCCTTTTTGCCTGAGAACTTTAAGCCTAATAATAGGCAGGTCTTGAGGGTTCTTCAGAATATCAAAAAGGATGGAGCTGATCTAATTTTGCGGTGGGAGAATGTTTGATAGGGCAGGCGCTACGGGAGAAAAGACATGACACCAAATAGAGCCCCTTAATCAATGAAACCCTCAACATGACTACTGTGCCAGGTCTAATGGGGTACACTTATATAAGTGGGAAGAGGTGATACCTAGATAGCTGAGTCCCATGCATGAAGGGCTTTAAAGTTAAAACTAACACCTTGAATTGGACTGTCATGCAAAGTAGCAACCAATGCAGTTCTTGGAACAGAGGTGTAGCGTGCACTATTCTAGGAGCACACATAACTGCCTGCGCTACTATGTTCTGTACCAGCTGATGTTTCTGATACTCTTCAAGGGCATCCTCATATGGAGCACATTGCAATAGTCCAGTCAGAAGATGGTCAGGGCATGAATAACTGTAAGCAGGGCCTTTCCATCCAGGAACAAGTATAACTGGTGCACAGGACGAAGTTGTGCAAAGACCTTCGTAGTTTCAATTGCCACCTGTTCATGAAGCAGAAGTTATGATTCTAGAACACTAGTGTCAAACTCAATCATGTCACGTGACATATTGTGATGTTTTTGCAGCCATGATGTGAGATGCATATGGATCCTCATCCCAATCATCGGACACAATATACTGACTCCAGAAGGAAAGAAGCTAACCAGCACAGCGCTGTGTTATTCACCACCACCCCAATCCTCTGAATCAGTCCAGAAGGACATCATGATTGATGCTATCAAAAACCATCAAGAAGTCAAGTAGGGCAAGTATTGATGCTTATAACCTCATCCTTCCCATGCCAGGAATCATCTAAAGTTCCGACTGATGCCATTTCTGTCCCATGCCAGGTCTGAATCCTGATTGAAAAGGATCCAGCTTCCTCCAAGGTCCTCTAAATATGTTGTATGACCACCTACCACCTTTCCTACCATCTTCACCAAGAAGGGCAGGTGAGATACTGGACAAAAATTGTCCAGTATAGTAGGATTCTGCAATGTCTTTTGGGGGTGAGGGACAACCCACAACTTCTTAAAGAGGTAGTGGAACAAAGAAAAATTAACTACTGTCAGAACCCACTCACACAATGCTCCCCAGGCCACTGTGACAAGCCAGGAGGGGCCTGGATCTAAAAAACAGGTAGTTCAGCTCATAGTCCTGAGCACTCTATCCAGTTCCTCAGGTCCCACAGGTTTGAACCATTCCCAAATAACCAGGCAAGATTCCTCCCTAGGAATCTCCTCTAGACCTATGACAAGGCCAGTGTTCTGTTGGGTACAAATTTACACAACTTTGTCTGAAAGATGCTGTGCAAATTCCCCTGCCTGTCCCTGTAAGAGCTTCTCTAAGCCCCCTTGCCTGGGAGGGTCCATGCCACCCAAAACAGGGCTGCAGGTTTGCAATCTCCAGATGCAATAAAGGCATAGAAATACTGGTGCTTCTTCACTCTTACCACCACAATGTAGGCTCTAACCCATGTTCAGTGGAGTTCATCCTTTATTGAGCACCCATAATACTCTAGTCATCTCTCGTTTCATCTCTCAACTCATCTGTAAACCACAGGGACTGCTGGGATCCCCATTGGGCAGAGATCACATAAGCATGATCCAAGGCCTCACCTTTTCCCTTATTCTAATTGGCAGCCAAGACTTCAGATGGTCCATGTAGCAGACCAATAAGGGTAACCTCCAATTCATTCTGAAACTGTTCTGGATCCATCAGTCACTGAGGCTGGACCAATCTAATGGGTCCAACCTCCCTGTGGTACCTGATTGTGCTAGAGAATCACATAGAAATCAGGGCATGATCCAGCCATGACAAAGGAAAGACCTCCTCCAATTTCAGATCACATTGCTACTGCTCCAACAGGAACACCAAATCCAGAGTGTGACCACTATCCTGAGTCAGGCTCTGGATGACCTGGAATAAGTCATCACTGTCTTGGAACCCAAAGCCACCTCACTCCGTTCCTATGGAAGGACAATTAAAGTCCTCCTGAAGTATCAATCTGGGGAATTCCACTGCCAACCCAGAAACAGAGTCAACTCAGGTTGGAAACTGCTATGCAGCAGAAGATTAGTACAACAGCAGCATTCCCAGATGATCCCTAGAGCCCAACTTAATGATCAGGATTCCACAAGTGGGAATGAGTGGAACAGTGCCCCTGAAAGCTGTAAGAGATTTCCTGGTGACACCTCTGGAGTCTTGATTGATATCACACTCGAAACTCAGATTTCAGGAAGGGAAATTCCCTCTTCTGGACCCAGCTAGGTCTTGGTAATATATGCCGGGTCAGCCCTTTCATCCACAGCCAAATCAAAGACAAGTGGGGTTATTATAAACTGACACGGCATTTAGTAGTAACAACCAGAGGTAAGGTGATTGAAAGTCCATTGACAGGGCATTGGGCCTGAGATCAAGAAGCTAGAAGTTGGAGCTGTTTAACAAAACAATGGCTCCGTGGTTCCTGAGAGTGGCCTCTCAATGTCACCACCAAAGCACTTTGGCCCACCTCCGTCCCCAAATAGTAACTCTATCCCCTTATCCAAGCCCTTTAGATCCCAGATCTTGAAGCCACCTACTGTCCTTGCCAAGTATCCTTGGGAGGAAAAGCCAGGCACTTTGAGGCATTTAACTTTACCATCTCTCAGTGCGGGGTACCCATCAATCACTTCCCCACAGCACGCACACATACACGCACACAATGAAAGACACCTTCCCTTGCTGCTTCCACCAGTGAGCAGGGTCTCACTTTCTCCTTCACCTTTGTCAAATCTGTCACTGTGGTTTTTTGGTTTGTCTGTTCAAGCTTCTAAGCTCATATTCTAGCAAGCAGGTGTCTGCTAGCCAGCACTGTGTTATCTTGTCTCCATAGTAATGAGATAAGAAAGTCTTGTGATGTTTTGATCCACTGCACATGTGTACAAAGTTTACACTTCACTTCCTGTAACTTCTGTTACTTTTCCTTTGTTTTTCTTCTATATGCCTTGGTGGAGATTAGATTGCAAGTATGTAGCTCCGTGTAGGTTTTCTTATTTTATAAATAAAAATGTTTTTAGATTACTTTCCGGGTCTCATTTTTATCAACATTGACAGCAAAGAAAAACATGGTCTATCACCTCTAATTAACAGGAATGTTTTGGAAGAATTTTTACTCCCTGGCAAAGGTTTTTCAAAGCCTTGACAATGGTCGCAGAGAAAGGCTTGACAAAATCTTCCTCCGGCTCTCACCTACAGGAAGAAATCAATACACCCCTCCCCTTCTGCTTCCACTAGCTGTGAGAGGTTTTCCTCCCATCCACCACCCAGATCCACTTCTGATTCTTACTCAGAGGTAGGAGAGAAAGGGAGGAGTTACTCAAACAATAGTGGGAAACCCCCAAGTCCAGCTCTTAAACATTTCTCTATTAACTCCCTCCCCCCAGTCTTGGGATCCCTTCAACACCATATTCCATAGAAGCAGCTAGGCAGTCTAAAAACCCACCACTGGTCTGCATGATAGACATTTTCCTCCTCTGGGAAATAGCCTGAGCAGTTCTCCAGCACAAATATGTCCCTGCAGTAGTAGATGCCTCAGGAATAGTCAAGCCAGTCTGAGAATGTGAGAAATGCCACGACCTAATTTTAAAAAGTCACCCAGTTCCCAAGCACAGCAAATGTAGTTGGCAGGGAAGGCATGGTTAGCATTTCAAAACATCAAGTACTTCTGGCGTCTCCCAGTTCTCGCACTGAGAAAATCTAGATTGGGCCAGAGAATCTAATCCAACAGTCTAACCTCCTTGCAGGTGAGTATCACTCCAACATCCTGCATGCACATACTAAATAGAAACCAAACCTAACATAAAATCACAAAGACAAGACATCCTGAAGTTTCTGCTTCCTCCACCATCTTAACTAGAAGCTGCATAAACTAAATCAGTCTTCTTTTTGACATGTTTGACTGCCAGAGGTTCCTTTCCAACTTTTTTTCTACTTTGAATTCAGATACAGATGTGTTAGTGTAAATATTTCTTTTGTTTGCTTACAGGTTGGTATATTTGAATTCATAGCTTAAAAATACAGCCATCACCATAAACTGTTCTTTTAAAATGGCTTACCCTTGTGCTCTTCAGAGTAGATGCTAGAATTATGAATCAAGCAGCCTGTAAACACTTTGAAAAAAAGCTTTGAGTCTTCATACTATGTTTTTAATGAAAAGAAAGACCTCAATGAATCTGGAAGTGTATTTCAATTTAATACACACTATAGAAATGCAGTGATACCACAGCAGATAATAAAGTGTCTGAAGTAAAATAAATGTTACTGAGAGATATTTTCAGTACAGATTACTCAGAAGAAAGACTCATTAAAATTTAAAACTGCAATTTAAGACAAGAAGTTGTCTCCCCAACATAAAAAACGGTACACTGCATATTAAAACTCAAGTCTTCAACCTGAGTTTATTCTAGGTGATTTAAACTTGATGTGTAGTTTTTGAAAAACCTCTAGGAAAATGCCTTAAATATGAAAGCTGACAGGGTGATTTTGGGCCAGTTACTCTTTCTCTGTCAACCCTCCTTATCTCACAAGATTGTTATGGGGAAAATAAGAAAAGGAAGGAATATTAGGTATGTTCACTGTCTTGAGTTACTTATAAAAATAATAAAGGTGGCAATGAATTAATGAATGAATGAACAAATGAATAAATAAATATCGGAATGCTAAAATCACAGAGTTGAAAAGGTTCATTTTAGCCATTCAAGTGTCAGAAGAAATTGGTGTCTCTTTAAAATGAAAACGTTAATTCATCAGCCTTATTTTATAACCTAAACATGCTGAAACTTTGTTACTTTTTATGTACTATTAGGAAACTCAGTTCTTCTGCTAATTGTTTAGTTGAATTACTAATTCAGGATGGAAGTCGTTGATACAGAGCTTGAGACAAACCTTACTGCTATACAGGAACTATCTCTGAAGCAGTTGCTCTAGTGGAATATTATTTTTCCAAATCAGACTTGTGAATGTTATGATATATGTTTTATACATTTGTAATAGTGTAGCTTTTAAAAAATTAGAAGTAGCCCTTCTGTCAATGTAAAAGTAATTTCATAAGGAAGAGGCAGACTAGGCAATTTTGAGCACAGAAAAAACAGATTACCTGAGTAGCTATTAAGGCCTTAAATAGATTTTATTGCTGATCCATTTTGAAAGTTGAATTTATGAAGCATTGATTTTATAATATTAGGAATTTGGCTTGGAGTTGAATGGGACAACCATGAAAGAGGAAAACATAATGGTAGCCACGAAGGAATACAGTACTTCAAATGCAGGTAAGTTAATTCTGAAATGCAACTTCACTTTTCAACAAATACATAGCATATGCAAATTAAGATTAATATTTTCCTTTGACTCTTAATAATATTACCTGACATGTAGTAATTTGAATGCATTGTATTTTTGTACTAGTTGTATTTTTGTACCAGCCTTAGGGAAGTAGGTGTTTACTACCTTTACTGAATCTTCTTGGAAATTATCAGCCAACTGCCTGATTTATTTGAATTATTGGGCATCAAACAATGTATTTAAGTAAAGTATTTGTAATTTGTTTTTGAATGCCCTCCCCCCATGCCAAATATTTCAAGTTTAATTTTGCTTTTTTTCTCTTGATTTTGGGGCTTTTAGAGCTTTGAAGATTATTTTATAAAATAATGCTGAATATCACCCAAGCACATGCACAGAATACCCAAACACATACTTCTAAGCAGTGGATTAATTATACAAATTTCTCCTATTCACAAAAATTTATTTGTAATCTCAAATCAATATTTATGAGGTGTTCCTGGTTATTCGTGTACATGTTCAGAACAGCAAAAATTTTGAGTTGCCATTCTGTGCATGTCTTCTTTTATATTGGTAATCTTGCTGGCTAAAATGACCTCTGAGCCTAATGTTCTGAAATGCGAGGAGACTATAGTGAGCCTTAAGAGAAAATATGCATGCTAAATAGGCTTTCTTCAAGTATGACTTACATTGTTATTGGCCGTGAGTTCAGTATTAATGATTTAGCAATACAATATATCCAGAAAAAGGAGGAGCAAATTTGCCAATCTTTATATGAAACCACAACAGAAACTGCCAAATTAATTTCTGCAGTGTGAGGAAAGGATGGAAAGGTAGCTAAATTTGTAGATTCATGAGATGATCTATTAAAAAAAACAGGGTAGGCTGCAAAGTTGTGAGGCTTAAAGCCAAAGATGTTTACAGCCACATTACACACTTCAAGGACAATGTTCTACCCTTCTTGGCTAGTGCTAGCTGGCTTGCACATTTCAAAAGGTGATACAGGTGGTCCTCAACTTACAACCACAACTGAGTCTGGAATTTTGGTTATTAGTCTTCGATGTCATTAAGAGGGTAACCATGTAATGACTCAGTTTCACAGCTTCATCATGGCTTTCCAAGATATGGTTGTTACGTAGTCAAGTGGGTCATTAAGCAGAGTGGAGTGCCACAGAGGTGGGGGGGAGTCCCTGGAAGTCCCAGTGCAGGCCAAGTGCAAGTTAGGGAAAAGGGAAAGAAGCTGTAGCTGCCCCAGCCTGATCCAGCACTGCAGTGAAAAGGTGTCACACCCAGGAAGCACAAAATACTTGAGAAAACACAAAACACAGTGGGACAAGAAATCAGCTCCCCCAACTGAGGGCTGAAAACCAGGAAGTCTCCACACAGAGCACAAAGCAGTTGTCCTGCTAGAAGCCGCAAATGCCTGTGAGGCTCCAAGCCACAAACCCCCATGAAGTCCTGAATGGTTGGGAAATTCCAGCTCATCTGCCCTGCACCATGCCAGCTGACCTTCGCCATTTTCTTCCTCCCATTAAGTTGATCCTTTACAAGGAAGATTATTTGTATGCGCTTACTCAGAATTCATGATTTCACAGAACATTACTGCTGTGAATAATATGGATTTATTGTACTAGTGTTTTTGTGTTTAACCACTCTGGACCAGATTGGAGAATGCAAATATGGCAGCTAAAATAGAATTTTAAAAACATTTATATTCCTCCCAACTGTTTCAAGACTATATCGGAAACAAATCAGCCTGATTTGGTCTATATCTGGAATATCAGCTAAAACACATACATTTTTTATTCAGGAACAGATCATCTGGAATCATCTGTTTCTTGAACAAGATGTTTTAAAACTGCTTTTAAACAACTGTTGTCATTTTCCTTCCAGGCATCCTACAGGTGGATCCTTTATCCGCCCAAACAAGGCAAATTTTGGGGTAGACTTCCTTTCCGCCGTTAAGGAGAAGTATGGATTGAATGAAAATGAGCACGATCCAGAGAGTGAAGCAGGACTGTCATTAGTAATTGGAACGAAAACTGTAGAAACAGTTGGATTTGATTCCATTAAGAAAAAACAAAAGCAAGTACAGTTCCTCTGAAAATGAGCAGCATCAGAATGTTGAATGTATTTCTATACCATTGGAATGTCCTGCTGCCCAATTATTGATGCTACTAATGCATTCATATTGTTTATATCACATTCCCTATTACAATTCTTGCGCTTGTGCAACTTTTCTACAATTTTACTGTCTTATTTCTTAAATTTATCCTGTAGCTGTTTATTTGTTATATGCATTATAGCAAGTTCTCTCTCAGAAGTATACTTCGTTATAGTAGTGCTGTGTCTTAGGTGCTGCAGAACAGTAGCATAAAAGACTCATCTGAGAAGGGCTCCTGTTGCTCCTGCTTATTTGGAAGCATGCAGGATTTCAGCAGGCCTTTGATTAGAAAAAACTCAGTAATTGATCGTGAAATATTAATATCTTTATCTTAATTAAAGTAAGGCAATGAAGCTTGGAGGGAAAGCATATAACTCTTTTTCCTTGGGTTTCGTTTTCTTTTTGCCTAAATATTTTGTCGTGCTTTGCATCACCTTGCCTGGCTTTCTTTTCTGTCTGCCAAAAAAAATACCCTGATACTTCATTCTTGTTAAGGACAAAAAAGGACAACACTCTTCTAATGAGACACTTTTTTATAGGCAATTGAATATCTTAAGTGACATTTCAGTTGATGTGTGTGCCGTGAGTCTTGCCGGTCAAGAAGAAGAAATCAGAAAATCATGCCCTAGTATCCTTTCTATATTGTCAAACTGCTTATACAGTATGTGGTCTGAAGCATAGTATTGATTTCAAGAATTAGATGAGATTGTAAGTACAGGAAACTTCCTTGGATAAAATTATTAGTAGTCTAAAATTAAAGTCTTTTGAAAACTCTGAAATACAGCATTTTCCATGACTCTAGTCCACTGGGCCCTTTCAAACTACTGAAGAGAATTGGGGCAAATTTTGAAGATAATACAGAGGAAAAGTCTATTCTAGTAGCAGTACCCTAAACAGCATATGGAAATTATGTTCCATTAGTGAGAAAACAGATGAGGATGTTTTGGGAAAATACATCACAAATAAATTGTAAAAGTCATGAATTTAAAAAAAAAAAAAGATTTTAAATAAAATACATTTCTGGGAATGTGGAATAAAATCAAACTATTTGATGTATCAAGAAAATAATAAGATGGTAAATATTTAATATAAAAAGATTATACAAATGGAACCCTATATAAAAATGAGTGGAAAATAATGATTTTGTTTTTAATTGGAATAAAAATATTAAAAAATAATGCTGATTTTCATGGCTGAAAATACAAAAATGACAAAACCATAATATCAAAAAATACAAGTTCTCTGTGGGAAGGTTAGACTTGATGTCTAATCTCAATTCTCTTGAGTTCATAGATATATCCTGGAGTCCTTTATACAATTCCTCTGACCAAAAATGGATAGTGAAGTTTCCTTGCCATTTTGTACATAAGCTGTGCATTAGGGTTTAGATTGTCTTTCCCCCCTGTTTTAAATCAATCTCTTCTCAGGAAAAAATGGGAAGAATATTAGGCATGTCTGGTGTTGCCGTATGCATGAAATGGCCCAACCTGTAGCTCTGCTTGCCATGACACCTGTCCTCATATGGTCCCTGATCAAAAAGGTGTTGTCTTCTCCCTACTTAAGCTTCAGTATTTCTTGAGTCAAGGAGTTCTTAGGCTAGCATAGTGCAAGCATATTTCTTAAACTCAATCTTGCGAAATTTTTCTTAAATATATTTGCTCAGATATTCGGCAGATAAACTTATCAAGAAATCTTTTGTCATCTTGGAAAGAAGTGTTAGCCATTGCCTGCCAAGTTGAAAATTTAGAGACACTTAATCTCAGGTATTCACAGATACTTTCATAATGTGTAGATGGGCTTAGATTTATGTTTTTAGGAAATTTTTTCTTGGACCAAATGAGCTGATTTTTGCTGATTTCTCTTTTCCCACTGTGCCCAAAGAAAAGCTGCTCCAGCTTTTCCCTTGATTACAGTCTCCTTGAACAATACAAGGTTCTACAAGGGAATCATGGAAAAATCACATTTACCTCTTCCATTCTTCCAATGATAGTCTCTTCTGGATTTCTGTCCTTCCGGAAAATGAAAGAGCCTTTTCATGCGTGAAAGCCAATCATTCGTATCAAATATTGTCAAATCATTTTAAATGTTTTATGTTAATAATACCAATACTCACGTCACACTGTGGTCCCTGCTAGTTTTTAGCAGCCTCCTCAAATTATTATTTTTTTGTCTTTAATTCCCTTAAGTGCCATCCTTACATGTTAAAGGATGAACTCCTTTTCTGAATATATGTTCACCACCAGTATGGGGCTTTTTCTTCATTTTAGAAAGAAGGCTTCTGCCTATAATTTGATTCTGGATTTAGGATCTTAATGCCTTAAATTAATACCATAGATTTGATATGACTTGAAAATTACACTACATCTCTGAAATCTCAGTGTCTTAATTCTGCAGTTGTTTCTGATATGAAATATGGGAAACCAATGTAAGCAAAAATGATAAATTAACAGAAATGTAAAAGAATACCTAATATAACTTTGTCTTAAATTGCAGTAGAAAGATTGATGCGCTATATTTGTTCCATTTTCTAATGTGCTATTTTTTCCTCAATTTTGGATAGTGAAAACAAAATGAAATTTCCGTCTGTCCTACCACCTGCTTCACAAACATTTTGTAAACTCAGGGTTTTGGCACTTAATCATACTGGAGTGACATGGACTGAGGTAATACAATTTAGATTTTTGAAAGTTTATGGTTAGTTCTTAATCATATCGTTTGTAATTCTAATAAAACACTCATATAAGCCAACATCCTTATAAAATACGCAATCTTTGCAAAAGTTTATACATGATTTTTTTCTTAGTAAAAGAACAGATAAGGAATCTGGCTACCATTACAATTTATTCTTCCTATAGTTCCTGTAGGACATTACTTATGAAAACTGAGGGGAAAGTATATCCATATTTTGCCTCTTCAATTGTGTTACCAATTGTGTTGATGCTACGTAAACTTTGCTTAAATTGCATCCTGGAAAAATCAAAAGAACAGTATATTTTCCAATAAAAAGACATAATTCTACTAGTTTTGCATGCCATGATAGCAGATGTTCTTCTTCCCATTATACAGATATGCACATGAAATTTTTTTCAGCTGTTGAAATGTTTCCCAGCTTCTCTGAGTCAGACATACAGCTTTTTAAAATTATATTTATTTATTTAATATCTCTAGGTGCCCATTTCAAGCCAGTGACTGAGCAGTGACATCTGGCTTCAGAGATTTCCATCTTGTTCATGAAGTGCCCAGTAGTTTCCTGTTCAATTTCCCTCCCTTCTAACTCTCAAAGCTTCCATTTCAAAGTATGGGGAATACCATGAAATGTAGTTTTCTGGGTCTTCACTGTTCTCTCACTTTTTCTGTTATGGCATGAATGTGTTTGATTCCAAGTTCTCTGCATTTATCTCTAGTAAGATGGCTCTCACCATTGTTGAACTCAACATCCCTGCCAAGAAAGCAACTGATTTTTTTTAGTGAAAATAATGCATTTTAAGGTAGCTCTCAGTATTATTGAAATAAGTTTATAAAGTTGGTATTACTTGATTTTGCCTACAAAGGCAAGTGAAGTTTGCTGTTGGACTAAATGGTGTTTTCCCATTAGGTTCTTTTATGTGCTACAGGGTGGCCTGCTCTTGAAGAACTTTACCTTGCTTCCAATAGCATTTCACTTTTAAAAAGGTATGAGAATAATTATTCATATAGCCATTGTTTTGTAGATACGATTCAAGTCAGAGGTTCAATTCAGCAGGTTCTGACCAGTTCTGGGGAACTGGTAGCGGAAATTTTGAGTAGTTTGGAGAACCGGTTAAATACCACCTCTGACTGGCCCCACTCCCATCTATTCCCTGCCTCCTGAGTCCCAGCTGATCGGCTGTTGCCCTGCACAGGAGAATGGAGCTGGAAAGCAGATTAGTGGGGTGGGGAGGGAATGGGATTTTACAGAATCCTTCCCCTGCCATGCCCACTAAGCCACACCATGCCATGCCCACTAAGCCACGCCCACAGAACTGATAGTAAATTTTTTTGAATCCCACCATTGAGTCAAGTAGTCCCCACTTACCAGCTAAATTGGGACTGACAACTCCATTGTTAAGTGATGCAGTTATAAAGTGAAAGATCACATGAATGGGCCACCTTACAACATCAGTTCGTCAGTTCCAGCTGCAATCATTAAATGAATCACAGTCATCAAGCATGACATCACATGACTGCAACTTGCAACTTTCTGCCTGCTTCCATGTTGGCGTCGCTTGTCAAAGGCTAGCTGCGATGATCACAAATGGCAATCATTTGACTGTGGGTCACTTCAACTCATTAATGTGTTTTGATTGGCAAGTGCCCAAATTGCAATCATGTGAACCACAGGGATACTGCGATGCCCATAACCCCAAAGACCCATCATAAATCTCCTTCTTCATCATCATAATTTCAAAGAATTGCTGAACAAGTAGTTAGTAAACAAGGACTCTGTATTGCATATTTTCAGCATGGCCTGAAATTTCTCGTTATGAAACATACTGTTTGGTGTGACTGTAAGCATTAGACTCCTTTTATGTGTATAGATATAATTCTAGATGTGTGTGTGTGGACGGACGGATGGATGGATGGATGGAGAGAGAGAGAGATCTTGTTTTCATATATAAAAACATCTTGCAGTAAGAGAATATTTGCTCTGTTTAAAACCTTATTACAAACATGTTGACTATCCATTAATTAGTATGTAAATTAAGGGTGGTTTGCTGATGTTCAAGATTCAATATCTTGAACTGTGGGTTGTGTGATAACAGCTCTTCCAGGTATAGTAGAGTCTCTAAAAACTATTGTATATATAGAATCAAGTACCTCTAATCATGTAAGTACTTGAATTATCTTCAACTACATCAGTGGGGTTTTATTAGTAGAAATAGTAAAAAAAAAGTATAACATTTTCGGTTTTGTTTTCCTTTAAGGTTTAGTATTTTTCACTTGTAATTACTGTTTGGTTTTATATTTGATGTTTTCCTAGTGCTCTGTTTATATTAGTAAAGAAGAAAAGAATTGTTAAGATAACTGAAATTTATGGATGAAAAAGCATTTATTTAAATGAAAATTATATTCCACTTCTTTATAGTGTATACATTATTTAGAGTAGTCAACCACAATGCATTTTCAAAATTGCATGAAACAATTACAGAGAAGGAATAAATAAAACAAGCAAACAGGCACACTATCTAAAAAACATTATTTCAGATTAAATTTACAATTCCTGAGATACAGCAAACAGCAGGCCTTATTTTTTCTCTCAACTAAGCTTCCACTATTGGATACCAAGAAGGTCATCTCATCAGAAGTTAGGCCAAAACAAAGCTGGTATGGCAATTAAAAATTCTTCCAGTAAAAGCTATGTAGGTTATTTAAGCAGGAAATATTAATAGCTCAGAAAGAAACCAGTGTCAAGTCTGTGTATGCTGGTACAAATACCTGGAACTATAGTACTGTCAGAATAGAAAGCACTGAATTAGAACAGATGCTTTTTGTGATAATGTACACTTTGCTAGCATTTTAGGATCAAATATATATGGTTTAATAGAAATAATCTTGGATGTATTATGATCTGTGATAATGAAACTCTAGTGTAGAATAACAAAACAATACAGAGTTCGAGAGATGCGAAATTATTGCTATTAAATCTCAGTCACTCTGGACAGCTCTCAGACTAAGAAATTACGATAAAATTAATAAAAGAGAAAGATAAAAGATGGCAAGAGGTCTCAGTCTCCCTCAGCAAAGCCAAGTCTTCCCAGCTCTTCTAAACAATTAAAATTAAAAGTAGTCAGGGCAGAAAATGATTTCTATATGATATAGGGTAAACAGCAAACAGGTATAATAAGAATGGAATTATATTTTCTATTTTTTTATTGTAAAGTTATAATATTACAAAATTTTAAATAAAGGGTTTTCCTTGCAGACCTATTGATGTCCTTCAGAATCTGAAATGGCTAGATCTTTCTAATAATCAGTTAACTGATGAAAATCAACTTCATCTCATTGCGGATCTGCCCAGGTAACTGTTGTACAGCACTACTGTTAATCTCAGTGTCAGTGTAACTTGGTTGGTTTTATTCAGCAAAATACATTTTTCTTTAGAGTACAATATGATCCTACTGTTTTCTTAATCTCTTAGTTATGATCCATTACATACTGTACCTCTGAATTTAATCAAGCCTATATAGTGGTAAAGCTGGTATTTTAGTTTTCTGCCAAACTATTTTCATTAGAACTCCAAAAATTGTTACATGGCTGTATTTATTTAGGAATCCTCAAATACAGTGCCTGCAGACTATGATGACATACTTGCCTTAAATCTATTTTCTGCTTCTATTTTTTCAAATATTTTTTCAATTTTTTTCCATTTATTCTGTTTTACTTGATTTATTTTTCATTTCATTATACCCTTAAAATAAAGGGTCTTAGTTAACAACCTGTGTCTTGCATTCTGATTTGACTTAACATAACAAAACACTAATTTCAGATTTACAGCAATTTATTGGATATGAAATCCAAATTATTGGCTTGTATTTTAATGGTTTGTCTTCTAAATTTCAGGTTAGAAAGATTAATACTTTCAAACAATGGAATTTATTCTATACACTTTCCTGATGCAGCATTTGGTATGTAAATTAAATGCTGTTATATATGCCTGTAATTTAATTTTTCACTATTGTTTCATCAATTTATCCTTCTCTTTTACAGGTTACAAGACTAGAATGTTTCCTTCATTAACTCATCTGATATTAAAAGACAATAAAATAGCAAAAGTAAGATGCCTGTGTCATGAATTGGGTTCTGAATTCTTTTCACTTACTATAGTTTTTATCTTTTTAAAAGTCAATCATTTGTAAAAATGTAAAAATGCACAGTAAAGGTAGCATAATTTCTTGCCAGACTATTTGAGTTTTATATTTGTCTGGCAATTAGTATACAAAGATATAATCATTGCTATATCCATCATGTAACCTGCTATTATTCCCTAAGTCAGCTGAAGTGAATGGGAAATTACTGATCAATATAAGCATTACCAGACTGAAATTGTAATAGATTGCAGCTTTAAATATAATCAAAATATTTAACCATTTTGTTTTTTTATTTGTGTCATGAAGTTAATTTTTTCATCCATAATGTTATCACAATGCCTAAGTATAATGTTATTTTAATAAATGGGTAAGATTGATATCTCTAAATCATCACACTAAGGAAGTTTTGCATAATTTTATATAACCAGCAGCAAAAGATCTTTTGGATTCAGACTCGTTGGTTCAAAATTGCCATGTTTTCTTATTCTGTATGTTTCAGTGGTCTGTTATCAATGAACTTGACAAGCTACAAAAACTTGAATCATTTGATTGTCGGAATAATCCTTTGATGGATTCAGAGAAAAATATAGAGACTTTGAAACAACATATTATTGCCAAAATAGGCCAATTAAAGTTTTTGAACAAATCACAGGTATATTTTTGTGTTCTATTAGTAATATTAAGAAAGCAATAAGTAATGCTTTTTGAAAGCTGGCGACTAGTCATGGATTCTAAAACTTGGTTGGTCATAAGAATACTCAGGAATAATAAATGAATGTGTGACTTTTCCTTCCTGAAGTAAAACTATTGGATTCATTCTGACAGGGTGTTTTCGTGTCAGATAGAATAGGGTGCAATCTGACAATGGTTGCACTATATTTGCAGAACCTGCCTGGCACACCAAAGATGAATTGTTGACAGAACTCATTTCCAAGGCCAGGGCTCTCCTTTAGCAGTGGCAACATGAATGCTGCTCAAGATGATCTAACTTCTCAGGATCCTTCAGCCTGTATGGGTCACTGTATGGCCCTTAGGATTAGGATTGGGCTCCTGCAGATATCATTGCTGTAGGAACACAAGGGCTTCTAGAGGAAAGTCTTGATACTTGGAACTTGGAGAGGACAGAGTAGGAGAGATTGCCATCTTCTCACATTTGCTCACAACTCTTTAATTGGTTCTGACCGAAGTTTAAGAAACCTTCCTTTAAGGAATAATGATGATAAATATTAAATGATACTATATACATGTAAATATATACATGATACTAGAAATAGCTGTATGTCCATCTATGCCTCCCATGTGCATAAAGTTTGTCATTGGTTGCTTCCCTGCACATGTTATAGGCTTTATTAATGCTCTTGCTAGATCTTATATCTTAGGCTGATTTTGACTGCGTTATTGTAATATTGGTACCGATGAGTCAACACGAAATGCTTGCATCTACCACTGTTCTTTTAAATTTGTTGTTTAAATTATTAAAAAGGGACTAATTGTTTTAAGGATACTATATACATGGATTTGGCTGTTCTGATATCATATAATACACTCTTGTTTTGCCCCAGATCTTTCCTGAAGAAAGGAGGGGAGCAGAACTTGACTATAGAAAAAAATACGGAATTCATTGGTTAAAGGCTGGTGGTAATCAAGATCCAAAGAAAAATAAACCAAGTGAGGAATTCCTTGCTGCTCATCCAAGATTTCAACTACTCTGTGACCGTAAGCTGCCTGCCTGCCTTAATTCTATTTCTTTGACAGATGAATAGAAAGAAGGAAATTTTGCATTCTTGCTACGTTGGTTCATAGCTTGAGTGAATTTCTTCACTGTAGTTCTCACTGGTCTTATTATTATTTTTCTCTAGCTTAAAAATTCTTGCATTAGCCAAACTGCTCCATCCAAGCTATTTGCTATCTTAATTTTCTTTGTTTGAACATCAGCCACTACAATGCGTTGTGGAATGCTCTAGTGAATATTAACTCTTGTGTGGCTGTCATTCCCATATTTAGTTACTTCATTTGAGACCTCTGGATTGCAGATCTTCTAGATATCTGCTCTAAAATTCAGTTCCAAAGGCAGCCATAGCTTTTTAAGTTTACATTCTCATTCTGTGAGGAAGGATAGACAGAGAGTTCTCCTAAATCTTAACACTTTCACTTCCGACAGTAATAGTATTTTGCCAATATGTAAATGTATCCAGAAATAAGTGTTTGTTTCAGTTTAAAAATACAAATTGTATCTGATGGGAGAGACCATGATAATTAAAAAGGTTTAGAGAAGGATAAGAAGAATTGAATAGATGATTTGTATTTCCCCTTCATAAAGGAGTGCAGATACCAATCCCTAAACATAAAGGATGGTAATAGGCACTCATCAGATTTGAGTTTTTGCATTCTTGTCAGAAGTACCAAGATGCTTCCGTGTTGAAAGGATTAACGGTAACATCACTGTAGACCAGGGATGCTCAATTGGGGACTCTTCATGTCCCTGGCAGGAGCTGGAGCAAAGGAGGAGAACTCATCCCGCCTCACAGTAGCATTCGGGTCTTGAACATGAGCTTGCTAACCTCCAACCCAGCATCCTAACCACAAGAGCCATCATGCTGCTATCAGAATTGATAACAGAAGATGTTGTTACTGGCAGTTTGAACATTTTTTTTAAAAAGATCATTGATCCAGATGGCATCTATTTTCTACATATTTTTAAACAAATTAAATGTTGTTCTAAAAAAAACAGTGTCTATGAGAAGATTTACATGCAGTCAATGTACTATTAAGTTTCACGAAGGGATTTGGAACTGCTGGTTAGTTTTAATTAACAATGTACAAAATGTTCCATGCCTGAATCTTTCCATACACTGAGCAGCTGGTCTTGAATAGCTGATGCCCAGTCTGAACATGTAGACAAAAGTGTTTCAGGGGAATGAAACTGGGCAAAAGCCAAGAATGAGAGTTATCCATGGTGACAGCATTGCAAGCAAGCACTCATGGCAGTGGAGAGAAAGACGAGAAGGTACTGATGAGACTACAAAGCTGGATAGCCCAGTGGATATACTGTTCTGGAACGTTGATACTGGCTGAGAAAAGAAGTTAAGGCCATGTGAAGGAAGAGGGTAGCTGAGCACTAGCCTTCACCAACTTACTCTGCCATCCCTCCAGATCTACCATATTTTTTGGTGTATAAGACACACTTTCTCCCCCCCTCCCCCAAAAGAGTGGATGGAAATGTCTGTGCATCTTATACTGTGAATGTTGCCAAAACCTTGCCCCACCCTTTGGCCTCTGCCTCCTTGCAGGAAGCTGCAAACAGCCTGGTTAGCTTCAACACAGCCTGATTAGCATAAGCAGCTGGTTGTTGGTTGGATTGGCCTGCCAACAATCAGCTGTTTCAGGGTGCAGGGATTGCTATTGCTTCTGCATTCCCCATTTTTGGCCACCGTGCACCCCATTTTCAGCCTCTGTGTGTCCCATTTTCTGCCTGTTCCTGACGGCAGGGATCGGAATGGGTACAAAATGGGGCATGCAAAAGCCAAAAATGGTGTGGAGGCCAAAAATGGGATGCAGAAGCCGAAAATGGGGCACGCGGAGGCAGCAATAGTGTCAGGCCGAAATTGACATATGTGTAGCCATTTTAGTTAGGCTTAATATATATTCTTTTCCTTTCTCTGTGACAGTCATGGGGGAAAGGTTTTGGGCTCACCACATTCCTAAGAGGAGGAGGAGTGGAGATAAAGAGAGAATTTTGGCTAGGTGATCTTCCTTCCTGTGGGAAACGAGCTGTCCTTGCTTGGGCCCCTTGAGGTGGAGATTTATGACATCAAGCAACATTGAATTACTTCTATTGGAGAATGTGACTTTTGGGTATTGTTTCTAACTTGTAATATTGTGGGGTAATTCTGGGTTGTGTCAGATCCAGAATTACCATGGACTTTGCCAATTTGATGCTTTCCTAAATAAAAGAAATTTCTTTTGAAGATGGAATTTGTTCTTTTCCTTTTAAATGGATTTCATCACTTGGAAACCTGACAAATAGGCAATGGTGATCCCTGCAGCCTGAACAAGCTGATCATTGGGAGGCCAGTCCAACCGACAATCAGCTGCTTGTGCTAATCGGGCTGTGCTGAAGCTGACCAGGCTGTGTGCTGTTTGCTGCAAGGAGGCAAATTTCTGGGAGGCAGAGGCAGAATTTTTTTTCTTGTTTTCCTTCCCAAAAGCTAGGTGTGTCTTATACTTCCACAATTATTCTGCCACCGCCCATCCTATCAGAACCTATCCTTCCATCCCCTCCACCATCAGAATTGATGAAGCTTTGGACTTCCGGTGACATTTCTGTCGTGGACGGATCGAAGTCCACAATTGTCTGCGGCTTCGATCCGTGCTCTTCTGTTGGAGGGCTCCGAATGGGGCCAGAACCATCTTGAAGGGACGTTGAAGAAGGGGAGGCCACCTCTTGGGTCAAGGGGAGCGTCATCTCCCCTCCCTGGCTGGGTGTACTCCCTCCGAAGACAGGCTGTAGCAGTGGCCAGATATGGCCACCCTGAAGACGGAAGACTATCAGGGACAAAGATTGTGCAGGAGCAGTGAAGCAGTGGACAATGTGGAGACCGGGCAAATTAGGTGCAACATATGGATACAAAGGTATCCCGGAATTAAGATCTAAAGAAGTTTTTAAGAAAGATTTTAAAAGCGGCGACCAGAGAGTGAAAAGAAAAATTGGATGCAAATGAAAGTAGATTTGAACTTCAAAATAGAAGGAGGAAGCCAGAAGAAAAATACTTGCTTAAATTGAATAGATAAATGATTTTGGCACTAAACAGGCACAATTAAAAGCTGAACTTGAATGTTTCAAAAGAAATAATAGATAATTGCACTTAATTGGATAATTGAAACTTAAAAGCCCTAAATAGAGAAAAGAAAGTAAAAAGAAAGGGTGGATTTGGACATAAGAGAGAGCGCCACCTAATGGTAAAGGAAAAATTTTAGTTACAATTTTAGATACAAAATAAGAGGACTTTGTTATAATATAACAGAAACCCTGAAAAGTGAAACTAGAATATCATAAAGGAAGAAGAAAGAAGGCTGAAACCTGCGATTAATTGGTGACTTTTGGAAAAATTAAGAATTTATCAGAAGGAATTTAAAAATAAAACCTTGTGGACATTGGATTATTTGGTGATCTTGGAAACAATTTAAAAAGGAATTAATAGAAATTGATTGCTAGAAGCTGGTTGAAATAAACTACTGGTTAATTGGATTTGACTTAAATACTGAAAAAAGAGATAAATAAAAATTAAAAGAGCTACATAAAAAAGACAGAACTTTGCGTGGAATAAAATTGGATTCAAGAAGTATAAAGGAAACGATATACGACAGTATCGCTTCAAAAGAACTAAAAATGGTGACAGAAGGACAGAAAGACCCAGAAGGGGAGGAGCTGATTAAAGAAGAAGCCAGCCTTAACAATCAAATGGAATAATGAACAGTAAAACAAGGAGAAAAAAAAGATTGAAAATTAAAATCTGGAGGTTTGAGGGGATGATGAAAGAGGGAATGGTTTGGAAAGTCAAACAAAGAGAAAGGAAACAGCAGAAAAGGGAACTACAAAAGAAAGCTCAAGAGAGGGAGGAGGTAAAAACTGGAGTAAGAAATGGAGGGAAAAAATAAAGGGAAAGGGAAACAAGAAAAGGACCAGAAAAAAAGGGGATATAGAAAGCGTATAAAATGAAAAGAAACTATATGGTTAGGAGACTTAGAGATAATAGACAGATAAGGAATAGAGAAGGGGATTCTGCAAGGTAATGGGTAGTGGTGTATAAAAATATAGATTTGTAAAATGAAAAGATTGACTGATGTTTTCTTTTTTAAAATTGACTATTTTTTAAGGATTATTATTAAACTAAATTATATATAGATATAAATGAAATAAATGTGAAAATGGGAAGTTATGAGAAAAATGTTATAGTTAATAGAATTAAGAATAGTTAAATGTTATGAGAATTATAAAAAGATTAGTATCAGTCTTTATAATTAATTGACTATTATAATGTAATTGAAATAATAAATGATTTAGAATGTAACCAAGGGAAAGAATACCATGCGGAATCTGGCGTAAAATGTATGTGTGATATATAGTAGGGAATTATCGTCATTAACCTAGAAAGTGATAATTTGAAAAGTGATTAATCATTATTATGAATTAAAGGGGAGTAAACTGAGTGATGTACAAGAAAAAAGGGTGGTACACTCAAATTGGTATTAAAGGGGGAAATCTTTGGAATTGTTAGCACTAAGATGAAACTTGTTGAATAATGAAATAAGAGTATGTGATGAAATTACAAATGTAACAGATAAACGTATAAAAGTTAATGAATATAGAATAAGAAATAAGAATTTTAAATATTGTATAAAGAAAACATGAGAAAATTTAAAGAAAAATGAAATAAGCTATGAATTGAATATTAGAGAAAAATTACAGAAAATGGGAAATGTAATGATATATATGAAATTGAATATGAAAAAATATGTAACTAAGGTCATGTTTGTATGAAAATGTAAAAACCTGGAACCACATTGTTCACCAAAAGAGATGTTTTTTAAATTGGAAAAATAAAAATCTTATGCAAAAAAAAAAAAGAATTGATGAAACCTTTTTGGATGAGAAGTGAAGCATTTTCTTCTTCCTCAAAGAAAAAACAGTCCAGTTGTCTTTTGAAGAAAAGAAAAGCACTTTTGGGACAACTATGACCTGGATAACAATCCAGATAATCATCAGTGCTAGCTTTTGTTTCTGCCACTCCAAAACCAACCTAAAATGTTTCAAGAGGGCTTTTTGAAGTCTGTGTTCGATTCTGGTTTGAAACAAAGCCCTTCTCATTTTGCATACTGTATAACTTTAGTCTTAATATGTATCCTGGGTGAACTGGAGAAAAGTGTTAAAATTACTAACCATCTAGACCAGGGCTGTCGAACGGGGAAAAAATTGTGATGTTACATGACGCCACCGTGACAACTCGAGTTTGACACCCCTGATCTAGAAGGACATGTCTTCTGATTTAGAATCAGTATGTCTCTCACAAGCAAACCTGGGTGTTATATTGAGAAATGTAGATCGTTTAACATCCTTCATTTTCTGAGACATTTGTGCTGGCTGGCTTTGATTGAGCAAGAAATGTGTAGTTGGATTTCCTGAATGTTTCTGGCCATTTTTTAAAGCAAGTTCAAAACTAGAAGTAGGTATTTTCTTCTTTGTGACTCTTAAGCAGACATTTATGTATATTGTACCTGCTCCAATAGGAAATCTTTGAAAAATTTGACATCCTATAGGAATTTTGCTCTTTATACTGTTACATTCTGGCTCAGTATTTGTTTTTGTTATTGTTTGCCCTCTCAACAGTCTATGGTGCCCCAGAAGATGGAGAGCTGGAAAGAGAACAACCCTTTTCTCTAAAGAATCAGTTGTTGAGTAAGATACAAATGTATACTAATTTATCTAAATATATAATACTATGCTGAAAAATCTGCAAACTGTGCTGGTTAAGTTTTCCTACCAATGCAAATTATGATTCTAATGTCTACAATGTATTCCCACAGCTATTATTGGTATCTAGTTTGCATTCTGCATACATACTTGCATTCCTTCTGAACAAACATGCCTTAATTAGCAGTGATGTGATTGTATAGACCAGTGGTTCTTAAACTGTTTGACTCAATTATCCCTTTTCCTGGTCTTGAATGTCATTACTCCGCACAAATAAAAAACTTGTTTTACATAAGTGTTTCAGCAATGGCAGTCCTAAACTAGAGCCTCACCTCAGGAACAAGCAATTTAAAATTGCTTCATTACACCAGGATATGCCCAAATTATCCCTTGAAGGTAATTACCCCCAGTTTCACCCCTGTAATTGACAAAGATTAGTCTTTGAAACGACCCCAATTCTTCTGGAAAATGTAATTGTTTCAGTGCTTGATAAAGAATGCTTTGCCAGCTCTCATGCATGTTGCAAAGTACCCTCCTTGTTCAGATGTTTTGTACAGCCGTACTCTTAAGCTAGGAATGGCGGAGGGGAGGGTGCATTAATTTTTTAACCTAATCAGTATTTTGACTCCTGCTTTTGGTATAAAGGTAATTCTTGTGTTGCGACCACCATCATGTATGAGTAACTTTCATTGTGGAATGGCCAATTGCATAAGAATTAAGGGTGAGATTCAGTGATGGGATTCAAATTTTTTTACTACCGGTTCTGTGGGCGTGGCTTGGTGGGCGTGGCAAGGGAAGGATACTGTAAAATCTGCAGTCAGAGGTGGTATTTGCCGGTTCTCTGAAGTACTCAAAATTTCTTCTACTGGTTCTCCAGAACTGGTCAGAACCTGCTGAATAACACCTCTGGTGAGATTCCCTAATACCCTAACATTTGTTGTTTCAATTAAATGTGCTAAATGTTATCAGCCAACCAGTATATGAATGTTAACTTAACTTAGTCCAGTTTTTGTAGCCAACAGAGCAGAATTTGAATGGAAATGGATATGTGCTTTCCCAGTTAGGTAGGAGTGGGTGGGTGTGTTTGGTGGTAATTGGAATAAATTCATTAAAACCTGTGGGATATGTTACTCTTGACTAATTTCTACAATTGGCTTCACTAGGTATACTTTGGCTAGACTGAACTCTGTTCTAGAGTGAACTCTTTATGCAGATTTTTCTTTTTTCTTTATTAAGCTTTGACTTTTAAATGCCCTGACAAAGCTGATCAGAAGCCTATAGAGAAGAAACTTCCAGGTAAGGGAAAGTATGTCTGGACCTCATGTTTCCTGCATGTTACAATTATTTTGGTCATTGTGTGCATATTGCAGTAAGATAGATAGTAACACTTTTAATGATATTTTCCCTATCTGAAGTCATTGCAAATGTTGCAGCCTTCAAAAGCAATGCAAACCAATATCTGTTTTGAAGCAGAGCAAGAGAAATCAATATATCAAGAATAGACTATTGTAATTTAATCCAAAGTATTCTCATTAGATTTCTTTTCTATATCAGTAAGGATGGTTTCTTTGTACACAATATAGATTCTTAGTATAATATAACAGAAAATTAACATCTGCTCCTGTTGTTGCAGTGGAAAGGTGCATGTTGTTTAGAAATGTAAAAAATGTACATTCTCTGCTTCACTCATGATAGTGGAGTATTATAACTAAAAGATGAGATATCCATAAACCCTTTGATGTTTGTATTTTGAAAAGTATTTATTCAAAATAAAAATCACATTTATCACAAGTTGCATAAAATGATACAGCTTTTTCAAAAAGTTAATAGAAAAATACTTTAAAGTACATTTTTGACAATAGAGGACTATTGCTGTGCCTTCAGATAAAGCTTTAAATGAAATAAGGAAAATTACCCAGCATAGCCAAATCTCTAGATGGGTCAAATTTGTAATACTTTTACTCCTTTAAATCTTACTATAAAAATACACTTTCACGTTCATATTGTTAATTTGAAATACAAGTGCATAAGGTTAATGGTAATCTGGACAAATTAGCACATAAAGATTTGGGGGCCTCCTACCGTGAAGTAGAGGAAAAGGCTTCACTCATAGTGTTAAGGTACAAAAGAGCTAATGCCATAAATAGTATTTTGAAGGTCACTTAGGTCAGTCAGTGTGTTGTAGATAATGTAGAGACTATAATTTGGTAAACTTCTGCTTAGGAGTAGTTTTAATGTCAAATTAAATTATTCTAATTGGTTCCTGTGAACTGCAGGAGCTCAACTCCCACAAATCTATTTCAGTATCAACTTTTGCTAGAATTTCAGTTGCTGTGGCGTCAAGTATTATCTATAGTTAAATAATTCTCTCTTTAATGTAGATTCTATGACTATTCAGAAGGTCAAAGGATTGCTGTATCGTCTACTTAAAATTCCAGGCTCAGAACTGAAACTATCATATGAAAGTTCTAAAGTAAGCTCTAATTCAGTAATGCAACAATACATGAATTGAGATGTTCCAGAATAATACAACTTGTTACCCTGGTAAAATCAATACATTGCACTCTATAATGTTGGATGATTGATTTCTTTATAAGAAAAGCAGTACTATTGTTTTGAAATCCATTAGCTTCCTTTCCTTTATATTCCATCTTAGTTTTTTAAGATATACAAGATTAAAATGTGCACATCTAATATCTAAATGAATCTTTTTTTTAAAATCCTAGATGAAAGGCAAAGAATTTGAATTGGACAATGACCTAAAGCCCTTGCAATTCTACTCTATTGAAAATGAAGATTGCATTCTAGTACGATGGTAAAAGCTGCCTTCGATACATTTTAAGATAACTTGCACACTGCTAACAAAGTTTAGGATGATTTTTAATAGTATTGTTGGGGAAAGCTTTTATAAAAATGTATCACTGTTTGGTAGAGAAGCTTTTGTATTCTTGTTTTTAAAAAAAAGAAAAGAAAAAAGAAAAAAATATCATGCCTGTAAGAAAATGAAAGCTTTTGCAAGCTTCAAATAAAAAGTAATTCATTTGTGCTACACTAGTAACTTACAGAAATCAGTGGGACTCTCAACAAACCTTCCACTCACTACTATACAAATAACATATTTGAGAGAATTAAAAGCTGAGGTATTTCATTACCAACCCATCCCAATAGCCACAGAATACTAGAAAGCATAAAAATCACTCAACAGGGAGGAAAACCTAGTATTTAATATGCACATAGGAGAAAGGGCTGCTGTCTTACTCCATCTACATGTTGGCTGAAAGTACACAGAGGATAAATAGAATTACTACAGCATCTAACTTCCTTCTTTACAGGAGTTAACATAATATATCAGTATTCCCAGCAAGAGGCACTGTTTCCCTCATATTTAAAATACAGACTGAAATTAAAACATCAGTCTGATCCCCAATTCATTAGAAGCCAACAGTATATATGCAGTCTGCCTCAGTTAAGTGTCTTGTCTAGCAAGGCATATGGGCAGAGAAGTGCAAGTTTAATATGCAATATGTACAGTATTGTATCTGCCTTTCTCAGTTTAGCCTCAATCCCTTGCTCTTGTATACACTAAATGCATGAAAAGTCAAGTTTATCTACTTCCATAATATATTAATAAAAGAATTCCCATTCATATTTGGCTTCGTAAAAGAGTATGTTCAAAAATGAAATGTGTCCATTTATTAAAAAGGGGATGTGTGTGCAAATACAGCCCTAAGGGCCATTTCACACTAGACAAATTATCTACATGAAACACTTCTTTAAAGAATGTGTGAGGCTTGTCTGTAGTTTACTGCCATACTGAAATGAACATACACTGTATGTAACCAGTGGAGAAGCATAAATTGGCTAGCGACATACTCTTACATTTGTCACCAGCAACAGACTATATAGGAGATTGATGGAACATCTGTTTTGAGGCTTTCCCTTCCTTTCCTCTATAACATTTTCCTTAGAGTGTTTGCCACCCTTCATTTTTCTTCACATTTGCAGGGGTCTCCACAGCGTTCCTTTATTCTCCAAAGCTCTGCAAGCTCCTGAGCAGAATACTGAGGAGAGGACAGCATACCACTCTCACAAGTCTTCTCACACAACCAGAGATCGTCCTATTTTGAAAGAAAGCAATATACTGTTAATATTGCTACACTATTACAGGCATAGCTTCAGAACCAGTTTTAGGGGACTTGGTTTAGATGTATGTTCTCTTGGGATGTAATTTATAGAGATTAAGAAAATAACAGGTAGGCAAAAATCCAAATTTATATATGTTGCTCTTTCCTAGTTCAGGCAAATACTGACAAGTTAACTAAACAATTCAAAGAAAGGAAACAAGGGCACAGGCAATATTTTATTTAAAATTGATTTGTGCGCTATCCTTCCATAAACTTATGTTAAAAAAACGTATGAATTCCTTATGACGTGGGTATTATGTTAAATAATAAATCTAATTTTATTAGATTATATGATGTGACCTGAATAAATATAAAGTTATTGAGATATAAATCCTAATTTGGGTAGTATACATAAATTTTATGTATGTACTGTATGTATTTATCATTCAAGAGCTTCAGGCAATGTAAGCTGCTCAAAAAAATAAAGGGAACACTTAAACAACACAATGTAAGCTGCTGAAAACAATAAAGGGAACACTTAAACAACACAATGTACAGTAGTTGAATGTGCTGACAACAAAATCACACAAAACTTAACAATGGAAATCAAATGCATCAACCCATGGAGGTCTGGATTTGGAGGTACACTCAAAACTAAAGTGGAAGAAAACACTACAGGCTGATCCAACTGTGATGTAATGTCCTTAACACAAGTCAAAATGAGGCTCAGTAGTGTGTGTGGCCTCCACGTGCCTGTATGACCTCCCTACAATGCCTGGGCATGCTCCTTATGAGGTGGCGGATGGTCTCCTGAGGGATCTCCTCCCACACCTGGACTAAAGCATCCCCCAACTCCTGGACAGTCTGTGGTGCAACGTGGCGTTGGTGGATGGAGCAAGACATGATGTCCCAGATGTGCTCAATTGGATTCAGGTCTGGGGAATGGGCGGGCCAGTCCATAGCATCAATGCCTTCATCTTGCAGGAACTGCTGACACACTCCAGCCACATGAGGTCTAGCATTGTCGTGCATTAGGAGGAACCCAGGGCCAACCGCACCAGCATATGGTCTCACAAGGGGTCTGAGGATCTCATCTCGGTACCTAATGGCAGTCAGACTACCTCTGGCGAGCACATGGAGGGCTGTGCGGCCCTCCAAAGAAATGCCACCCCACACCATTACTGACCCACTGCCAAACCGGTCATGCTGGAGGATGTTGCAGGCAGGCAGAAAGTTCTCCACAGCGTCTCCAGACTCTGTCATGTCTGTTACATGTGCTCAGTGTGAACCTGCTTTCATCTGTGAACAGCACAGGCGCCAGTGGCAAATTTGCCAATCTTGGTGTTCTCTGGCAAATGCCAAACGTCCTGCACGGTGTTGGGCTGTAAGCACAACCCCCACCTGTGGACGTCGGGCCCTCATACCACCCTCATGGAGTCTGTTTCTGACTGAGCAGACACATGCACATTTGTGGCCCGCTGGAGGTCACTGTGCAGGGCTCTGGCAGTGCTCCTCCTGTTCCTCCTTGCACAAAGGCGGAGGTAGCGGTCCTGCTGCTGGGTTGTTGCCCTCCTACGGCCTCCTCCATGTCTCCTGATGTACTGGCCTGTCTCCTGGTATCGCCTCCATGCTCTGGACACTATGCTGACAGACACAGCAAACCTTGCCACAGCTCACATTGATGTGCCATCCTGGATGAGCTACACTACCTGAGCCACTTGTGTGGGTTGTAGACTCCGTCTCATGCTACCACTAGAGTGAACATACCACCAGCATTCAAAAGTGACCAAACCATCAGCCAGAAAGCATAGGAACTGAGAAGTGGTCTGTGGTCACCACCTGCAGAACCACACCTTTATTGGGGATGTCTTGCTAATTGCCTATCATTTCCACCTGTTGTCTCTTTCATTTGCACAACAGCATATGGAATTGATTGTTAATCAGTGTTGCTACCTAAGTGGACAGTTTGATTTCACAGAAGTGTGATTGACTTGGAGTTACATTGTGTTGTTTAAGTGTTCCCTTTATTTTTTTGAGCAGTATAGTTTGCTTATGCTGAAAAACTGATTGGCCTAAAGCCACCTAGGGAGCTTCAAAGTTGAAATAGCTGAATAACATAGAGTGGAAGGTCTACCTAATCAATGTACATCTTTAAATCTCTTTCTGAAACCAAGATATATTGCATCCCTAGCTTTATTGGCAAATTCAAATTTATTTAATTTATTTAATAAATCAAATAATCTGGAACACGTTTTTTCTCGACAAAAACAACTCATAAGTGCTAATCACTGCACTGTTTTCAATTAATGTCGTGTTATCACTGCAATCTTTTGATGCATAAATTTATACTATTCCTTAATTGGAGATAACATCTGTAAATTACTTTATCCATTCTCCAAGATTTTTCAAAGTTAATACTTAAAGGTTTTGCCATACATCAACCAGTCTCTTCAATATTCTAGGAATATATATTCTTCTTGGAAAAGACCAGGTCAAATAACAAATATAAAAATTGAGTAGTTTGAGGTATACCTTCACTGAGCAGCTGTTACAGTGATTCTACTAATAATTAATCATTTAAATGAGGAATTATGGACATTGGAAAACTTGGTTCATTTGGAAAATAGATCACAGTTTCCTGTATTAAGAATAGTTCTAGATTTTAAATACTGTTCTCCTCTTTGGTATTTTCATGGAATACCTTTTCTTTTAGCATACAGAGTGCAGAAAGCTGGATCTAGTTCACTGTAAGGCATTGAATTATAACAATTTCCCTCATCTGCATTCTTAATATAAATTTAGCAGAGAGAACTAAATGGACTACTATAAAACATTTGACAGACAAATCTACACTTACTTGCAACAGCAAATTGACAGAGGTAAGGAAGAAACAGAGTAATTTAATTAAGTTTAGTCTTTAATCATTTTCTAATATGAACTTATTTGTATGTTTCTTTCTATATTTTAATTGCCTTAAACTGCAGATTTTTTCCTTCTTTTGTTTCTTCATTACTGTATTACAAATTGTTGAAACCACTCACATTTCAAAGAAATTTGCCATGAGACTGGAGAGAAAAACAAGTCTGTAAACTGGTTTGGAAAGAGCTGAATTCTGCCTTAAATCTATATTTTTATTTGATTAATCACTGGGGGGCCACTTCTAGGTAGTAAGACAAAATTAGCTAAAGTATTATTAATGCCTAGTTTTATAAATTTTGTAAGCATAGATCAGTAGCTCTGAAAAATCACTTCTTGGGGCTTTCATGACTCCTCATCCTTGAATATATATTTCAGAAGTCCAGAAAATTGATTTCAGAGTAATTTTAAAATGTTGGGGCATACTAGGGGTCTGTAAAAGTTACTACTATCATTCATACAGATTTATTCAGAAATTTCATCTGACAGTAACACATACCTGGTATCTTTTTGGCCCAATGGCTGCCATCCAAATACCCATGCTCACATCTTCACCCTAAGTGTATAAATTAAGTCAGAACTAAAACAAGGAATGTAGTAAATAACCAAAATCAGAACTGAAACTCACTGCAGAAAGCACATGCTTCACAAAATAAAGTTTGCCTTATTTTTAAACACTTATGTTGGCAGTGTTTGTTTAGATTACAGTTGCCTCACAACCCTATACCAAAAGAAGCATAATGAAGAACTTAACCCCTTTCATAAAGAAAAGGGCTTCCTCAAGTCACAGCAGATTTCCAATAATTTCATAAAATAAACTGTAGTTTTTTTGTTTGTTTTGGCAACACAATGGAAGTGGTTTGCCATTGTCACCTTCTGGGTTTTTTCAATTCTCCAGTCCTTCCTATGATCTCACATCTAAATATTAATCAGGTCTGATCTTATACAGCTTTTTGCGGGGGGATAAGTCAAGATTGTCTATTGCAGTATTTCTCAACCTCAGCAACTTTTAAGAAGTGAGGACTTCAACTTCCAGAATCTCTCCAGCCATCCTGCTGCCTGAGGTAATTCTGGAAGTTGAAGTCCACACACATCCAGAAGTTTGTGAGGTTGATAAACAGTGGTCTAATGTTGTATGAGCATTCTGTCTAGTCAGAATTCTATGTATACCAATCATTCACCTACCTACCAATGTGCAAATGTTTCCATTATTTTGATTTTATATATAGTTTACATTACAAAAGTGAGAAAGTACAGGTAATTCTCAAGTTATGACAGTTCACTTACTGACTGTTTGAAGTGATGCAATAAACCCCCCCAAGTATTTTTGACACAGTCCCAAAATTACAAATGTTGCAGTATCATGGCAATTGTTCGCCCATATAAACAACTGCAGAGGCATTCAACATTCACTCTATTCCCCACTCCCCACAACTGCCTTCCCATCCCAGACAAGAGTGAAAGGTTCTGGGGGCCATGATCTTACGTACCTTCAGGCACCAATTCTCTGCAAAAGCAGATTAGTGCCTGAAGTCACATGAGATCACGGTCCCCAGAATCTTTCACTATCGGCACGAAAAGCATTTGCAAGCCGACTGGATGCTAGAAGAGAAATCGTCCTATTCTCCTCTCCCTCAGAGGCAAAGAAACCATGGCAGAGAGCAGACAGACCTTTGCAAGGTGAGTCTGGTGCAGCAGGATGGGAGAGGGGAAGCATGAGGTATCTCAATGGGTTGGGGAGGTCTTGGGTAGCCTGTTCCATCGCTAGGGCCGCCCCATGGCCTTCCCCACCCTGAGATACCTCGTGCATTTAACAACCTACACATTTTATTAGTGAATGCATGGGCAAAAGCAGGGAGTGATCACATTCAAGTTACATGATTCATTCCTACAAATCCTCGAGTTATGAATGTAATTGGCAGGCTCCATTACATTCGTAACTTGAGGATTACCTCTATGTGAATTTGCACAAAGAATCTTGAAGGACTACTTATCTTTAATGTCAGAAATCTAGGTTTTATCAGTGATCCAATTTAGTCAAAAGGTAGAATCCCACTTTGCTCTAATCATGCCCATCCCTCCTATCAAAAGACTTACCTGATATATTTTGAGTCTTTCAGAATTGCTTGCTAGCCATTCTACAACATCTTTGGAAATAACATAACCAGATCCACAAGCAAAAGCTGGGTATGCGGGACTTGGGTACTCCAACTCTTGCCACTTCCCAGTCCGATCAACTGCCCAATTTAATCTGAAACTTAAGCCAAAATGTTGTAATTTTGATACAAAAATTAATAAATACTCCTCTAACCTATCTGAGCAATTGAGTTTTCCTAAGCTCTATTTCACAGGCTTATGTAACAGAAGAACCCAAACTCGTTTCATGGCTTTGAGAGGTTTGCCAATAGACATAATTTCAGTCGGGGTTTTATAATGTGAAGGACAGCAGTATCTGTGTCACCACATTTTAACCTTTGGGTAGAACCCATAAATACATTCCAAAGAGGAAGAAAAATAAATAAAAAATAATGTCCCATTAGAATATTCTTGTAACTTCAGTAGACAGGTTTAAGATCCTTAAAGGAGTAATTCAAGTATTTGGATTTCTTTTTCACTTTATTCCAGGGCAGATAGGAATGTAAATAGTAGTTTGTCACTGCCTTCTGAGATTTTTGTCTGTTTCCCGCTCCAGACTACAATCCCAGAATTTTCTAGAAGTCTCCTAACCAACTATTAATCATGGCCTACTACTCTTGAACAAAGTTAAAAAGATTAGAGAATTCTGGAAGACTAGAGAATTCTGGAAGTTACACATTTTAAAGTTGCCAAGTTTGAAAAATGATGTAAATTAAGAAATTATATCACTGCACAAATTATATTAAGCCACACAATACTCTACTTAGCAACACAATAGACAATCCTGAACCCCAAAACCCTACTCCTCACCCCCCAAATCTGTCTGCTAAAATAAGATTTCACTGTTCATTCTCATTGTAAGCATCTGCACATAGTAGTAAGTCAGGACTGGGGAATTTACAGCATTTATTAACTTTAAAGTTCCTTTATGAGAGATGAATTCAGACTTCCTATGAGTATTTGTCCTTTACCAGCAGCTTACTGCTCGGTAAACAGAAACAGGCATTGGAAGAAAAAGGAGAATATATAAGAGAGGGAAAATGCTATCAAAGAAATACTAGTATTTGGCTTTAATCCTTTCCAGCTCCTTGAGTAAACAGCCATATATATACATATCCATATTTCTTGCTGCCTGGCTCTACAGATGGACACACAGAAATAATTAAAATAACTCAATGTAGTTTGCTCATTGGTCAACCAGTTTTTAAAATTATTTTTCTATTAAAAAGATCTTGCCTTCTTTTAACAGTGCAGCACAACTATTTTGATTACTATGAAATTCTTTACACTAACTGTATAAATAACAACACAATATATCAGAAAACAATACTCACTTTCCCCACCAGATATTTGGTCTGCCCAAGTTTTTAAGCTTTATTCTGTTAAATATTGTCTCTAAATCTATGTAGCAGTCATCATCTGTTTTCAGCAGGACATCAAAACTTGCAGCTTCTACAGTCCTGTATCAAAATCATCAGTGTTATCATCATCTAGAAAAGTATTTTGTCAATATGCATTCTTATCTGTCATGAATGGCAAGTACTCTGATCAAGTTTTAATTAAACCCATAATAGCAAGTAAAACAATCTTATTCTAATAATATTTTAAACGGTGGTCCAGCACATTGCAGAATATCTCATTCTTATCTTCTCATCCTTGAAGGCTACATTAAATAAAGAAGCAAGAAAAGGAATCTGATTTACAACATTGTTGCCAGAAAATGGCATTTACTTCCAGTTTCCAGCAAAAAAAAAAAACCATCGCAAACAATGGGTTCATTTAATAACCCATTCAGCTATGTTTGCTGAACAACAACAACAACTGCATTTGCTTTATGACCACTGCAAAAAAGTTGATAAATCAGTCATGGTCATGTGATGACCCTTTTTAAAAAAAATTCATATTTATATGCCACCCTTCTCCGAAGACTCAGGGCAGCTTACCATTTTTGGAGCGCAACCCAATGCACTCAGCAATAGCCTTCATTCCACTGTATATGCCTGCTTATTACTAAGCGGCATTTTTACAAAGTCAGCTTATTGCCCCCAACAATCATGGATCCTCATGGGTCCTAACTATCACAACCTACAACCAAAATTGCAGGCTCAATTACACTCCTAAAGACAAGGACTATCTGTATTCAGTGTCATTGTGTTAATTTTATACCAGAAATCAACAAGCAAAACCCATATGATACCTCCACCCCACACTCCAGCTTACCATCGATAAAAATTCAATAATTTGGCTGGAACATTTCTGTAAGTATCAACAACATCAACAAAAACTATGTCATCGTAGATGTTGCTTTCTTCCTTCAGTAAGGCATCCTCCTTTTCTAGTTTGCTCATATGGTTTAGGAATCTTTCAGAGCGACTCTGCAGGGTTTGTAAAAGTATCTCACCTTCTGAAATAGAAGCAGTAAAAGGCTATCTCGCATTACAATCTTCTGTCCTTACATTGAAGGGTTTTTAATATACTTCCTTTGAGCTACATCCAATGTTACATATATCCTTGTGCATTGAGGTTTCTTGTTCTTCTCCCAATCCCACCCAAATGTGGCACCACAGACTCTCTCAACCCTCCATATCTTATTCGAAAAGGAATTCCTTTCACTATCAGACTTCAGTCAACAAGTGCATTCAATAAAAGACAAAGCTGTGCAACTATAGTCCATTTATTAGTTCAATAAACTTGTACAGTCTTCTAAGGAACAAAAACTGGTGAAGAATTAAGCAGCAATAAAATATTAGGCACACTGAAAAATGATTGGGCAAAATACCAAACCACACAAATTGATTTCCATGAGTGTAAAATGCCTTTTCCTATCACTTCTCCCTCTGACTTCTGGCAGAACAATTAACTAGAGGAATGAGTTGCTTTCAGAGGTTGTGAGTACTCCTCTTTATAAGAACAGATTGGACAACATTTGTCTGAAATGGTATAGGATTTCCTGCTTGAGCTGGAGAAGAACACCTCCAAGGTCCCTCCCAATTCTGTTATTCTGAATACATGATCAAAATTTCCAGCTAGTAATCAAACAACCCGAAGTACATTTTGAAAGGAAGTGGCTACAGCGGAAAGGTGGAATTGTCTCGTTCCCATCCCTCTGATGGAAGTCCTTATGTCAGAAGCAAGGCTATTTCTTTCCATTCATACCATTTTGCATAATAATAAGGGGGAGAAAATGCAAGATGAGAAAACTCAAATTCAAGGATATTTGAACCACTTTGTGAACCACAACCCACAAAATATTCTTCCCCCTCCAGTGGTGCAAAATGGTACAAAGACAAACTTCTACACAAGAGTCAGTTTTTGGACACTTCACGTCACAGTAGCTCTGTATCCATATTTTAAGCAGTCGGACAAGTGCAACAATTCTCCGTGAGTCAGGATGCTCCAAGACTGAGGTAGCTGATCCACTAAGCCACCTGGACCTGAGGTGCATTTCATCTGCCTGCTTAGCATTAACAGAAGGAAGCTTCTGCATCCTTTGCTGCTTACCTTGAATAGTATAAATAAAGCCACCTGCGATCCCCTCCACACCCTGTGTAAATTCATGGGGTAGTGATCCTTCTCCTGCCTATTGTTTAAAAAGACAGTTTAAAAGGATAATTAAAACTTATAACACAATATACTGTACTTATTCTATTTACCCCTATTAATACGGGCTAAATTTGATTGTATTTCAGAATTTGTTTTTAACAATAATTTCTTACCCCCAGAGGGGTAACACTTGCAGTTTTCCAGCAGAATGCTAAGACCTGGCTTTGCCAATTATTAGCATGGGTGTCTAAAAGTTTGAGGTAGCCCTGGGGAATGGCTAGTGGCCTGAGGACAACTTCCTAGCTTTTGAATTTTAACCTTGTTAAATTTTACCTGTAAGTTTTAACTTGCTTTTAATTCAGTTTCTAAGCTAAGCTTTTATCCATGTACTTATATGGCTTTATTATGGTGTTGTAAACCACTTAGATGAGATAGACAGTATAGAAATTTAATTTATTTATTTATTTATTTAATTGGTCTTATATGCCGCCCTACCTCCTGAAGGACTCAGGGCGGCTCACATAAAAAACACCCAATACAAAAGTTAAAAACATGAAAAATAATTAAACGAATTAGACCACATAAATATTTAAAACCCAAACCACAAAACATTTAAAAAGAAAGGCCCCCTCTCAGTCCAGGCCAGTTTGTTCAAATAACCAAGTCTTTAGGCCACGGCGAAAGGAGCGGAGGTCAGGGGCTCATCGTAGCTCCAGGGGAAGCTGGTTCCACAAAGTGGGCGCCCCACAGAGAAGGCCCTCCCCCTAGGGGACGCCAGCCGACATTGTTTGGCCGATGGTACCCCAAGGAGGCTCTGTCTGTGAGCGCGCACCGGGCGATTGGTGTTCGATGCTGGCAGGAGACGTTCCTGCAGGTACCCCAGCCCTAAGCCATGTAGGGCTTTATAGGTAAGGACCAGCACCTTGAATCTCACACAGGGGGCAGCCGGCAACCAATGCAACTCACGCAGGAGGGGTAATAAATTGATAAGCACATTTCTAAAACTTTTAATGTGCTTGGAAATGGCACATTTCCAAGCCATGGAAATGTCAGGAAAGTTCTACTCTGCAAATAAAACAAAACTTGTCACCTCACAAGATCCAACATTTTCTCTCTAAAAATGTATCTACCTGCAAATGTGTATGTAGGTATATAATGTTACCAGGTGTGGGATGAAAATATTTTTACTACCAGTTCTGTGGGAGTGGCTAGGTGGGAGTGGCCATGTAACTGGGTGGGCATGGCTTTTTTGCAGCACCCCCCTACACTTTTTTTTGCCTCCTGGGCCTCAAGGAAGCCTCTTAGGAGGCCGTTTTTGCTCCCAGGAGGTTTCCCTGAGGCCCAGGAGGAAAAAAATGGAGCACGGGTGGGGGGGCCATTCAGCATGCACGCACACACGCACACACACACCGCTCCCTTATTTTGCCTCCTGGGCGAAGCAGTAAGACAGCGAGGGGGATCTCAGCACAGCTGATCATCGGAACAGCTGATCATTGGGAGGGAGAGTTTTGCCAAAACATCGTTCTGTTTGCAAGGTCACTGCAATTCACATAAAACAGATGCATAGAGAAAACTGCCACCCCCACCCCGATGTGAAATAATATGCCATAAACTACATGAAGAAATTAGCAATGTATATAAAATACCCTGTGCACAAAGCAGTCCCATGCAGGAGTAATTATTTTCAAGTGCTCTATTTTTTTAATCAAAACATGCATGTTTCAGACGTTTTTGTCTGTATGCTGAATTCTTTTTTTCTTGAGACAGAACAAAACACAATTGCTTCAGATAGCAGTGGCGAAAGATAATAGTAGGAAAATCTCAAGGCTGCAGGGTTTTCTTGGTGGTAGCATATATACTGACTCTGACAACAGAGGAAGGCGCTGAGAAGCTCAGTGGAATTTCTCTCATTGGGACATCAGGGAAAAGCAAGCCAGCTGTTGGAATGTGCCATATTCTGAGCCTGTCCTTCCCTGCCATAACCACTGCAGTAAGGGGCAAGTGCACTGTAAATACACTGATGGCAGCAGCTGAAAAGGGCCAAGGAAGGAAGGTTATGGGAAGATGGCACACTGGCAGTCTGGTGGAATATGTTGAGATGGGGGAGGAAGGAAGAATGTATTGGGAAGATAGGGGATGGCCCGCAAACTACATGGAATGGATGATGCATAATAGGCTCAGCTTCTCAACCATAAAATCACGCTTAATCAGTCTGGGTTTTGTTTCATCCAAAATCTGGGACAACTAAAACACTCCAGCTTTTGTTTCAGTTACACTGTGTCCGAGCCCAAATGGTTTGGCAGATTTTCTAGATTACATTGGCTTGTGTCAGAGTTAGAACAAAAGATGTTTTCTATTTTGTACATAGCCTTCATGGAATTCAAACTTGCAAAGTCTGAACAAAAGTTAACTCTGGGTAAAAGAATGATTTTGGATACAGAGCCCTCTACTTTATATCTTTGATTTGTAAAGTACAACTCAAGAGGACCACTGCCTTCTGGTGTACAGGGAATTAGAACTGCAATCCAACTGAAGATATTTTAGGTGATAACTCATGGGTCAACCCAATTTATGTTTGTAATTGTTAATTGAGTAAGCATGAATAAGAGAGTTCCAAATACTCCTGCAAACAAAAAGTTGACAGGTGTGTAATCCACATTTTTGGATGGCCTCCAACAGTCCAGTAAAGGAGAAACAGCACACGCAGCTGTTTCTCACAGAAGTCATACATAGAATTTTTACTGGTTACTTTGGTCTCAAATTAGCTGTAGTTATGCAGGGCATCTGCATATGAAAAATAATTTCTTTGTTATTAGTCTCTGCCTTGGGAATTCTTGCAGTCTTTCAAGCATCATGTTCTGGTCTTATGGGAAAAGTTTAATCCCAATAATTGCATCCATTGAATATTTCCATGCACATTTTAGAAATAAAGAATAAAAGGGAATGTATAAAGTGGTGGATAAATGTGGCAAAAACAAGGAAGCCTTGCAAGTTCAAAAGATTGGAGAAGTCAGTAAATAGTGTTGCTGAAACCAGATCCAGCTATGTTTCTTTTCATTTATCTCATGCCTTTGATTTCTTTGGTTTATTATTTCTTATACCTTTTCTATTGTTGGCATATTGTTGCTTACCCAAAAAAGACAACAGCGTAATAGTATATACTGGATGTATATTTTAACAATCTAAAACTCCTAAATTCCCCTATTTTACTACATACATATTTATAGAGAACATCTATCTATGTGGTTGCTAGGAGTCCAAAACAAGTTGATAGCACATGATCAATCAATTAAATGCATATTTTATGTACCCGTATACTGAAATGCACTCTTACATTTTTATTATGCACTGAAGATGTTACCTAGTTGGGTAATGAAAAATCTGAAACAAAATAACCAAGCTGAGAGAGCACCAAGGATTCAAAAATGTTACTTTTTTAATGAACATAATATTCAAAGTTAATAGTGACATATAAAGGAATTAGGATATTTTATTACTATTTTACACTTCAGCAAGTTCTAATTTTCTTTAAACTGTTTTGGTCTAATTATTCAGAAATAGTTCCTAGCTAAATTATGTAGCATCCTTCTTGAATTAAGAAAGTTATGTGATTAGTGGCTTTAAATCGGGGTGTCAAGCTTAATTTCACTGAGGGCTGCATAAGGGTTGTGTTTGACCTCAGGGGGCCAGGGTGGGTGCGGCCAGCTCAATGTCATTCGTGTCGGTGGCGCCTTTGGTGGCCCGAGCACTCTGCCAGCGAAAACAGGCTCCCGAGCTCCGTTTCCAACTGCAATAGCCTCCTGCAATTCACTGCCAGGGAAAACAAAGCTCGGGAGGGTCACACACAACCCTCCCAATCTCCTTTTTCGCTGGCAGAGGCACCACAGGTCGGTCCTTCTCTGTTTCCAGGGTGGCCCTGTGGGCCAGATCTAAACATCCCACGGGACGAATCCAGCCCTGGGCCTTGAGTTTGACACCCCTGCCTTAAATAAAGTATTTGGAGAGCAGCTACAAATGTTGGCAACATTAGCATTTATTTTCTGGATATATATTTCAACTGTGAATAAGCATAGCTATCTAATACCAAAAGAGAAGATACAGAAAACAATATGGACAGAAGGGAAAATAAAATATTTAAAAATCTGAAACATTTAAAAATGTGTTCATTCAAAGAAAATTTTTTTGTCCATTTAAAAGAAATGGGAATAAAAAGACAGACCGTAATAATTCTGAAGACACCACCGCCATCATTCACCATCACTTTATGAAGATTTCTAGAAACAAGGCCTTGCAGATCCTGGCTTTCCCATACAATGGTGCCTTCAAAACTCTGTCAAAACAGCCATCATATACTATTAACAGTGCATCAACATTAGATAAATGTATTTCAGAAATCTTTTTAAATGCTTTGAAGACAGAATAAATCTAAAGCATTATACTTAACTTTGATATAAACACAGATATAGACTAGAGCTGTGCAAAGCATTCAAAAGAAGTACTTTGCAATGAGTGGTAAGAGTATGCCAAGCCCCTTGTCTTCAAAGCACTGAAGAATCTATATGTTTTGGAAGGCTTCTGCAATTGCTTTCCTGACTGTGTTTACATATTGTATATGTATGTAGGCCCAGCTGCTTCACTAGCAACCCCAAAGAAAGTCTTCAAAGCAACTGAGCAAGAATTCCAAACAATATGGCTTTGCCCAGATTAAGACTCTTCAAAGCACCTGTTCCAAATGCTTTCAACAACCCAAAATATATGCCTAATTCAGCTGACACCTGCACATTATATTTTGTAATAAAAATCAGTGATAAGACAAAGATTATCATTTATTCATCATGGGGAATAATTCTTAAGTGGTTAAACAGAATCTTTTTTTAAAAAAAGTACTACCAACTAGTAAAATACCAGAGTTCTTTTTACATGTCTGTCAAGGATACAGACCACTGGTATCTGTGGTTCCTGAAATATTACAATCTTCAAAAATCAACAAAGAAATCTAGCCACTTTTAGTATGAAAATGTGACAAAATAGTTTGTAAGTATGGTACAAGGCAAAGGATGTAGGCACACTGATACGTCAGCAAGTGCCTAAGACATTTTAAATTACAGTTAACTAACCAGGTTATGATAGCCTGATTCATTTAATGCTATGCTTGAGTGATCAGGCTATTAGGAATTAGAGTAATTCCTACTGAAAATGCTAGCATTTCCTTTTGACAAAGCATGCAGAGATTTTTATCTACACTGGTAAATTTTCATCTAAAATCAGAATATCCTCAATTTTGTAAGTACAGCTATTGTTTTATATAAGCAGGTTTGTAACCTCATCTATTACATTACTGCAGAAAACTATATTGCTAGTTTTCTTTGTAATAATTTCAATTTATATTCTACATGATACTATTCTATGAATTCCAAGCAGATTTACTATAATACATATAGTCACAATAAATCCATAAACATTATATTGGACCACTCATTAATTAAAATGCTGACATATGAGATTTTCCTCTGAAAAGACTGTGTAGAGAATCAGAATTTTTTTTCCTAAATGACAAAAGGAAAAGAACTATCCTAACCTCAAGAGCAAGCTAGTCCACAGAGAAGGCTATCCTCCAGGTCCTAACTTCTAATCTCCAGGGAGAATGGAAACCAGATCATTCTCCTTGGCTTGCATGTATTGGGCAAAAAGATTCTACCTGGAGTCACAAATGTAACAAGGACCCAAATGATAAAAGGTTTTGTAAGCAATAACCAATACTGTGAATTGAATCTGGAAGCCAACCAGCACCAACACAGCTCCTGTAAAATCAGTGTCATTCCAATGTATATCAGATCTATCAGCTGATGGGAAGGGAATTGCATTCTGTGCCAGCTCTGCCTTCTAAATCATCTTCATTGACAGCCCCATATTATGTGCAGTTAGCTGTCTTGCCAAGAGACAAGTATATGAGCACTTCTGGTCAATAATGAGAACTTATGAACCAGGCAAACTTGACTAAAAATATTTTCCTTGTCAGAACTTCTACCTACTACTTGGGCCCAAGGTTATATATACAGCCTCAACTCCAGCGATCTATGGAGCAACATTTTGCATCAAATTCTCCTGAAGGATCATCATCAACCCTTCTCCCCAATCTTGGTGTTGAAGCTGATGCAAATGCAAAACCTCTCCATCTTCACGCAATCAAATATTAGTAATGTATGTTATGTCTATTTTTTTTTAATTACATTTATATGCCGCCCTTCTCCGAAGACTCAGGGCGGCTTACAATTTTTGGGATACAACCCAGTGTGCTCAGCAATAGCCTTCATTCCATTGTATATGCCTGCTTATTACTAAGCAGCATTTTTACAAAGTCAGCTTATTGCCCCCAACAATCTTGGGTCCTCAATTTACCTACCCGAGAGGATGGAAGGCTGAGTCAACCTTGAGCCTGGTGGGATTTGAGCCTACAGTAATTGTAGGCAGCTGGAACTTAAGTGCAGGCATTTAACAGCCTGAGCCACCAAGGCCCTTTCCTCCAACACTAAGTCACAGAGGGGCAGGATCTAACTACTCAGAGATCTGTAAGTGTTAAGCCAAATTTGAGGCCATGGTTTCTAGAAATCCAGTATATTAAGGCCCCAGAAAGAAATTTGATAAGAACTTGGTAAAGAACTTTATAAGCTGAGAAGCTCATGGCTTCTGCTATGTTCTTGGTTGGTAATGTGTTCCCATTTTTTTTTAAAAAGAGACACACCATTATAAACTACAGTAGCACAAAAAAAATAAGATAAACCATCTATCATGTACTCTTCCCAAGTGCATGGCACAGTAGTCTCATTCATAATATATGCATTCATGGCATGGTTACTTGTACCATGGCTTATACAATTAACTCTATTTTTCCAGGTATTCGCACAACACTGAAAATGCAACTAGCCAACTTGAATTCCATTGTTGCTAGGGTTTAAGGCAATTAATGCACTTTAAAGAGAACAGCTGACAGAAATAACCCCAAACTAATTTATAGCTAGATTTAGTTAGATACCTCTCTTTCATTTCAGTAATAGATGCCTCTCTTCCAATCTGCAGCTTGATCAACAAAATAAAATGCTGAGCATTTTCACAGGGCAGCTGCCACTAATTTATGTTTTAACAAGAAGCAGTGAGACATCTTCACATTAATAAATGAATCACATCATAGGCTTTTGCAGAGTTGAACATATTCCACAAGATTCATATGTCAGTTGTATATACATTACTAGGAAGTAGGTACTAAACAGAAAATGCAGAAATGAAATGCAATAAGCATTAATGATAACAATGTATGACAGTCATATTTAAGAGCCCGAATACATTCAGAATAGTATTCAGACCCCCAGAATAGCAGTTAACATTTTGCAATAATCAATAATCAGTATTGGAAATGCTGACTCAAATCTAGGTTCCAATGAATTAAGTGGGATTTACTTTCAGATAAATGTGCAGAAAAAGTGCAGCTTTATTTAATTACTATTCAACTAGGCCTGTCTTCTGATGACTGAAAGAAAAAATGCCCTTCATTTTGACATGTCTTTAGAAACATATACTTTAAAAGATGATTCTCACACTAATAATGTGGCTAGCAGCTATGATGTAAACTAGAGTTCCCCAACATTTCCCCCTTTGCAGACTGGCAGGGGGGATGAAGGACAGGGGATGGGTCCATATGAGTGGCAGACAAGTGTGCATGCATGTGCAAATGGAGCGGGCACACGTGCTCGCACAAGTGCCAATGCACACGTGCGCACATATCCTCGCCTGCCACTTCTGTGGCCTGGTTTCAAATGACTCAAGGCTAGGTAGTGGGCCAGGGCCCCAGATTGGGGACCCCTGAGGTAAACAACACCAAGAAGCAAACTACTTTAGTTTATCAAAAAGTGCAGGAGAAATAAAGCCAGAATCTTAAGATTATGAACTGTTTGTATATCATTGAATTCAACCTTTTTTAAAATGTGAAGATAATTGCTTCTTCTCTGATTCTGGAGATCTGCCATACAGTCTTTCACTGTCTTTCCAATGATAGCTCAGACCATCCATATCCATCCTACCTACCTGCCTGCCTGCCTGCTTACTTCCCCTTCTTCTTTCCTCCACCTTGCTAAGCATATTTTCCCTAGTCCATCTTATACTTGCATTATAATCCTAAAGCATATGAGTTTCTTCTTGTTCAACATCACCTTAGTCAGCCTTGTTTTTTGCAGTTCATGATGCTCTAAGTGACTTAAGTCCATTTATTGAAAGACATTTATCTTCTTCCTTTCACTTGAGCTATATTCCTTCAAACTCAGTTCTCACATTAGTTGTCAGTTCATTGTAAAAAAATATTGAAAAGAATATTCTGGTGTTCTGGCATACCATTAGCTCATTCCTCATTTTGGCCTTGCTGTAGTCAATAAAGCGAAGTTAAACCATCTTATCATAAGACCAACTTGTGCATATATTTCAAAAAGGTATACTTTAATAATGTGATTTTAAAAAATGCCCAGCAGCACAATATCTGTTTTTGTTCCACAGCTCATTAGTAAACACATAAAAGCATGAAAAGTCACAAACAAATAAATATTTCTTTAAACTACTCTCTTATGGTATCTATTTCTATCGTTATTTCTTTTGGCAGTAATATACTTAATCAATCTGAAGCTTCCAAACACGGAAGCTTATTAATCTTCCTTTCAGTGACACCTTTAAAAGCATGAAAAAAATTAGCAGATAGACAAACCTCACCTTCATTTTCAACAAACTATTGTTGAAATTGCTATCCATATTATATACTATAATATTATCATATTCTCCAGGAACTAAAAAAATTCCAAAGGATAAATCAATATCTAATCTAATACAAATAATATTAATAATGTAATATCAATATTTTAGAACATTTTTAGAATATCCATATTTTAATTCAGGAAAGGGTTCTAATTTATATAATGGAATGGGCCAGTTTTAGAGGCAGGTCAACCTAGGAGATATGTGGGGGTGGGGATGGTGTCAGGATGCTGACAACAGCTCTAGTATGTCTCTTCCTAAGAAGGCCCAAGCAAGTACTGTAGTGTGCAGCCTCCAACCTCCACTTTTGTAGACGTTTATTGAAAAGGTGGTGGAGCTTCAACTACACAAAACTGTGGAAAAGATTATCTGGACCCTTTTCCATCAGAGTTTAGATTGAGCCAGGGGTGGAACTGATCACACTTGTCAACGAATATTGATGAGACTTAAACAGGGTAATGCAATGTTCCTCATCCTTCCCTCAGTGCCCTTTATTACTGTCAACCATGATATCCTTCTAAACCATCTACAAGGGTTAGAGTCGCAGGCACCATTCTGCAGAATGTTGTTCTGTTCTTTTATGAGAGGATAATTCTATTTGATGCATGAGGGAGATGAATAGTCAAGCTCTCTGGCACTGTAGTATGAAATGCCCTGGAGCTTTAACTCCTTCCTTCATTTTATTTAATACCTACATGAAAATTCTGGGAGAGTATATTATTTGAAAGTTTGATGTATACAATACATTATCTTCCGTAATCAGATGCTATCCAACACTGCTATAACTCTACCTAGACTGAATAGCAAATAGTGAAAGTCTTGACCCGGTGTATGGAGGTTGTAAGGGAATGGATTGGAGGAACAAGTTAACATTTAACCCACATAAGGCAGGGTAGCTATTAATAAAGAAACCAAGATGCTGCAGTTCCAACATTAACTCTTAATGGAGTTAGGCTTCCCGAAAAGGATCTGATATATAATTCTGGACTCACACCTCCTGCTATATCAGCAGATAGAAACTATGAACAGGAGACTCATTGCCACACTTCTGCTGGTGCACCAGTTGTGTGTATCCCTAAAACAGGAGGCACTGACAACAGTCATTCATTTCCTCACCATTTCTTGACTACACTATTTATAAGTCAATTTACATAAGTCTCCCTTGAAGAGCACCTAGAAGCCACTGTTAGCACAGAATACACATTAATGCCCCCTTACAATACCTATACTGAAGAGCTACTGTGGCTGCCAGTTTGATATTAGGTGCATTTCCAGGTGTGGTAATAATTTATAAAACTGTGCATGAGTTGGGTATTCATAAGATAATTTGCTCTAAATAAAATCTGCCTGTCCAAGATCTGAAAATAGACAGAACATGTTTAGAGCCCCCAGAGGTGTATGGGAAGGGGCTTTGGAGGTAAGCATTCTCTGCCAAAACTGTTTTCCTACCCTCTTTGTATAGCATCTTTCCTATGAACATCTGGAAAGTTGCTGAAGACCAGGTTGTTTAAGCAGGGATGCGGTGACTGTTGAATCAACAAAGTCTCACCAGTATATATATGCATGAGTAATTCTTATTATGGTTTTCTTTTTTTATAGTTATGGTTATATTATGATATTTATAGTTAATTTTTAAAATATTTTTCTCAGTTGTTGGATAATATTATTCGCTTAGATTCACTTGAAGGGTAATACAGGAAGCATCTATAAAATAAGAATAAATGGGCATTTAAATGTTTTTACTAAAACTATTAAGTGTCTGAAAATTATGGCAAATGTAACTTTTGTACTGTGTTCTTAAAAACAATAAGGTGGCTAACATCTAATTAATGGATAAGCATTTAATTAGCATTCATTGTGCTCCTGAATTAACCATTTAGAAATGTCTTAATCCAACAACATTGCTGTCTGAATCCACAATCCTTTCTTCCATCCCTAATCTCAGAATTTGAATAGCTGCCTGGCAGTTAAGTGCCATCACACAAACCGAACAGAAACGCTCTCTTCCAAACAAAGCTCTTTGTGTTCATAGTTAATGATATTCAGTCGGCAGCATCTTCTCAACATATGAAACCCTAATTTCACTAAAAACAATGCTGCCACTCTCTGAAACCAGAACAAACGTTTTAAAGTTCATTTTTGCTAAAGTAAATACTTCAAATGTTTTGGAGTATAATTCTTACTAAATTCCAGACAGATAGACCTAATCAGAGATTATAGGATTTATAACCTAGAAAGTATGGAACACCCTTCATTGCTTATTCTTGTGGACTCATCTTACTTTTCTCCTCTGGTAAATCTGCAAGGACAACAGAGTTTTTAATTCCACTTTTAAACTAACAAACTTCTCCCATTAGATCTAAGCCCAGTAACATGTATTTACTGTAAACTATTATTTATTAAAGTAAGCCAGATAAAATGGTTTGTAATTCTGTCTTTTTCATTAGTCATAGCTTAAATCAGGAGTGGTCAACTTGTTACTTCCAAGGGCTATCCAGCATCATGTCACTTAAATTTGGAGGGAAAAAGTACTGTCAGCAGCATTTTTGTTCTTTTTTAAAAATTATTATTTCAACTTTAAAATAAGTATAATCAGCTCCTAGGACATCTCTGCACCTTGTCAACCTTGTAAGATCTCAGGTCAATATTTTTTCTACATACATTTTTGTTCACTGAGAATGATTTCTATACTGCTTAGCAGAATTTTTTTTAAAAATCAGCCTCAGAATTAGAGCCATGAACTGTTGAAGAGCAAACATCCCAGTCAGGAGGAAGGCTGAAGCAGGGAATTAGCCTGGACTCAACTCCATAAATTCAAGAGGACAAGGTATGACCACTCCCAAATGCCTTTGAGCTTTATCTAGTTTTTCCCAGGTGAAAGCTGCTCGTTTGGGGAGAGTCTCATTTTATGGGCAGAGAACAATAAAGCACCTAGTTTGAACTCCCCATGTATGGGACTGGTTATTCATGCCTGAATGAACAAAGTTGGCCAACTTTATAGAAATCAGGCTATGAAACAGAATTTTATTCCAGAGCTCACAACTTGTCCTCACTTGATCTTGATTCCAAATCTAAATCCATCTGGTTATTTTTCCTAGTCACCATTTATAATGACAAAGGCTTTAAACTTTATAATTCCAGAATGAAATATAATGCCTTTTGTTTTCACCTCATGAGCAAAACATATGTAATATCTTCTCTTTCTTTTCTGTATGTGGAAACAAATTCAGGAAAGCTTATATTTAATTTCTATCATGTTATTAAGCTCATAATAAGTTACACTTTGAGGAAAATGGATTCAGAAATGTGAAAAATAAATGAATAATATCAAGCTCTTTAAATTTCAAAACAAAAAGATGACTAGCAGGTCCTATGTGAGATTTAAAGTCCTAAATCTGTTTCTTATTAATTACAACAAAATGCTGAGCAAATATGAATAAATGAAAAAAGAAATGTCACTGAAAAAGAAACAATGTACAGTATGCCCCATAAATACACCGCACATACCTCTGGCAGAATGAACTGTTCTACAGGTTTGTACCAAAGTCTGCTCACTTGCACTCCACAACTAGGTGGACTAAAACGAGCGCTGAAGAGTGCCTCCTATGGAAATAATAAGTAACCCATGTGTGAGCCAGGAAAACCATTCATGAAAAGTCACATCTTCTTGGCCGGTTCATGAAAAAAAAGCATAACTGGATCTTAAAACAAAGCAAAATATGTAAACCATTTTTATGTATGATGCAATTTTGATAAACTCAAGCCTTGTAGTATCCTACTCCTAACAGATACAAAAATGCTACTATGTGGTTGAAAACAGAGACATTTGAACAACTTGCCTCCAGAAGTTGTGAATGCTCCAACACTGGAAGTTTTTAAGAAGAGAATGGACAACTATTTGTCTGAAATGGTATAGGGTTTCCTGTCTAAGCAGGGGATTGGACTAGAAGACCTCCAAGTTCCCTTCCAACTCTGTTATTCTGTTAATACATGCTTTAAGAAGTTTCTTATGTTTTGGGGACTGTGGCAAAACTTCATTGTTATAGTTAATTTTTCTCACACTGAAATGAATCACAGTCAGAACAAAATAATTTTGATATTTTAAGCTACCTAACAATCATAAATACAACTTTTGGAGGTTTATATGTCTATATAAAAGGTGCATTAATCCACCCCTGCATTAAAGTATATTTTTAATTACCAGTAGTAATTCAATATTACCCAACCTAAATATTAACTTTAAATGTTCAAACTTGTGGATGGTCTTGTTTAAAACTAGTCATATTGGGATTATCATAATCCATCTTTAATCTCTTTAAAACTAGCACATTCTAGTATATGCAGAAGATTCCTTTATTATTTGTCCTGGAAAATAAACAGACAGCTAACACAGCTCAGAAGAAGACTACTACTTCTTACCATATCCAAGTTACAAGATAAATGAGAACTCTCTAGAGCAGAGTTCTCCAACCTTTCTGGGTTGGCAGTCCGTAGCGGGGGGAGGGAGGAAAGAGGGGATGATTTTGTGGGAGGGGCAAGCACATGTGCGCATGCATATGCACACAAACACTCATGATGTTCATGCTGATGCTTGCATGAGTGGGGCTGCAAGCGCCCGCAACAATGCTCATGTGAGAGGGCCGTGAGCACCCGTGATGAAGCTCACGCAAATGAGGCCACAAGCCCCCACAAGGCTCACGCGAGTGGAGTCATGTGCATGGGCGGCCCCTCACACAGCCTAGTGGTGATTAGCCTTTGGCCGGGTAGTGGACCCCAGACCACAGGTTGAGAACCCCTGCTCTAGAGGGTGATATGCAATGCACTTCTCTGCAAAGGGCCAGGCATTCACCCCAAGACAGCAAACATATTAATCTATGGACATCTGGGGATAGTGAATTAGCATTTCATAACCACAGAGAAAAATGTACCAGTGATGAAACCAATTTTCATGTCATACATACCCCTTGGCTGTATTACACAGTAAACATTATTTAGCATTCAAATATAACACTCATCCCTGTATTAAATCAAAGTTGTATTGTATTTGAATGCTAAATAATGTTTAGTGTATAACACAGCCAAGGGATATGTGTGAAATATGTAAAATCTTATCACACAATCAGTCAGATTTCTTTTTACTCATGAACCTCTAAGTATAAACCTATATGTAATACCCTCTCAAGCTGCTAATTACAACACTGGTCTATTTTGAAAGTAATTCTGAGATTAAATTCTACGAGAACCTTGTCCCCTCAAATAATTGCCTTAAAATGTATTATGGTAGCAGAATGCTGACCACAAGGCTGAACTCTGATTCACAATGGATTTCTGAAAAGCCATGTAGCAGAATTCATCTCTGCTATAGCAATGCATTGATTGAACCAGAGCTGAGAAAAAGGTAAAGAATTTCTGCCTTTAATAACTGTTGCAAGGCAAGAGAGTATTTAATATTCATATTGTGGCTGCAATGCTTTACATATCTACTTAGTGGTAAGCCCCACTGAGCTTTGCTGGATTTACTTCTGAAGAGGCTACAAGACCACATTGCTGCTGTATTTAGATTCCATTTTACAATGTGCAAACTTTTGAGATGCAGTTTACAAAAATCCAATAAACAAAGCCATCCATTCAAAAGGACACTCAGAAAATAACAACACTCTTCTATACTTAGTGCAGATGTAAAACAAGGTGACTGAGACCCACGCAGTCTCCAGATTCCCCTTCCCATTGTTTTGGTTAGAAATTCTTGACAAACTGTAGCTCAAGAGCTGGAAACTAAATTTTATTGTTTGCCTTTTAAGTTTAAATATTTTTGGTTTTTTTCAGGTCTGTATTCTTCCCTTAAAGTGCCATGAGTACTCCAGTGTAGAATGAAGACTTCAAAAAGTTAGGACATAACAATTGTTCCTAGTATATTGCTATATTCAGACTTCTAAATTGCAATAGCTATTTAGACTTACATACACTTAGCACTTAAACTTATATACTGCTTCACATCGCTTTACACAGCCCTCTCTAAGCGATTTACAGAGTCAGCAAATTGTCCCCAACAATCTGGGTCCTCAAATGCTCACATAATGTATATAACACACATAACTGATTACTTGTCCTTCACTTACCCACCCACCTACCCCATTATTCCCACTTATTCTGTTTTAGTAGCTGCTTCTGATTGCCCCAATTAAAACAATGATTAAGAAACACACTAGTCAAATGGATTGCAGATAACAGCACCACAAGTCATTTTGCCTGTTCATTCCTCATAAATATCTACTATCTCTTTAATAATGCCTGTTTAGTTCCACACCTAAAGAGACTATGGATTTGGTCTGTTCTATTAAGACAATTACAGGAACATGACATACCTCTTGTTCTGCTTGGTATAGTTTTACTGTAATGTTTCTCTGGAATCCAACACCCTTAGCATCGTAGAATACCCCAAGACTGGTGATGACAATCGGATAAAGGACTTTGAAATGCACACTGACAACTCTGTCTTCTGAGACCACCGAAGTATCATCTTCTGGCAAAGTGAAGGCTTCAATTTCTTGATTCAAAACTAATGAAAAAAATTAAGAAAAAGGGCAAACCAAGCTCATCTAAAATAATAAGAAAGCAGTCAAGACTCAGTAACTCTTTCAGAGAGTCTTATTTTACCATAAAAGGAAACTTTCTATATTTCTATACCATCCAGAGCAGGCACAGTGCATAAACAGCACTTACACTTTAATCCTTAACATATTAGCTTAGAACTATATATTTCATTATATAATGAAAAAGTTGTTAACTATCACAACTACTTGAATATATCAGAGCTCCTATTTAAATGTATAACTTCTGGGGATAGGAAGTTGTAGCAGCTACAACTGCTTTTTTTGTATGACTGATTACAGGAATGTCATACAGTATATCTTTCCCCCCCAAAACCTTAAATTCTTACCTGGATTAGAGATATTTAGAAGTTTGCATGAATAAGGATCTTCTCTATCTTCTATTGGCACATCACATCCATGTGTGCCAATTATAAACTTCACAAGGACACTAAAACAAGATTAACAACGTTTATTTATTCTTCTATTAGCCCAGTTGTGCTACTTTTTTTTTCAAACAGTAATGCATATGTATGTATGTATGTATGTATGTATGTATGTATGTATGTAAGTAAAATTCTAGTTATAGAGGCTAATTCTGAGAATTTCATCGAAACTATTAAGAAAAGCAAGATTTTTCTTGATAAGAACATACAGGAAAGGCCATGTAAGCATTCTGTTTGATATAGGTTTTGGGCTCTTATTCAAATGATGCTAAGAATTTCTTGAAATAATTCATTTAAACCAATATAAATGTTAGATTTGCATCTTCTTGAATGAAGGTAGTAAGAATGATGAATTACCGGTGGCTTAATGTTGGATGCTGCTTCAAATGCCTAAACCAAGTATTCCTTATAGCATTCCGCAATCCATCATTGTGTCGTGCAGAGAGTATGCCTACAATAACATCATAATGTTTTGGTTTCCAGTGAGGAAAGAAAGCCAGTAGACCTAAGAGGTATACATTAAAAATATTTTAGCAGAGAAATAAGCAAACAAGTATGCAGATCAATGTTATAAAAAAAGGAATTTTTCAATTACTTGTAAACATTTTAGTCAAACTCATATAAAACGAGAAGAAAGGTTTTAGAAGAAAACATTTACTTAAAATTTAGAAAAAAGATACTGAAAATAGTTTCACATATCCTGATAACTGAAAAATTAACACAAAGAATTGACTATGAATATATGAGAATACAGAATATGAATGTGTGTGTGTTTCCTATATTACAAAATACTATATTCTCTTCCTTAAAATATTAGTATTTATTTACTGTATTTAACACAAACAGATCAAAGAATTAGATGGTAAAATATAGTTTAGATGTAATGAAATGATTCTAAAAATGAGAAGCTACGCTGTTAATACCGTTAATACAGCTGTTAATCAAAGAGCAGAATATAAGCGATATCTATACATCATAAATATTTCAGGAAGATAGGAAACAAAGGTTCCAGATATTACTGAATTACATTTCCCTGTACAGTACAGTAGTTTTATCTGGCAACACCAATGGTGAGGAATGCTAGGAAATGTACTTCAGAAGCATCTGGTGAGCCACAGGTTCCCATCTGCAGATACATACTATATTCAGATATACGTATCTATACCCAACTATCACTAAATACAGTGATTTAGTTTTAACTATTATGGCTTCATAAATCCAATAAACAAGACAAATAATTTACATTCCATCACGGATGGTAGCATGTATTCATGGTTTATTTTTAATAAATTATTGTATAATGGATATATTCAGATTTATATTTAGCCCTGGCAAAAGATCAGTTTCATCTCATTCTGCTTAATTTGAGAATAAAAAGAATTAAGTGTCAAATCAACTAAATGCCAACTCTGTTTAGAAAAATGACTGCACATAATGTACAAGATATAATTTCAGAGTTTTAATTTTAGTGTGAACTCAAAAAAAAATCAACAAATTGTGTGATCCAGATCTAATATGGATGTTTCCAGATCTTGATGATCTTCCAACTATATCCGTCTTTTAATATAGTACATTTATTAAGATTATCAATGCTGCCCTCTTTTTAATTCAGAAAAATTGGTGGAAAACACAATTGGATTCCTTCAACTAATATAATTCAAACAAAAAGAAATTATTTGCTGATAAGCTGAAAACCAATATGAGTAAGAAGATATGTAGTCTGAATTAGTGTTATACACATTTAAGTGTTTTCCTTGGGAGCAGTTATATTAAACTGCCTGCACTTTATAATTCTTCTTTGTTCATCAGTGAGAATTCCATCATCCCACACCAAGACAGATCAATTACGTTTTTGTCATAATACATTTCCATGGGTATATTACATAAAAAGAAAGAAAGCATGACAAAATCAATATGAAGAATATAAAATAGCATTTTCTTAGGTTTAATTACCTAAGGCAAAGGATTACGTTTTTCTGTAAATCAGTTATTTAAATCAACAATGTGTGAAGTAACAAATATCTCCATTTTGCATTCAAAACCCTGTGGGGACCAAAGACGAGCCTTTCTAAATAGAACATTTCATGGACAAAATGAAAAGAGCTAAAAAGATCACTCATTCTCTTATAGTCACCCATTTAACTTTAGTCAACAGAGGTATCTAAAGAAGAAATCCCAAAGATGGCCCAAAGGTATAAGTATACATGGGAAAATAATTCCTCCAGATACTGTACACACTGCCCCCTTAATTATTTTGGGGTTTTAATAGCAATAGTCATGTTTTGAAATGCACTCAGAAAGAGAATGGAAAGTAGTGTAGCTTATGAAGAGAAAAACTTGGCAGTCGAATTTCTCACTAAATGCACATCTAACTTCTGAACTGAACTTTGGTCTTTGTCCAGTCCATTACTCAGTTGGACACTGATTCAGGACATTCACTGTCTCCATTTGAATGAAGTGAAATTACAAAAATAACTGAACTTCAGCTATATGCTGAGGATTTCTCAGCCTACATCCTCAGATACCGTAATCTCTGTAGCAGTTACATGTAGAAGTAATAAAACATGTGAGATAAAACAGAGACCTAGAAAACCCTCAAATATTACCCTCTAATAATTAACAATCCTTCAGTATTATTATATCAAATTAGACACCTGAACAGAAGCAGAATCATGAAAAATTATATCTGTAACTTAGATGCCTATTTCAGAAATCGACTGGGATTGATGATAAGAAAGCTACTGAGAGATTCAGGGGGAGCTAAGAATTTTGTCTCTTTATTGGTAAATGCCATCCCTGGGGAAATCATGGCTGTTTCTGTCTCAAAACTGCACTTAAGTCTGGGTTGAGATGGATCCTGAGAATCAACGTCATCCAAAAATGTCTGGTGTTGAATGTTAATTACTTGAGCATCTTGGTTATGCACCTGCTGTTGGAAGAAAGGAGATAGATATTGTTGCTGTAGCTATGAGAACATTAAATGGAAAATCCCTAAATCCCTGAGAAACACCTTACCAAAAAAAGGACTGTTTTCTTCTCCCTATTCCTACTCTAGACTAGGGGGGGAAATCAGAGATTTTCATGATTCCATTGTATGTGTGGTCAAGAGAAAGGAACAGGATCCCGTAACTAGCCAAAATCCACAGATGATAATATATAACTATTTTTGTATAAGAACTTGTCTTGGGTTCTTTTTTTAAGAAATTAATCTAAATAATGAACTGGAACTGGATTCACATATTACACAATATAGTTTATTCACTATGATTTAAAACACTGATCAGATGAGTTTGCACAGCTGCTAAGCTATAAACCATGTTCACACAGCTTCCTAAATCAAAACTGATTGAAACATATTATTGGCACATAATGAGCAAGTCCAGCTGCAAGTGCTGTACCTGTGTTTTAGCACTGAAACATCAGGGCTCGTTCTTTTATGAACACAATATATAGAATAGAATAGAATAGAACAGAATAGAATTCGTTATTGGCCAAGTGTGATTGGACACACAAGGGATTTGTCTTGGTGCATGTGCTCTCAGTGTACATAAAAGATACATTTGTCAAAAGTCAAGAATCATAAGGTACAACACTTAATAATAATCATAGGATATATTTTATTTCATCATCTGGGTTATTTGAAAAATGTCTGAGATGACTTTAATCAGATGTGGCAAGCAATAGCTCATGATGCTCAATCACAGAAGCTCTGTCTGTAAACCTTAGCTCTTTAGATTATCTACTTTTCTAGGGACACTTTAAAAAAGAGACAGAATATACAGGTTTCAAAACAAGGTCAGAGACCAATAGGCATTTCTGCACTTCTAAGAGAAGAAGAAAATAATTACACAGCAGAGTGTGCAATGTAATAGTTAAATTTACTGCAACTATAAATGTTTAAATCTTATACAAAATACTTTTCAAGTATTACATGGCCGCACAGCACAAAAGATACAGTATGTTACACACATGCAGAGCAAGAAATCATGAGACATTTTACACAACTACATATGGCCTAGCTCTCCTTCCAGAGTAATGGTAGAAGGCAGAAAGCTAATAAAAAATACAGACCTCCACGAACACGTTGAAGTTTTCTGTTACAGATTATTAAATAGAAGCATGAGGGAATTGAAATCAAATTCCCCAAACTACTTATGAAGCAGATATAATGAATAATTAAATTCTAGCTACCTTTTCAAACCAAATATTACTTGACTACATCTCAAGATCTGAAAAAGAAAAACTGCTTGGCCAAAATAACAGGAAGGTGATATAAACAGATGGTATTTACCCAACAGGAAAATGAAGTTTTCTCCCATATAATACCTGTGAATTGGGGGAGAGGGGAATATAATATTAGAACTGATAAAAATAAAACTTCTATTTTCTATTTTCCCTCTTCTTTTTTGAAGATGATGGTCTTTGTTATTCTTCTTTTTCTTTGGCTGTTTCTCCCAAAGATGACAGTACTTTGAGAAATTTGTGGGTGCAAAAGAGAATGGTTGGTATATATTGATAAGGATCATTTAATTTTTAAAATGCAGCTTTTTATTTTATAGCTAATTAAAGTTATTAATTTGAACAATGTATTTTTTTTGTTCTGGGCTTGCCCCCCTTTTTTTGGAGTGAAGCTTCTCACTAACACACACCAACACACATGAGATTTTCAAACTTCAAAATGATTTGAAAGGAGGGTTAAGGGACTGCAAACACAGCCACTTTTTAAAACAGTATCTTTTTTTCAGGCTTACATGACATCCTAACAGTTGAAGTTGTTGAGGAACACTGATCCATGGATATTATGTTTTTAAGTTTTAAATTATCTTTGATTTTAAAGACAAGGTCATTCATACATCACTGAAAAAATGGCAAAAAAATAAATTCAGGCAAAAAGAATGCCCTAACCTTCTCAAAACCTGATTAATTATAACTGCTAGGATTGACAGAAGTCACCCACCACAACACTTAATTTCTTCCTCTATAAATGAAAATAAGACTCTTAGTGTGACATTTACTAGCTCTCCTTTACCCCCAATAGAATCTCCACTGAAACAAAACAAGCATTAGAACCTACTTCAACAAATGCATGAAATGTTAATCAGAGAAGCATACATGCATATATATGGTGATGGTCATTACAATCAATGATGGTCCTTGATTAAACATCAATACATTAGTTGCATAATAAATCTTCTATTGCTATTTCATTTTCCTACAGTGAATATGTCTCAAAAATGGCAGCATACTGACAACCCAAAGCTGGACCTCTGGACCAGAACTATAGGTCTGGAAAGTAGAAATAACATCCCAGAAAGCAATAAACATGTCCTTCCCTACAGCTGTCAAAAAACCCTGCATGAACATGAAACCACCAGAAGCTAAGGTATGACTTGAAGGAAAGTCTCTATGGAAAGCAATCTAATTTCTTTTCTTTTCTTCTGTTTCTCAACTCCTGCTCCATATTCACAACAGGAAGGAGCAAAAATTATTCATATCTACTGGCAGCTGTATCTAATTTGCAGTAGATTAGCAAGGATTTTTGACCTTAACTGTTTGAAGAATTGCAGTTATGCAAACATATGCCTCCAGCTGGTGGAACTAGTCAAAAAGAAAAAAGCAACAACAACACAATTCAAATATACTATCAAGCCCACTCCGTTCTTCAGCATTTGCCATTTCCCTCTTACTTTTATCAAACCTGTCTCCAAACGTTTGAGGGACTGTATATCCCAATCCTGCACCTTTTCTCCTGCCTGGTATCTCCCCTAGCCAAGCCCTCTGCCATCCAAGCTCTTTCCTCCATGAAAGACACCAACACACCCAAAGGTGCTTTTTCAAGAGGCAACTGGACTTTCTGGTTTTTTTCTTTGAAGACGTTTCGCTTCTCATCCAAGAAGCTCCAAGGAGGTTTTTTGACAGCTGGAGGGAAGAAGCTTCTTGGATGAGAAGCGAAACGTCATCAAAGAAAAACCAGAAAGCCCAGTTGCCTCTTGAAAAAAAAGCATCTTTGGGACAACCATGACCTGGATGACTTCAGAATCTCCAACGACACCAACATACCCGCGCTTATTTCTCGCCTATTCCTGCAAGCAGCCTTGTTCGCTTAGAAGGGCTGCTGGCCATTCCCTTCCTCTCGACCGAGATGAGGAGCTCAGCTACCCCACCACCTCTTCTTGGTTTGCCCTCCAGAGCCCGGGCGACTCTGCCCCATCGCTTGGCTGCAAGCAGGAGGCAACAGCACTGCCTTCCTCTACCTCCTGCCCCGCTCTCCGAAACCGGGAGCCGGACGGACGGCAGAGCGGCGCCGTGCAAAGGAGGCCCTCCCGCAAGATGCGGGAGGGCGGCAAGCGTGCAGGCTGGGTGCAACCGGCCCCTCCTCCGCCACCTACCTACCTGCCGGGTGTTGCTTCCCGGGGCCGCTGGCCGGGCAGCTGAGGAGGAGAAGCCAGAGGTGCAGCACGACCCCGACCGCACACGGGCAGAGAAGCACCAACCAATTTCGCATTGGCCGCCGGCCGCTGCCCAGCCGTCGCGGCCTCTCTCGGAGCAGAGACGGGACGGACCCGCAGAGACAGACAAGGTCTCCTTCGCCCTCCTTCGCTCCAGCACCAGAGACCCTCGCCGGCCCCTCCCGCGGCCGGCCCAAAGCCAGAGTCCCGCCCCGGACCAGGAAAGCGTGTGCGCAGAGCCGGGCCTCCGCACTACAATCCCCACAATGCCTCGCCGCCGAGCGGAAGCGGCTTGACCTTGGCGCGATCCCACAGCGCCCCCCCCCCTCTCGAGGATGGCCCTCCGCCGCCACCTCGCAGGAAGCGAAGCCTGGAGGTGAGCAAAGGAAATCGGCCTTAATCTAGGTGATTTTTTTAAAAACTCCTGGTGACTCCGTGGAAAGGAGAGAAGAAAGAGGAGGTAGGGAACGGCCCGCCGGTGTTTATAACTGCAGGTTATTTTTGTACCTCTTTGTTTTTTCTTCTTAAATAATGAGAGAGAGAATGAGAGTGAAGGTAAAAATGGGCACCTAATAGGAAAACTTTTATTTAGCACATCTGGCCTTTCCATTTTTACACACACACACACACACATTCATTTCAATTGTTGGAATGTATGGAACAAATCTTTTTAAAACAAAATTTTGTAAATGAGTAGCATTTGATAAACAAAGTAGGATTCGCCCAATTCCTTGGGAAATGTGAAGTTTGTAAGGGAAACCGTCATTTTTTCTTTAAACAGGAAGAAATCAAGAACTTATTCTCAAGTCCCACTAATCATATCTGAAGACGGCCTGCTTACCATTTTAAAGGAAATATCCTCAGGGTATCACTTTCATCTCGTAACCTGCCCACTAAAAAGGAAACTTGTGCCTGTAACTAGTTGTTCCAGTGTTAAGTTAGCATCTGTTTTCCTTCTGGTAGGAGCCAAGGTGTAAGAGCAATCTGTTGTCATTGATGATGTGGATGATGACAAAATCAGGGATGGGATCTGCCCAGATCCTCTTGGTCATTTGAGGCTTCTCCCTCCAGTTCATGGTGTGGCTCTCCATGGCCATTTTGGCATGGATTGTTGGGAAGCTTATGCACAGGCTTTGGTCTAGGTAATGCCTGACCAACACTTTGCAAAGTGTTGCTCAGGAATTACAGGTTCCTTATGTACATAGACGTAGCATTTCTTTGACAGAATGCAAGACCACTTTTTAAAAAAAAATGTGTTCAGAAGTTGTTTGATGGAGTGCTAGGTAAAGGTAAGGGTTCCTCTCACACATATGTGCTAGTCTATTCCGGCTCTAGGGGGCAGTGTTCATCTCCGTTACAAAGCCAAAGAGCCAGCACTATCCGAAGACATTTCCATGGTCATGTAGCCAGCATGAGTAAATGCGAAGGTACACTGAACGATGTTACTTTCCCACCAAAGTGGTTATTTTTCTACTTGCATTTTACATGCTTTCGAACTGCTAGATTGGCAGAAGCTGGGACAAGTAACGGGAGCTCACTCCATTATTCAGTTCTAGGGATTTGAACCGCCGAACTGCCGACCTTTCTGATCGACAAGCTCAGCATCTTAGCTACTGAGCCACCACATCCCTAGAGTGCTAGACCTGACTTTTTAAAAAAACAAGGTCAGTTTAGAGTAGGAAAAAGTTCTGGATGTTGTTAGTTTTGGCTGAAGTTCTCCGTTCTTTGCTGTTGCAATGAACAAGAAATATTTTCATTACTTTTGTGGGAAGCAATGGCATCATCTTGTGTACTACATGAGCTACTTCTGAGTACTACTAGCCATTGCATTTCAGTACCAGCACTGCCATTGAAGTGCTGTTTCATATCAACTTGAAATATGTAAAAGCTGTCAATGACAATTCTGCATTCTCTTTTATCCCAAAGGGGGACACAAAGTGAAATGGGAGAGAAATCACCTGTGTTCCTCTCAAACTTTCTATCACAAGTGACCTGTCACTAAAACTATTTCTGAACATAGGTCTAGTTCTCTTCTGAGAGACTGCTAAATTGATGTCGTAAATAGCTGATATGTTTGTAGAATAGGCGAGGGCCATGGGACCCAATGACCCAACAATCATTTAAACACAGGTTTAGTAGTCTTCCAAGGGAACATTAATCCCATGTCCAGAAATAGCTTTTAGGTCACTGATGCAAAGAATTTCTTTGTGCACAATTTGACACCTTGAAAGATTGTGGTTCAATAAGAAAATGCATCTGCTCAATGCAAAAGAAAGTAATGCAGATGGGCTGATAAGAAATCTTCACAGCAGAGGAAGAATTGAAATTCTCCTCTTATTTGCCAAATACTTATGAGGAGGTATATGAGGATTTTTGTGCTCTAAAACTGGCTTCTGAAAGCTACAAAAGATATGACTAATGATGGTATATCATCAGAGTTATTGGGTTTTTTTAGCTGATTGGAATCTGAAAGCTCATTAAAGAGTAAATTGAGTGTCTTAAGTCCTTAAGTTTGTTGGTTCAAGAAGTGGGAATTTTTTGGAAAAATAGCAATGAGCTATTAGCTGGAAGTTGCCAACCCCTGTTTAGAACTTGTTAATATATATTTTTTGCATGTAATTGGCCTTTATTTTATTGTGATGGATTTGCATTTTTCTTTTAGAATAATTTCTAAAAGATTCCATATATGATGTGATGAAGAAATATAAATAAATCAGTCTAAACATTTGAATTAGGGCTGGTACCAGTTGTTTTGATAGCCTAATATTGTTGTTGTCTACCTCCACTACAGATGTTATTTCCAAAGTCTGCAGAAAATAAACACCTTTTTCTTGATATCAAACACATATCCATGGGGATTTATTTACATGAGGAATTCATCTACAGTTTATTATTATGGAACAAAACAAAACATCTATAGTCAGCTGAATATTGACTTAGTAATGTTCCTCACCCACCTCCACATTTAACACATCTGTTGTCCTCATGGGCATATGAATTTTCTTCAGTTGATATATATAAAGAGTAAAATATTATAACAAAAACATTCCACAAGGAGTTAAATATATACATGATTATACATTTAGTTGGTTATTACTTACTCCTGAGATCCTAATGGAATTACCTAATGAAATTTGGGGGTTATATGCATAATTATTATTTCTTTATCCAGCAGATGGCAGCAATAATTCAGTTTACAAATCATCTGAGAAAAATTTTGATAGCCGTAGAATCCTTATGTTTGGATAATATTCCTCACAAAATATTCCTCTACTGATAAATCACCAAATAAGTAAATACATATTACTATACAGCAGAAATTTTAGCTTGCATTTTTATGCAGCTATTGAGGCTAGGCAATTATATTATCATCATCACCTATTCCTTTCACATGAAGCACATAGGGCATACAATTCTTCCAATTGTGTACTTCAGCCAAAATAAATTAGCTTTTAAAATAATTCAATATATAACTAGACATACTTGATGTCCTGTCCCAAATTCTTGCTTTTTATCTGCAAATCAACTGTTGTTATTTTAATACAGGAAACTATTTAAAGGCCAGCCCAGCTTCTCCAGATAGTACATGGCCTTCTCTATCAGAAATCAGACAGCAAAAGTAGATAGCAAAAAAATCTTAAAGGCTGTTTGCTAAGCTTTTTGAGAATCAAATTTCAGGTCTGCAGAACTTCTGATGCCAATTTAGATATCCTCACGAGGGCTGGATTAAGAACACAGCAGAACTAGATTGAGGGGAAAATCAGTTGCAGAGAGACATGGGTGTTAGCGAACTGCTTAGAAGTACTGCTTACCACTTTTCTGCTTTCTCGTCCTTTACAGCAATCAGAATAAAACTGGTTGGTTGAATAAAGGTACTTTTAAATTAATGAATCCCTAGTATTAGTTTGTTAAAAGTTACTATTAACCAATTTTGAAAAGAAAAACAATATATATTTAATAAGGTTTTCTATTATCAATTGATTTGACCTTTTGGCTTAAGGTTTCGAACAAACAATACCAATGCAGTTCCAAATATTAGTTTAGCTCCATTTCAAACTGTACATATGTACTTAATTATCCAATTGTGTGGCAGGGAGTCAAATACCTTCCTGTAATCAATCCAAGCTACATTGAAGTTACTCTTCTCTTATAGTTTTCCAAAATCATCTTGTCAATTAGGAGCTGATCTTATGGCCTTCTGCTGTCTCCTTTCAGCTCTGATGGAGAGATCTTATTTTCAACTAGATGCTGTTGTATTGCATCAAATAGAATGCCAGTTAGCAATTTGAAAGTTCGTGGTAAACAGGTTATTATTGTTATTATTATCAGTGTTTTCTTATCTTCTAAAATTATCTCATAATTGAGTCAATATATTGGAATGCTATTAAATGCACTTTTAATCTTATAGTTTCTTAATTACATTGGGTAGGAAAGAGAATAAACATTGTGCTTACATTTTCTAAGGATAAACACTGCTTATATTTTCAGTGTTCACTATGCCAGTTAGACAGTTATCATTTGGAAAAGCAGAAGCAAATATGTTGCCATGGGAACTGATGCAGCCTTATTAAAATTAAATCAATTATGATGTTGAAGGGTTCCCTAGTTCCTGAGTGTGGTATGAAGAAAACAAATAATTTTTTTTTTGCTTTTCAAAACCATATTTAAATATTGGGTTGTATCCCAAAAATTGTAAGCCGCCCTGAGTCTTCGGAGAAGGGCAGCATATAAATGTAATTTAAAAATATATATATTTTGCTTAAATACAAGTATAGATTGAATACATAGTGGATGTAAAGAGATAGCTCTTCCAAATGTATACAATTCTAGAAACTAAAGCTACTAGAAGGTTTTACTGTGGTGCAGAAACTTACATTAAGAAGTAGTCTGATTGTATTGTTATGATAGGATTGATGATGAAAGAATATGAAATACTAATAGCACATTATAGCCATTCTACTTCTTTTTGCAGTTATTTGTATTTTGTGATTTTCTCTAGGTTCTTTCTCTTTTCTTCTGCTGTCTCCAGATACTGCACATCTACTAGCCGGACCTTTTTTGTCTTTTTTAACAATTGCTATTATGGTTTTTGCAAAGTCAGCCAGATGTTTAGACTGGATTTGGCATTTTTAATCCACCTACTGAGTCCTTCCCAAAGACCTAGTTTAGGCAGGTGTTCTTGTTTCATGTTGTTAACAGTATCATCCCAGGATATAGGCTGCTTTTTACAATTGACTCTGGTGAATTTGTCAATGCCGAAGATGTTCAAGTGGTGCTCCAGTTGTTTGGATATTGCACCCAAGGGACCTATTACTATTGGTACAATTTTTGCCTTCGTTTGCCACTTCCGCTTCTCTTTGGAGGTCTTCATATTTTGTGAATTTCTCCAGTTCTTTCTCTCCTATTCTGCTGTCTCCAGGTTCTTGCCATGTCTACTCTCCAGAATCTTTTGTCTTTCTTATCAATTGTTAAGTCTGGAATGTATCTTCCATTGTGCCATTGATCTTTGCACAAACTTTCTGTTGTTTCTACTGACTCCAGTTATTTCTAGGCACTTGATTATCCAATCTTGGCAGTGAGTTAATGCCGTTGTTTGTGGTCAGCCTGTGCAATCTTCTTGCAGCAAGTTATTATTATGCCTTCGGCAGTGCTGACTCCTGGAGACAATCTGGACAAGTCCTTTCCGTTTTCTTGGCAATATTTCAGAAGTTTCCACAATGGCTAGTTAGCCAAGCCAATGGGAAACCTAGTAATATGTTTACTTTTAAATGGCTTTGCATTGGTCTGGCTGGCCATTGTGGGAACAAAATATCAGATTAAGTAAGCCTCTAGGTTTGTTTATTAGTAAGCATCACAGTTAAAATAAGGCATAATCCATGACATAATATTTAAAATATAAAATGCAAGATTAAAATATGTACAAATTAAACAGATCTTGGCCAGATCTTGGTCTCTAAGTGACTTTTTTTTAATTTTAAAAAACTTTATTTACAATTATTAAAAACACGCAAACATATACATATATACACACAAAGTAATGCGCAAAGCGCTTTCTTCACTCAATTTGGATGTCAGATTGGATGTAGATTTTAACTTTAAAACTAAGTTCTACATAAATATATTTGTTACCAACTTTTCCCTTTTGTTTGGCTTGGGTTGTCATTTTGACTTTCGTATGACTCTCCTAGGTATCATCTATTAATTTATGCCATCTTCAGTGTCATTGACTCAAGTTAATTTTCCTGTGGCCGTTCCACCCTCGGTGCTTCTCTTTTTTTCCCCTTTTTGTATGTGTGTGTTTCGTTCCACCCAATCATACCATCTATCCCATATTCTATACGTTTCTGAATCTTCTTTTCCATGTAATTTAAGTGTTAATCTTTCCATTTCTATACATTCAAATGTTTTCCTGGTTACATTTTGTATAGATGGCATAATGGGTTCTTTCCATTTCTGAGCAAGAACAGTTCGTGCAGCTGTTAGTAAATGTGTAATCAAGTATTTGTCTTTGGGGGAGAAGTTTCCTTTAATCATTCCCAGTAAGAACAATTCTGGTCTCCACTCCAGCTCACGTTCTGTAACTTCCTCAATCCAATTTTTAACTTCCTTCCAGTATCTCTTTGTTTTTGAATACGTCCACCACATATGGAAATAAGTACCAATTTTGTCTTTACATTTCCAACACTTAGGATTTGCGGCTGGGAATATTTTCGCTAACCTAGCGGGCGCCAAATGCCATCTATATATCATTTTATATTGGTTTTCCTTATATGCCACCGATTTTGTGTATGTCAAATTTTCCTGCCAAATTTCTTCCCAATCATTCAAATCTAAGTCATTCCCCATGTTCTTTTCCCACACTAGCATTGGCCCCTTCTCTAAGTGACTTTTCATTATGGCTTGATTATACACACTCCACACCCATAATTTTGGAACAGCTTTCACTTTGCATCACTCAAATTTAGTTATTTCCCTCCAACTTAATCTTAGTCCAGCTTCTTTCCCCCTAAAGGAGTTATCAGTCGACCCCTCTATTTTCGGCAATTTTTAACTTGCCTCCAATATTCCTTTTACTATTGAAAATTGTTGAGGAAGTGGCTTACTCCTGGTGGTCCCTGATCTCCATGGCTTTCAGTGCCATTGAACATGCTATTGTTCTGGACTTTTTAATTGGGGACAGAACTTTGGTTCTCTTCCTTCCTCTGGGATCAGTTCTAATTGATGTTAACGAGAGGGGCAGGGGAATTGAGCCCACATCCCCTTTTTCATGAAGTTCTTCAGGATTCAACAACATTCTCCCCACTCTTATCTAACATATTCATGAAGCAATTGGATACGGTCATGTGTCAGAATAGGTAGCTCTGTCTTGGGTTGTGGAGATTCTGCTTCTATGTCTGTGGGAATTCCAACTCAATCAAGCAGAACTGAATGGTTCTGGATTTTAGAGTGTCCAGAGTTCTGGACTTTAGATCTTCTGTCTAAAGTTCTGGATGGAGTTGTGTTGTCTCACACCAGAACCAATGTATAATTTGGGGGTTCTCCTAGACTCATGGAGTTGGTGGTGGCCGTGGCCATATGAGCTTTTCTACAATTTCATGTTGTGCACTAATTGTCCCCTTTCCTGGCTCAAGAGGAACTGTGTATGGTCACTGGTGCTTCTTTCATCTCCCAGATGGATTAGAACGCAAAGTATTCTAAATGGAGCTCTCCTTTCTTCAAAGGAAAGCTACAATTGGCAGCATGAGCCATTATGGGCATACTTTAATGTGCCCATACAACATTATCTGTATCTGCCTTTTAAGCTGCACTAGTTCCCAACAAGTTTTGAGGTGCAATTCAGGGTGCTAATTTATTAATTTATTAGACTTGTATGCCACCCTCTCTCCCTAAGGACTCAGGGCAGCTAACGATATAAAACCCATTACAAATTTACAATAAAAAGAAATTAAACCAAATACAAGCCTAACAATTAAAATTCAATTAAAGTTTTAAAACCCTCTAAAACAACCTCCCCTCCCTTTGGTTAGTCGAGACCGGCCTGCTGAAAGAGCCAAGTCTTAAGGTCACGGCGGAAGGAGCAGAGATCGGGGGCCAAACGAAGGCTCAAGGGGAGTTGGTTCCACAGGGTGGGTGCTCCCACAGAGAAGGCCCTACCCCTGGGCACCGCCAACTGACAATGTCTGGCCGATGGTATCCCAAGGAGGGCCTGTCTGTGGGAGCATACCGGGCGATGGGAGCGTGATGCTGGCAGGAGATGTTCCCGCAAGTACCCCGGACCCAAGCCATGTAGGACTTTGTAAGTTGTTACCAACACCTTGAATCTCGCCTGGAAGGCAACCAGCAACCAATGCAGGCCACGCAGGAGGGGTGTAATATGCTGATTAGTACCTATAAAGCTCTTTATGGCATAGAGTCAGGATATTTCAATGACCACCTTCCTCCAGTTGACTCTACCTGCTCCATTACATCTGACAAAATAAGCATACTCTAGGTCTTGTTGATCAGGAAACATGTCTTTTCTATCACAGTGTCAGCTCTTTGGAACACCATTCCTCCTGAGATTAGATTCCTAAACTTCCTGCACTTCTGGAGTTGACTTTTCTTTTAGGCATCGATTTTGGAAATGGTGGATCTTGTGAATTTAATTTATGAACTTGTTGTTTGTCCAATTATCTTTGCTGCCCATTTTTTTCTTTTTGACATGTTTCTATTTTTTCTGTTTTGATGTTTTATTGTTCTCAGTGTTAAAGCCCAGAGGTAGCAACCATAAAAATCCAATAAATCCAATAAATGAATATATCCAATCTAGGGCTCAATTTTGGACTATGGTTTTGAGCATCAATTTATATGCAAATTAGTTGCATTTTAAAATGTTTGAAAACTAAAAAATGCATGCTTAATATACAAATAAGACTGCCCATATTTAGAGAATTAAAATACAGAATATTTACTTGGGATCTGAAACAGATTGAAAAAGAACTATTTCACAGAGTCATTCAGTGAATGTATGCCATCAGTGGAATTTTAACCCCAGGTTAAAAATGGATGCACAAATAGTTTGTATTACTCCAACAGACAAATAAATTATGTTAGAAATACAATCCCAAATTAAAAGTAACTTTTATTAAAATATTCAAGTAAGGAGAATGACTAACAGTACATTTTATCATACAACATATATCAAATGAACTATATAATTGATTTCAGACAAACAAGCTTTTACAGCATAGACTTAATATTTTTTTTAAAGATAAGAGCCAATATAAAGACCATAGAAATCTGTTACTTAATACACACGCGACTGTACTAGAAATCTGTATTTAGCATATTACAAAGGCTAGAGGTATATAATTTGAAATATTAAGGAACATATCAAGATGACATCCTTTGCTGCAGGCTGCATAGTTTATAGTATGACATGGGAATCTGTACCCACAGAAACTATAATTAACGTGTTAAATTTTAAAAAATGATTCTTTATTTGAACTGGACTCCACACTGTGCCAGTTTGACCTATGGAATGAAATCAGTATGGTCTTTATTTGGCCTGCAGACTTTTCATGTGCTGGTACTATTATTAGAATGATTATTAGTAGTGCTACTGCCTGCTGCAATTAGCATACTGCAATACAAAAAAGATGAAGAGTAACATCTTAATGGTAAAGAACACATTTTAGATTTTAAAAATGCTAAATTAAATCCTTGGCATCTCAGGTTAAGCTTAAGTACGCTCCTGTTAAAAACCTGAAAATGCTGCCCATCAGTAAGATATATCCAAGTAAGTTGACTAGTTGTTTGACTTGGTATAAGGCAGCTAATTGGGAAGATTTGATTTAACTTTAATATTCATAATTCAAACATTCATCAAGCACATTCTCTTCTGAAATCCCACTTTTTACATGGAAATAAAATAGTTAAGAAATTGATGGTGCGTATTGCTCATCATAGTTTCAGTCTCTCTGAAAGACAGCCTGGGTTGGCACACAACACACCAGGATAAAAGGCGATTGGCCAATTTGTGACTTAGTATGTTGTGCAAATCTAACCTGTGTGGTTGATTTATGATACACTGTGTGTTCCGTCAGGCAATTTGGTTAATTCATAAGCCATTATTATATAAGCTATGGCTAGTCTACTGTGCAAACAAGCCAAAGACAGTTCATGAAATTTAACCAACAAAATCTAATTATCGCATACTTAACAACAAATAGGATTCTTTTATTACAAAACACAAATAGAGAACAATAGAAATGTTGAACACACATCACTGATAGAAAAATTGACATTAAAAACCTTCACCTAAAATGTATTTACTTATTTATATCGTGTTCTAGAAAGGACTAAATTACTACATGGGAGAAAACTTGAGGAAAAGCATGCACCATCGGTAATGTATTTTCACAGATAACCTTTTTAATTGCAGGCTGAATCATAGGATAGTACATAAGAGCTTCTTCTCCCGGAAGGGATTTTCAGATGCAGGCACCGGTATAATAAGGGGATCTTCTCCCATATGAGCATCACAATATGCCAATAAATCAGCAGCTGCCTTGGATACCTAGAAGCATTTCGTAAAGAAGAAGAAAAAGAACAAAAGCAAAATGGGGGAAGGGTTATCTAAGTATTATTACTACTGCAATAGTGTTAATAGGTTGATCCAAGCAGTTAGGTATAGTCCTTTATACCATATAGTTGGGGAAGCAGATGCCCCAGGCCTGCACGTGACTCTTGAAAGCTTTCTGTGTATCTCCCAACCTCTCACCAAAATTCTCTGTATTATAATTTTGAATAAGGCAGAAACACAAAAGTATTAGGTATATAAGCAGTAATCATAAAATTAAATAATTTAATGTTAAATTATTTTAAATCTTTGGCCTTGCAACATCAGTTTTTTTTTGAGAATATGAATTGCACACCTTGCATACATCTCAGACTATAGTTCAATATGTCATTTATTAATCTCTCTGAAATTCTAGTAAGTTTCTAAAAATAGTACATATATGTGACAGAGCTGCATCATGCAGAAAAGTTATCACAAGTTGTGTTGTCCAAACAGGGCAGATTGTTCTTTCACCAACCATAAGTCACTCCAAAGAACAAAGTCAATGCTAAAAGGAAGCCATGTGAAACGTTGCAGTAGAGCTGGCCAACAAGATGTACCAAAACCAAGGAATTTTTTTTATTCATATGTAGCTCCTATAACATGTTTTATTTTTATGATAATATAACAAATGGTACATTCTGGCACAAGTGCAAACATTCAAGAAAAAAAGAAAAGCTCAGTTAAATTTGTCAGTTATTTTGGTGCTGACGGATTGTAAAATAGTAACAGAAAGGAAAACAAGGATAAATTAGATTAGTAATTTATGTAAGGAAACTAAATTTTGTAATATGTGTCCTTTACCAAGAAATGTAACTTGGAATTAACAATTTCTGATAAATTGGTTTCTAGATCTCACAATCCAAACAATGTATCTACATCCCCTTTTTTTCTCCGGTTCTTGGGTTGGGGTGGCATTTCTGTGGGGGTTTGGACCTTTTGAACCACCCCCGAGGAGCCCCCCTCCCCTTTTCCCCAGAAGCGTGAGCTCTGGGAGGAATAGATCTACGGGGTGGGACGGAGGCCTGCAGGCCCGGAAAACCCAGGGAGGGGACGTTCGCAGCCATGGCCCGGATTGGAGGAGCCGGCCTTCCCGGACGGGGTTGTGGGTGTAGCCTTCGGCGTTGACCCCCCCCCCCAAGAAGGGACAACGTTATGGCTCCAGACCCGTGGCCGTGATTAGTTTGCGGACGTTATACTTCTTTTAGACTTCTACGGACCTGACTGCCCTATGTTGGTTGGGCATTTCATCTATGACCACCGTCTCCTTGCTGTCTTTGTCATTCTGGACTTATTTGGCACTACTGATGGTGCCTGGGTCATCTATACCACTCGCCCAGACTTGTATTTTGTTCTTTCTCCCGGAGACTTGGCTGCCTCCCATTGCGGTGAGAGGGCAATGCAAACCCCCCCCTGCAGTGAGAGGGCAGGGGACTGTTCAGGATTCTTCGCCGCAAGTCACTGTGGTGGCAGTACAGCGACTGGTTTATTTGACTCTAACCGTCGGCAGCTGTGAGAGAGCTGCTGACTGCGGACTGTCTCCTGACTATTGCTATTGTCTGTCTCTTAGTATTGTACTTCCATCTTTACAATACTTCCATCGAACCAACCACCTCCTGATCTGCCTGAGATGTATATGTTATGCCTGCCTACTCCCTATCAGATTTATGGGCCCTCCAGACGGTTCCCCAGTCTGTGAAATGGCCCTGCACGCTATCAAGAGCTTACCTTAATGACGGATTTTGGGATCCCGAGAGGTGGCATGTCGCGACTAGTGGGCTAAATTCTAAATTTAGGAAGAAGGGGAAACTGTTAAAATTCTTAATTAGCTGTCTTAAGGGGTTAGGGAGGGGGTTGATGGGTCTTCTTGCAGCCCGGTTCATGGCGGGGGTTGGGGCGGGCTCCGGGGTTGAGGTGGGGGCCATTCCCAGGGTGGTTGGGGTTGGCAGGAGACGGCATAGGGCCATATCATACGCTGGGAGTGCGCACCCGCCATCTTTGGGCGGTTGCTCGCTCCGACCCTATAGCCTCCTCCCTAGGGAGCTCAGGAACTGGGACCCCTGGGCTTAGGCTGGTGTATTTTAATGGCAGGTCCGTGGCTAATAAATCTACCCTCCTCCATGAGATTATTGAGGAGGAGGCTGCAGACCTGGCTTGTATCGCCGAGACCTGGTTGGGCCCAGAGGGTGGTGTCCCTCTGGTTGAACTATGCCCTCCAGGTTTCTGGGTTGTGCACCGGTCGCGGGTCCAGGTAAGGGGTGGTGGGGTGGCTGTGGTTATTAGGGAGACCTTGTTTCCAAGGGAGGTCACTATCCCAGAGATAGGCGGAAGTGAGACCCTTCTCCTGAAGTGGGGGCCTAATGATCAGGTGGGCTTGCTGCTCGCATACCTTTCTCCCAGCTGTGTGACAGCGCCCTGCCTGGGCTTGACGCCCCTCAGGGGTGGCGGTGGAGTTCCCGGGCCTTATAGTCCTGGGGGAACTTTAACTTGCCTTCCCTGGGGTGGCGGGATTGGCCCAGGAATTCATGACTTCTATGGAAGCCATGGGCCTGACCCAATTAATTTATGGCCCCACTCATGAGGGGGGAACACTCTTGACCTAGTTTTTGTCTCTGAGTGGTGGCGTAGCGACAGAGGGCAAGCCATTTTTACGGCTTTGCCCATTCCATGGTCTGATCACTATCTCCTGCGGCTGGTCTTCCAACAAGCCGCCCCCCACTGCTGGGATAAGGAGCCGCTTAGATGGTTCCGCCCCAGGCGCCTTATGGACCCTGAACGGTTCCAGGCGGAACTGGGGCCTCTTCCCTTGCCCACAGCTCTGTCGAGGATCTGGCGGCCGCTTGGCAGTGGGCCGCATCGGAGGCCCTCGACAGGGTTGTCCCCATGCGACCCCTCACACGCCGCGGATCCCGGATGGCTCCTTGGTACTCGGAGGAGCTCCGGGAGATGAAACGCCGTCGGAGGGGCTTAGAGAGCAGGTGGAGGCCGCCCCAGGCCGATCGAACCCAGCTAAGAGCCCACATTAGGACTTACCTGGGAGCTATGAGAGGTCTTATCTCTCCGCCCTCATAGCGTCCGAGATAACCGCCCAGCCGCCCTGTTCCTTACACGCTCTCTCCTTCGTCCGAGGAGCCGACCCGCGGGAAGGGCTGAGGAGTTTGGTCAATATCTGTCGGATAAGATCGCCAATCCGGAGCGGGATGTCCTCTGATTTGCAGTGGTCTGAGGAACGGGATACCAGTGTGTTCTGGGATGAGTTCGATCCTGTTTCCGATGAAGTGGACGGGATTATGCGCCTGAGTTCCACCACATGTTTGTTGGACCTGTGCCCTTCCTGGTTGGCTTATGCCGCCAGGGTTGGATCCGGGCAGTTGTCAACGCCGTTAAGGGAGGGTGTTTTTCCCTCCGCCTTGAAGGAGGCGGTGAGACCCCTCCTGAAGAAGCCTGCCCTGGATCCGACCGTGTTAGACAACTTTCGTCCAGTCTCCAACCTTCACTTTTGGTGAGAGAGTGTGGTGGCTCAGCAGTTTCGCTTTTCCTGGATGAAGCGGACTACCTGGATCCATGCCAATCGGGCTTCCCTGGTTTCAGCACGGAGACGGCATTGGTCGCACTGATGGATGATCTCTGGAGGGCCCGGGACAGGTGTTTTTCCTCTGTCCTGGTCCTATTAGACCTCTCAGCGGCTTTCGATACCATCAACCATGGTATCCTTTGCACTCCGGGGTTGGGGGTGGGGGCACTGTTTTTCGGTGGCTCTCCTACCTCGCGGGGCGGTCGCAATCAGTGTTGGCAGGAGGGCAGAGATCGGCCCCGAGGGCGCTCACTTGTGGGGTCCCTCAGGGGTCGGTCCTCTCTCCCCTTTTATTTATCTACATGAAACCGCTGGGTGAGATCATTTGTGGTTTTGGGGTGAGGTATCATCAATATGCTGATGATACCCAGTTGTATATCTCCACCCCAAACCAGATCAGTGATGCCCTCTCTGTGATGACTCGCTGTCTGGATGCGGTGCGGATCTGGATGGACGGAAACATGCTTCGGCTCAACCCGGCCAAGACTGAGTGGTTGTGCATACCGGCATCTCGGTCCAGTTTGGAATGTCCATCGTTGACCATAGGGGGAGTGGTGCTGCCCCCTGTGGATAGGGCGAGGAACCTGGGGGTCCTCCTGGATGCACGGCTCCGATTGGAGGAGCAGGTGGGGGCCGTCGCCAGGGGGCCTTTGCCCAGGTCCGGCTGGTTTGCCAGCTCTGCCCGTTTCTGGACCGAGATGCCCTGCATACAGTCACTCATGCCCTTGTTACTTCGCGACTCGACTACTGCAACGCTCTGTATTTAGGACTGCCCTTGCATACCATCCGGAGATTGCAGCTGGTGCAGAATGCGGCGGGTGGTGATGGAGTCTCCCGGTTCTCCCATGTTGCCCCCTCCTGCGCGCCTGCATTGGCTGCCGGTTGCACTCGGGAGATTCAATGTTCTAACTCTAACATACAAAGTCCTACATGACATGGGTCCTTATTATTTAAGGGAGCGACTTCTGCTGACATCGAATATCAACCGCCCTGTGCGAGCAGGGACTCCTTGGGGTCCCGTTGGCCGGGCAATGCCAGCTGGCGGTCCCCCGACAACGTGCCTATTCTGTCGCGGTCCCTGACCTCTGGAATCAACTTCCCTTGGAGCTCCACCTGGCCCCTGACCTCCGCACCTTCCGCCATGACCTGAAGACCTGGTTGTTTAACCAATCCGGGCTCTGACCCTCGGGTGGGGTGGTTCTTATCTTTGTATTTTGTAATTATGTCCTGGGGCTTGTTTAGTTTAATTTTTTTAAGTATTTATTGTTGTTGTTGTTTTAATTGTGAGCCGCCCCGAGTCTTCGGAGATGGGGTGGCATACAAGTCCCACTAATAAATAAATAAATAAATTAAACCAATACTTGATTGAATCTTTTTGTTTATTATAGATGTATATTGCCATAAATTCAAAGGGTTGTTACCAGATATTTAAGAGTAAGTTAGCAATCTTTGAAAGAACTAGAGAATGTTATCATTACATTTCAGAGTAAAGAAGGTGATTAAAAACAGCCCAAGTTAGAATATAATCCTGTTAGATACCCTATAATTATAAGATTCAGTGACAAGACAAAATGCTGCAATTACTAGTCACCTTCCATGAAAAGACAGACATAATTACTGTTCATGCAATGACACCCACTCTGCTTTTGCTTTGTATCTAAAATGAGCACATCCACAAACATCTCACTAATGCCAGTGTTGATTTCACAACACTATTTTAGAAATAATTAACAATTCCATCTTTAAAGGAGAATGGGAAAAGCACAATAGCTGCTGTATGCAATTGTTCACAGTGCTACTTATGTTAAAAATCAGTGTTTCTTGACTGGATGTCAGCAGCATAGTTTTGTTATTCTAAAAGGTATCTGCAAACTTCAGTTATATCATACGTATTTCTTATACCAATATTGTCTCTAACTTTTTCAATTTCACTGTTTTATTTTTAAAAAGAAATTTTCTTTCAGCAGCAATATTTATCTACAGTTTCAGCATTAGTTTCATCTCGATCATAGCTACTGTTTTTAATTAAGGTCTAATTTTTAGTATATTTTGTTTGCTATTCTGAATATTTTAGAGTTTAATTTATCAGTTCCTATTTGGACAATCAGGTCATTGCATATTAATTTGAAATAAACTCAAGTCTCTTGTTAGTACAAATAGTGATTAAATCAAGAAGTCTCTCACATAGTTTTTTTTTATTTTTGCTGAATTGAGAAACTATTATCACACATTGAGAACAAACCAAAATATTAAACTTTACAATATTTTGAAATCATTACTAGCTGTTCAAAACAAAGGAGGCAATAGTTAAATTAATGGCATTATGGTTTACTTATCAGCTTGGTATACATATTAGCTATCTAAATAAACTCTATATGCTAAGAAACATTTATGTATCTCATCTTAGTAATCACTTATTAATTGAACATGCCCTGGGCATGCATATGGTTTCCAGATGTGTGATAATCCAAGTAGTATATAAAATTGGATCTGTTTAGCTTTAAGAATAAAACTAGATTAGATAATGTTCAACTTCTGGAAGAAAAGAAATGGTAGCCAATAAACAGTATTAAATCCCCAATCTCTTGCTTCCTTTCTATAGTTGTTAGATATATTCTTTCTGTTCTTTGCATGCATGTTCTTTATATATTTTGATTCAATTCACTGAATACAAAGAGCTATGCTTTGCTACTGGCCTAAAATGTACAACTATTAAGTTTTGTGGTTTTTATGTCACAGTAATGGTATAGAATATTATATAAAGCCAGCCAATGGTGTCTTTTCAGTAAACCATGGTATATAAACTATAGTTAAGTACATGGACTTAATTATGAACTCAATTTTATAAGGTAGTAATAGTATTTACAATAACATAAAAGATTGTATATAACATCATAAAGACTATAATTGATTGTCCCGATTCTCAGCATGTTTTTTCAAAATGTCAATTTAAATGTATCATTCAGAATATTTTGTACATATGGAAATGCGTCATCTCTGTTTATGCATATGCAGAAATACAGTAATGTTTACATGAGAATGTTGAGAAAATAATAAAAGTTATTTTACAATGTATGTGTTTCATTTCCAAAGAGAAGTAAATGTGTATAAATTCATTTTGCTTATCCCATGAATGTAAAAATCACAATCTAAGATATTAAACAAACATTTGTCATGTGCAGTAGTAATTTCAAACTGGAGAAAAATCTGCTTAGGCAGTGTTTTGAGAGAATGAAGTCTTTGAGAAACCATTTTAGTACTGCAGTTGACAGAGGACAACACAGCAGGTTAGATGTTCAGGGGAGGGTTTAAACTTCACAGAATTGTCACTGAGCCAACTTGTAACAACATTTAATTAATTTTATAAGCCAAGATGTCCTGTATTGTGGACAGAAAATTTAAGAAATGTCAATATCTTTAAAGCACTTCCAAATACTGCTTTATTCACTCAAGTACAACAAAATTGTGCTCTGTAAGGATGTATCACATCTAACATTCAATAAATCTACTAACTCCAGTTACAATGAATATAATCTACTTTTTTCCTAAATTAAAATAAGAGTCTTTTCTCAATAGAGAAAAAATTACCAACAAACTAAGACAGTTACAAAGCTGCTCAGGAAATAATTCAAAGTTAACCTGATGCTTCACATACAATTAACTTTCAAGCATAAATGCTGTACCCTATAAGTAACAGCAATATGCCCCAATTTCAAATTAACCTAAACGTTTATGCAACTTGAGTAAATTACAACATTATCCAGATGGATTTACATTTGAACAGTAGCACTTTTCTCTTTTTAATTCTGCAGTGCCAACCTTAGCCTCATTCTATCCCGGGATTGGTCTCTGAATCAGATTTTGAGAATCCAGGGAGTTCTAGAGAAAGAATATCTCCCCCTTTTTTTCTGCAATAGACACTGATCCATGAACAGTGAAGGCAATTGTGAACAGTTACAGCTGCCTAATAACAAATATCACAAGATAATATCTATAGGAGTTACACTGAACCAGAGAATGCCAAGGAAGAATAATCATGTCAATTGCCACCCAGCTCCCTGCCTGAAACATGCAAAACAGGTGTCCCTTAAGCTATGAGAAAATTGGTGATGGTGGAAAAGCTACAGATTGAAACTGCGCTGGATAAAAGGGAAAACTGTACTCTCATATTGACAGATGGCAAACAACTAGCTTCAGCCTAGTACAGATGCCAGCATGCCATGAAAATTCCTATCTAGCTATGCTGTGTTGAAAATCTGAGTAGCTTCTGCAGTTTTCTAACCAGTGGGTGGTTAGAATTTGTAAATAGGTTTACGAGTTCAAATTTACCTTTATCCTATCCAGATATGCTTCCATTTTTAACTGCTCCACTGCTTTTCTTGCTTGAGATATACTTGTTGTACTGTTATTAGGCATTACCTCCTTCATTCTGATTTTCCTAGATCAATAAAAATGAGAGCATTACAAATTGTTTATTTTCAAAAGATAAGCCATTCTAAGAATAGATATATTTTTCTAGCTTCGGTTTTTTGTTTGATACTTCTTTCATTTCACTGATCAATCCTCATTCAATTGCCAGTGTGTAATTTTATCTTTACAATCTTGCCCAAGGCTTTTCAATATATTCAGTATCAGATTACCTAATAATAAGCCATCATCTTTAATACGTAACTAAGCCATTTATTATAGCAGGTGAGATCAGCTTTAGGCAGCTCCCTCAATTGAAGGAGGCTGCATTGGCAGAACAGAAATGCAGGGTTTTTTCCCTTCATTATTTGGACAGGAAAGGTTGGTTTTTTATTTTACTTAATTTCTTTAATTTGCCTATTTCTGTGTTTTCTACCTAAAAATATCAGGAAACCTCATGTCCTCAGTGATAAGTAATAATACCACTAGTTTTCATCTATCAGTTTCAGGGCTTCTAGGATTTCAAAAATGCTTATGGGGGCCAAAAGTTAACCATTTCTGCATAATAGCTTTGGAGAGAAAAAAAAGACTAATCTTGCATCTTAGTTACTCAAAACCTGGGTTGCTTTTACAAATCAGGGAATTGTGATTTGTCTGTCAAATGAAATTTCAGCATTGAAAAACACTGATATTTGTTTCTTTATTTTAAAGAATTGCAGGCCAAAGTTAAGGGTAAAAGAATGCCAGGGTGTCTTTTGACCTTTCAAAGTACAAATAAAAATGTAAGACATAAATCACACTACACAAAATTTCATTTATTCTGTTTCATATTTTCAATTCCAAATCCAGTAATATAATTTTAGAGCATAAACTAATAATGTTGAGCTAAAACAGTTTAACATCTTGTAATGTGTTTTTCCTGGTAATTTAGTTTTAGATTTTCAGTACATTTCTTCTTTCATATTAAAACACAGGATGTTTCCTATTCTCCTCTGCTTTCTCCTCAACTTTGTCTTACCTATTTTGTAAACCCAACAACTATAATTTAAAAATCATACTTCATGGCTTAACATATGCCAATTCATCTTACGGCAATTGGTGGTGCAGGCTGTTAAATGCCTAGCACTTAATTCCAGCTGCCTGCAATTAGTGCAGGCTCGAATCCCACCAGGCTCAAGGTTGACTCAGCCTTCCATCCTCTCGGGGTAGGTAAATTGAGGACCCAAGATTGTTGGGGGCAATAAACTGACTTTGTAAAAATGCCGCTTAGTAATAAGCAGGCATATACAATGGAATGAAGGCTATTGCTGAGCGCATTGGGTTGTGCTCCAAAAATTGTAAGCCGCCCTGAGTCTCCGGAGAAGGGCGGCATATAAATATGATTTTTTTTTAAATTTAATCCGTAATAGTTAAACAGAGAGCCAGTTTTATCCAGTGGTTAAGGTGCAGGGAGACCATGAATTCTAGTCCTGCTTTAGGCATGATAGCATGCTGGTGACTTTGGCCAGTCATTGTTTCTCAGCCCAACCCATCTCACAGAAAACAGAGGACAAAGGAGTATTAGATATGTTCACAACTTGGGTTTATAAAATAATAAAGGCAAGATTTTTTAAGAAAAAAAACCTGCCTTACACAATATGTGAAGTCCCACTAAAGTAGTAGTGAAATACTTATAAATTGTTAAAATGTCTTCATGTGTACAAAATTAAGGTGTAAAAGGTTGTTTCTAGAGTTAATGTAACAAAGAAAAAATCACTACAAAGGGAGAACTGAAAATGAGAACCAACTGATTTATTTATACCTTAAAAGAATCAATTTATTTCTGTCATAAAAAAAATCTTATGACCAGATTTTGAAAGAGGTAATCAGTAAAAACTGGGCAATCAGTGAGAAGCAATGCCAACCTGTAATATGAACTTCCCTATAATTTGCCTGACTACCTTCTTGCTATTACTGATAGTTAGAAAGGTTTGGTTTTGATATTAAAGATATTTTATGTATCATTTGTATTGTACTATTCTGATACAGACTTTATTGTAGCATTATAGTTTTACCTGAGATATGCTAATTTGAGGGAGGTGGAAATATTTTTTATTACAAATAGCAATAAAATAAATAGCAAATCTTAGAATCTCGACTTATATTACTGGGCTATGTGCCCTGAAAATCGAATGGATGGTTAAATAAAAACTTGGTATGAAAGATGTACTGCTATCCTCTGTCTTTCTAGTTCTACAGAATATGAGAAGATAGGACCACAGGCAATTGTGCAGGCATATAGCCCGGGGGTGCTACAAGAGAGCTGACTATTTGTGAGTGACAGGATTAAAAAAACAACAGCAAAATCTCTGTATACTCTCCTACTAAATAAGGTACCTGAGAGTTATTTCAGACAGATTAAAGCAAATATATGCAAAGGCATACTGCAAAAAAGAGAAAATTACTCCTGAACCCTCACCCACCCACCTTGGTGTGCAGGCTGTTAAACGCCTAGCACTTAATTCCAGCTGCCTGCAATTAGTGCAGGCTTGAATCCCACCAGGCTCAAGGTTGACTCAGCCTTCCATCCTCTCAGGGTAGGTAAATTGAGGACCCAAGATTGTTGGGAGCAATAAGCTGACTTTGTAAAAGTGCCGCTTGGGGGGGCCAAAAAAGCCCTAGTAATAAGCAGGCATATACAATGGAATGAAGGCTATTGCTGAGCACATTGGGTTGTGCTCAAAATTGTAAGCCGCCCTGAGTCTCCGGAGAAGGGCAGCATATAAATATGAATAAAAATAAAATAAAATAAATAAAATTTAATTTACTATTTTTAAAGAGGAGAAAAAAATAACTTTTAATTTATTGCGATTAGAATCAGTGGCTTCTTAAAAGGTTTGGAAAAAAGTAAAACCAAAAGTAAACTTGTGCGTTGCTTGCTTCCATTCAATGAGTATGAAACAGAAACAGTAAGAATGTAATATTTGTCAGAAATTTGGATTTCTCTCTGAATGTTTTTCAAGCAAGGTTTCCTTTCCATTATCGATTTTATTTGGTTCATGTTAAAGCTTTGCGAACAAGCTACACTACATATTTATATCTCTTGAGAAAGAATCAGTTTTGTCCCCTTTGAGGAAGGTTTTATTTCATTTTATTTGTCTGCCACCCATTTCTTTGCAAGGCAACTCTGGGCAGCATACAGGTTTTAGATTTGCCCTTCTGGACTCTGAGACTAGCAATTCCTGAAGACAAACAGATATGAAAAAGAATGAAAATGGATATGGCGTGGCTGAGGCAAAGAGGGACCGTGGATTTGAAAGCTGTTAAATCCTTTCCCAAACCAGTAATATATTTGGATGAACAAGCCTACTGTGATTAGTCAGTTTCTCGTAACTACTCTGAAAGAGTAGTTCAAATGCCATTAAAGAACTACTCAAGCACACATAAATTGTTCTGTGGATTTTTTTTTGTTCCTTTTTGGCCTCTACTCTCATCTTAAAAAGTTTTTGCCTGCTGATGACATAAGTAATTGATGTAATATACTTGTGATTACAGCATGGGTACATACATTTGCAGACATAGTTATAAACCATGAATCAACAACTCTAACCTTAATCTATCTGGTGGGAAGAAAACAAGGACAGCCAAAACAAGCAGACATAATCTCTGCACTTTCCCTTGGGAGACAAAAAGCCATTTTGCAAAAAAAAAATTAACCCCCTTTTCCTTCATATTTTTGCCACTGAATATTGTAAAAGTGACATATAAAGTGAGAAAAGTGCATGAGCAAATAGCAATCAAAGCTTGGTGCTTGATTCATTTATTTCATAAACAAAGATATCTACTATGTGATGCCCCAGTGAATTGCCCTGCCCTCCCCTTAGAGGCAGTAACTAGTTGTACCACTTTCAACTACATTAATTACAACCACATGCTTCCTCTCATTGGTGGTCAACATCTCATTCAGCTGGATAGAAATTCTGGTCTATTTCTCCATGGCAAACTGCTTCAGTTCAATAAAGCTTGAAAGTTTACTAGCATGAATTGCTCATTTCAGATTCTACCCCTTCTCTTTAAGTTGATCTTTCCAAAACATCAAATTTGTTCTTCTTCAGCCATTCTCTTCCAGACTTCTTTGTATGTTTGGGATCAGTATTTGTCTGTATAACCTAATTTTTGAAAAGTGGCATGAGTCACTCCTGGTGAAATGGGAAGCTATATAAATTTGACAATTAGATAGAGGAGGGAGGGACAGAGAGATTTTCATACTGTTGCATGCAATATTTGTTTTCTGTCAAACGTAATTCCATGTAATTGCAAAATGTTCATATTTGATTCATCTGTCCATAAAATGTTCCTTCAGAAATCTGGAAAGCTGTCCAGGTGCCTTTTGGTAAATTTGAGACAAGAATTGCTATTCTTAATAATAAACTTAATTAATAAACTCCCAATAATCCCCTTTTAACCAGTTTTTTTTTTTTCAGATGGGTAACTTGTGTAGATTGTTTGGTCAAGACAAGAAAATCCTTCAGATCCCTACATGTTGTCCTGGGTTTTAATTTCTTGTATGCTGTGCTCTTAGAATGGTTTTGAGAGGATGGCTGCTGTTTGTAGTATACATTGATCTCCAAGCCTTCTCCACTTCAAGACAATCTCTGACCGTGGATTAATGGAAATAGTTTTTCACTGTTTTCACACTGAACATGTTTGAACATCTAGAACTGATATGGTAAGACTTCCACATTGATGAGCCAAGGTTTGTGAGATTTACATAGAGTAGGGTTGCTGGCACACATCAGCCCTGATCGTTTAATGAGGCACTCACATTATCTAGCCCTAGTTACATCTGTAATGGAAGTGATTGAATTAAGGGGAAACTACATTTTTCACACTGACACATATGGATAACCTTTGTTTATGGAATGAATAAAACAAAAATGAAACTTTATTTTCACTCAGATTCCATATATGTATTAGTCGGACCATGTAAAGCTGTGATTGGTAGAAAATTATGCAGAAATTCAGAAAATCTTCATACTTTTTCATAGAACTGAATAGAACTTTTCTTGCCTATTTCACACAATAACATCCTTTTTTTCTTACAAGGGAGAGACAAGGAAAGGACACCTTTACTAGATGAAAAGTCCACTGGATGATTCTAAAACAAATATAATTGTTCTGTAAGCTTTAATACCTATTTAAAGGACTTACATTTATATCTGTTTAAAACACAACTACTACAACCAATTGGCTTCTAATGAAGTTCATCCCAAGCATTGGCCTTTGCATGGGTTAATTTCTGAGCACAACATAGGATTATAAAATTAAGGCTTAGTTCCATGAACATAGATATATGTCTGTTAAATTTATTTAAATTACACAGCAAAGTGATTTTATTTGCTTGCTTTGTGCTATTTCCATCCAAGTTATACTTGGGATTATAAAACAAAATAGAAAGTATGCCAGTTTTGATTTAGAACATGGATACCCAAGCCCTGGACCATGGCTATTCAGAATTTGGCCACACAAGTGGCTGGCCAGAGTGCGAGCATGCACGGCAACCCATCGGTCGTGCAAGTCAAGCTGCATGCATACATGCCAGTCTGCCACTCATGCCACTCGTTGCACACACACACCAACCCACTACTTGCACAGCCCAGGTCCCCTCTCCCCCCAGCTGGGCCGCCAAGCTGCAAAGGTTGGAGACCGCTGATTTAGGACACAAACTAAATTTCCCTAATTCTTTGTGGCATTTCATGGGATGATGGTGGTGATATCCATTCAGTTGTGTCTGACATTTGATGATTGTATAGGTTAGGGTTAGGGTTTCTCTCCTCATCTGATCTTACACTACTTTTTTGAGTTGTTCTATCCTCTGCCTGGTGTTATTTTTGATGGGAGTCCAGCCACCTTGGGGAAATGCCTATTAAGTATTTTCCCAAACCCAAAAGTCATTTTAATGAGTTCTTAAAATGAGGTCTAAAAGTTAAATGCCTACACAGTCTTTGATTTCTAAGATGTCTTGCCACTGGATGAAAATTTAAAATTTCAATTTGGTCATGTGTTCAAAACATTTCTCCTTTAGGACCTGCTCATAGTACCATATCTCACTAGTTAAACTAAGGTTATTAAACTAAGGTTGTCCTCAGACAGAACCTACAAAGAAAAATACTACCCGATATAGCATTAACCCTATAAATACCAATCAGAATTGAGAAATCTGTAATGCTGCTCTGATTTTTTTTATTATATGATTCTAGGTTTTAATGGGTATACGGAAAGCAAAAAAACATTAAAATCAGATGCAGAACCTATAACTTAATAACTATAGAATTATTTTTATTTTTTATATTTTAATTATTGACTATCCAGTATTTAATGTAAATCAAATAAATGAACCATTAATATAGACCAACAGCACCATCTAGAGAAAGAACAACAACATGCAATGGTTTGTGACCCTATTTAATTGTACCACTAAATTCTGGCATAATGGCCAGAAATTAGATATATGATTTGCCACAGTTCTTCAGTGAAAAGTTATGACATGTACTGCATAAGATCAATGTATTAACCCATATAAACAAATCAAAAACAAAGCTTATTTACTCACATGTAAATAATATTTAATATGGTCCATAATTGTGCAAGGTTTTGCTGTCTACACTATAAAGCCAACTTCTTGTCGGGAGCCATGCAAGTCATAGTATCATAAGATAGGATTGGAAGAGATGTTGGAGGTCTTCTAGTTTAACCCCTGGTAGAAATCTTCAAACCATCTCAGGCAAATGACATTGCAACCTTTGCTTGAAATCTTCCAGTATGTAATATGGAGTATTTAATAACCCGAGGAGGCAGACTGTTCGACTATTTGACAGCTCTTGTAGTCAGGAAATTCCTCATATCTGGCTATCTATAAAGCTTCCACCCATTGGTTTTTGTCCTCCCAGAATCATTGGACATCAGGCAGCATATACATGTAATATATAATCATGTTATGGTTGGTCGTACAGCCAGATGTTTAGATTAAATTTGGCATTTCCTTCCCAAGGACCTGGAATAGGCAGATATTGTTGTTTGATTATGTAAGCTGTTCCAGGTAAAGCTGCCTTTTGCTGTAAACCAGGAATCGCCAACCTTTTGAACCTCAGGGACCACCAAACTCATAATTTTAAATTGCACTAATATGAATTTTGACTGACAGTGGCTTGCTGACAGTGGGAGAGAGAGAGAGAGATCTGATCTAACCTCTCTCCCTCTCTCTCATACACGCAGACATACAAACACACAGAGGCAGGGGTGGGATTCAAATTTTTTAACTGGTTCTTGGGTGTGGCCTAATTTGTAGGTGTGGCTTGGTGGTCATGTGACTGGCTGGGCATGGCTTGTATGTAAATATTATAAATATTTATGTAAATATTTTATATTTAATAAAATATTTTTATTAAAAAAATAGCAACTTTTACCCAAAATCAGGCAAAGCAGGCAGGCAGATTGAGTTGCTCACAGAATCACAGATTCAGAGATCTGTCTTTCTGCCATCGGCTACCTAAGTCTGTACCATAAAATTCGCTTGCAAGCAAACTCATAAAATTTGCTAGCAAGCGAACTCACAAAATTACCACACAACACACTATGTATGTAAATATGGAACTTTTTTTTTAAAGAGCAACTTTTACCCAAAATCAGGCAAAGCAGGCAGGCAGATTGAGTTGCTCACAGAATCACTGATTCACTTAGAGATCTGTGTTTCTGCCATCAGCTATCTGAGTCTGCAACTGAATAATAGAACCTTCAGTCCTAAGCTCAAGCAGAGCTGAAGATCTAAAGTTTATCTAGAAAGCAAGAAATCCAACAATTTCCTGCTTTCTAGATAATCTAAATCTCCTGGCACAGCAGAACAGCTGATGGTCGGGGAAGGAAAAATAGCAACTTAGCAAGTTTGCCAGGTAAGGAGTGAGTGGGCGGGGAGGGTTCCCATGGGCCATGTGGGCGGTGCAGCCTTGTGTTGCCCGCAGCCTGGATTAATTGCTTTGGGGGGTGCTCTGGGGGTGACATTTCTCTGTGGACCACCAAAATTTTCTCACAGACCACTAGTGGGCCGCAGCCCACCGGATGGCGACCACTGCTGTAGACTGATGGTGATTTTGTCAATGCCAATGGTGTTAATGCTCCAATTGTTTGGAGATTGCATCCAAAGTGCTTATTATTATTTGTACTACCGATATCTGTATTTTCTTTTGCCACAGTTGTTCTATTTCTATTTCCAGATCTTTGTATTTTGTAATTTTATCCAGTTTTCTATTCTGTTGTCACCATATACTGCCATATTACTATTATTATTATTACCTTGGCTCTAAGGAGAATAACCCATAATATTTCAGTTATTTTAATCGATTTCCATAGGATTTAGCCCCCAAGTGTCATCTGATCTGCACTTTTGTTCTGTGCCCCACCCCCAATGTCCCTCAAGCAGAGCTTGACAGACTGGATCTCTTTCTCATTTTACAAAAATAGAATATTAAAATAGGAATTAAATAGTTCATTATTCTCCTTTTTATGTCCATCACCATCTTGCTATCTTCTCTGAACAACAGACTGATCATTTTCTTGATTTTTCTCTTGTTCCACACATAACTTCAAACCACTTTTTGTTTATTTTTGGCATTCACAGCAAGCCACAGTTTATTCTGAGCCTTAGTCTACCTGTTCCTTATACATTCTGGCTATTTCCTGAAATTTTGCTTACATGTTCCTCTTTTCACTATCACCGAACTGTATTTTTAACTCCAGAATCCTCTATTCTTCTATTCCTTCCTCAGGCCTTGATCTTGGAAGTATGGGAAAAAAATACTACTTGTGCTCCAACCATTTTTGCTTTCTGCCTTACCCCCAATAGTCCCTTGATAATTCTTCCAGTTTGTTTCTGGCAGTGTCTTCGTTCCAATGTGAAATAGAAGAAAAGGATATGATCAATAGGATTGATTAATCAGGTTAGTGTCTCTCCATCACTCCTGTATATTCACACTTGGGAAACAACATATTTCCCTTGATATCAGGTCTGTAGATTGCAGACTCCAGTTCTCTCAGGAGAAGGCCACCCATCATCACTACATACCTTTGGGACAGTGGTTGGATGTCTCACTTCCACGGAAATTCAAGCTTCTCTCTTCCCTGTCCCTGGAATGCTGAGACAAAAGTCTTTTCCAGAAGTTAAAAGGTCTGTTTCTTCACCCATGAATACTTGCATCTTTAATCTCTTTCTAACTCATATCTTTCACCTTCCCATCATCTTCCTTTAGCTCAATGTCCCAAGCAGGGATATCCCAATCAGTCACCTGTTTGTCATGCTCACAGTCCCCCAAGCCAAGAGTTCAGCTCTTCCCTTTCTATCATCTGGTTATTTATTTTTGTTCCAGCCAAAAATATTTTTCAAAAATCTGTACTGCAGAGCAAGGGCTATTCCCATCCCATTCATTGAGTGACATTGGGGGGGGGGGGTGTCTGAAAACTGAAAAAATCTATGCAGTAGGTAGAAAGGATCCATTTTCTGAGCCTTCTAGCACTTCAACTCCATCACAGAAAAGGAGTCAATTAACCTCCACTGACTCTATGGATAACAGATAAGCCCAAATAACATACTTGATCAGGTCTACTTACTTTAGTCTAGAACAGATCCAGAAGTGTTTGGGGCAAACAGTTACCTCTCAGAAATATTCGACTAAAAGAGCATGATATTTTTTTACTGTTTTGCTTGATAAACTTCATCATCCACCCAACAATATAATATTGTAAACAATAAAATATATGTTTATTTCCAATTTTTAACATTAGATTATATGGTGAACATCATCTGTTATTGATATGCTGTGCCCTTATACAAATTGATTTGTGTGTGAATGAATACATTTAACGCACACACATATGTGCAGGTTTTTTCTTATTCGTTTTGGTGTCTTTGATTGAAGGTTTATATGCCCTCAAGTCATTTTCAATTCCTAGGGACCACATAGATAGATTTTCTCCATGCCCGATATCTTTAAACAGCTATTTGGTTTTGTATATTTTTCATTAAATCCTGAACAGTCTGAAACATGTCCATAATTTTTCAAGGATATTTAACTGGATGTTCCTCATCCCTTGCCTGAAAACAATTTAAAATCTCTCTGATCTTTTTTTCGTATCTAGTGCTAGCGCCCTGCTTTCATCACTGTAGTACAACTGGAACGATCTGTCTGTTTTGTACTAAAATCTGTTCTGGCACTTTTTCATCTGAACAACTGAAATTCCTCAATGTTGCCTGCCTATCAGCCCCCAAGTAGAGAAAAAGGAGAAGAGAAAAACCTTTCTTAAAATGCTGCTTTGAATGTTTGAGGCTTCTAACACTTCTTTTTTTTTACCTTTCAGGACTACCCTAACCTTCTGCATTCAGTGGCTAATCATAATGATAAAATGCTCATCAGAAACCAGCTAACTCTAATAAACAAGCATCCGCTAACAAGGCTCTTCTATTCCCCAAAAGGCACAAACAACAAACTGTGCCAGTTTATAACCTCTCCCACTTTCTCAGAATATTTGCCTTCTGCCCACAACCTTCATTTTCTGATGGATGCACTGCTACCTTAATATATGTGTTATGGGCACACATCTCTGCCTTCTCAGATTTCCTAAATCAGGTGCCACATGGCCTGGGATACTGTAACCAGCAGCTCAAAATACTAAATTCAGACACACACACACAACACATATATAGAGCTTCTATTCATTAGAAAGAGTCATCCATGCCAGTTCTTGCCATACTCCTAATTTTATATGGTTGAAGTCAGATGAAAGGCTTAATTATGTGAGAAGTCTGTTGTCTGTTTAGTGCACAAAGTAGCAAAAATGAAATGCAGAAAGAGGGCCTCTTTCTGAAGACTGAATGAAATTACAGCCTTGCTGTAGCAATCCCAGTGACAACTTCTTTAAACCAATTATTTCGACTAAGACCAAGAATGCAGCACGCACGCTTTGAAAACACTTGCGACACACCCCAACTCTACAAGCTGTGTGTGAATCTGCCACCGGCCAAAAGTCTCCCCCCCCGCACTTCTCAACCAAACCAAAGGGTTTGAGACCCGTTGCCAGTAACCGGAGCAAGACTTTCCCTATAAATTCCCCATCCGTGCCCGCCTTCGCCCAGTGCGAAGACTTACCTTGCAGCAAGAAATGGAGGCTTTTGGGCAGCCAGAGAGATTCGAACAGCGAAGCCACCACACTCACGCCTCGAGCGCAAGCAGGGACGCCTTGAGGTTGCACATGCCCAGGAGTGGGGAAAAAGGGGGAGGGGGCTCTGACCCGCCTTGAGGCGAAGATATCGGCTATAAGTCTGTGGCGTGTGGCTTTATTTTGTTTTGGTTTTGAAAAAGAACGCTACCTGTCCGTCACGCCCCCTGGCTAGTGGAGCAGCCGCTAGCCGACTCGTTCTCTCGCGCTGTGGCTGTGGCTGCTTGAGTCTCTGGGGGCGCGCGTGCGCGTCTCCGCGTTTGCCGCGAGGAGGAATTCCAGCTAGTGACGTCAATCGGGGACGAGGGAAAGCGCGCGTCCTCGGGGCGGCCGTGGACTTCTTCCCCTACTCTTGGAAGATGTCGGCTGTCGGCGTGAGCGTCATCTGTTCCGACCTGCATGAAGGAGGCACGTAGGCTTCGTGGCTGGAAACGGCTGCAGAGAGGATGAACATAGCAGAAGAGAGGCGCGCGACTGCAAGTACGGGAAGAAGAAGGGGGGAAAAAGCGGGAATTCGGAGCCGCAGAGAGTAACGGTTTTTTTTTCCACCCGGTCTCCGGAGAGACCCTGAAAGGAAGGACTCGTCTCCCAGGGGCGGGCCCCGAGTTTTTAATCTCTGCTCGTCAGCGGTGCGGCGAAGGCCAGCGACCAAGGACCTTTAGGTGCAGATTTCGGGGCCAGGTGGCCCGGGAGCTTCCAAGGAGCCGCTGGGAGCCTGGCTGTTGATGACGGCCGGGTAAATGGGCTCCGGACGGACACAATAAGACTCAGCTTTGTAGCTGGAAGGAGATTTATGCCTCCATTTTTGGTGTCAATAACTGCCGTGTAAAAGAAACAGAGTTTGTTTCCAAATAAGTGTGTACGGTGTCAGGAGAAGCAGAAACAACAGAGTTTAAAATATATAATTTTCTCGCTGTGTTGGCTTAAGTAAGAAGAAGGCAATGTAGGAGTGCAGAAACAGGTGTAAAGTTCGGAGGAGGACGGAGAAGAATGGAGGCAGAAGGGAATGAGGGCTTATAAGAGACACAATGCAACAGAGCCATACTAAAAAGAAAAAGGCTGTCTCCCATGTCAAAGCAGTCTAAGCTTTTTAAAGCTGCAGAAAGAGTGTGACTCCAATAATTATTTCCCCCGCTGAGGCAAACTTTATAAATACAGTTCATATTGCATACATAAAATGTTTGTTACACCTTAAAAGACAAATTTAATTTGGAGCTGAAGTCATTTTTTTACAAGGAAAAATGTGAATGGACTAAAAACATTTAGTCTGTAAAGTTTCCCAATAGATTATCCTGCAGTAAGCAACAGAATCAAATCTGTTTAAAAGGAAAAAGGTCATCCAGTTCCAGGCTATAATTTAAGAAGACAAGTGAGGGGTGAGTAAGAGTCTGTTTCACACTTTGGGTAGGAATCATGTTCACAAAAGATATACAGATGGTTCCCATATTAAACACAAAAAAAGTGTGAAGGACAAGTGTTCCTCAACACTTCAAAACGCAGGGCATCCTGGTGCATTTTGAAGTGTGTGTGTGAGTGTGTGTAAGAATATCTACTTTTCACATATCCTACAGAAAACATTAGTTAAACTAGCTTTGCAAGAAACAATCCAATTCAAAGCATGCTGAACTGAACATTGTGTGGGCAACCCTTCAGTTATTCCTTGTGAGAAAGACAAATCTAGACATAATATTAAAATGGAAAGCATTCACACTGACAATAATGACACTATTATAGCAATCATCTTCCCAGTTTTAATATGGTGGTGAAGGCCAGACATCAGAAAAGCTGAATGAAAATGCTTCTGAAGTGGGTTCCAGGCTGAAAAAAAATGGAGAATATTTTGGGCTACAAGAACAACAAAATTATCTAAACCGAGATTAATTATAAGATAATTCATCTCAGTTCCTAAAATTCTTGTGCTTTTTGATGTTCAAACACGGAATTTATACCGTGTTCAAACACGGTGTTTGTTATACAGAATCTTTCATGATTCTGAGACAAGCATAGTGATTTTTATACATGCATTTCTAAATAAATTTGCAGATACCTACCTCATTAAAACATTCATTCTGAAAAAAGAAGACTCCAGTACTATAGGAGACTTAACATGAAACATGATTTTCTAAGAACAAGAGGAATGTCTGCATGATAGTGTTTGCAATGGCAAGCATTTTAATAAATACTTGTTTTCAAATTTATTTTTAAAATATCTGGCTCATGTTTTATTCCATTGAAAGTTTCTACAGTATAGTACTTATTTTTAGAAAACATTTTTAATTACTTGGGTTCAGCTGCTAACCTGCAGGAATCCTTTCTTGAGTTCAGTCAGGGAGAAAAATGTACAATACAGCCCATGATGAAACCATGGTGCATACTACTTTTATTTTTATTTGTAATCATTTTTTAAAAGTTATCGGAATGCTAAGTTATTCTCTATTCTTGGCATATTTTCTGAGTGCTAATTATGCTAAAGGCAAGTCACTTTGGGGCATCAGTTGAGGCAGGGGTGTCAAACTTGATTTCACTGAGGGGCACATTTTTACCTGGGGGGGCATGGCCAGAGGGTGTGGCCAGCTTGACATCCCTCATGTTGGGGGTGCCTGTGGTGGCCGGAGTACTCTGCCAGAGAAAATGGGTTCCCGAGCTCCTTTTTTGGCTGCAACGGCCCTCCCAAGCTCCGTTTTTACTGGCAGAGGGTGCAGGATGCTGTCATAGCCGAAAATGGAGCTCAGGAGCCCATTTTCTCTGGCAAAGGCACCACAGGCCAGTCCTTTGCTGTTTACAGGGCAGCCCCACAGGCCAGATCTAAGCACCCTGTGGGCCAGATCCAGCCCCCAGGCCTTGAGTTTGACACCCCTGAGTTAAGGAATAAAAATGCATTTGTATAATACAACAGAAACTGCATTTTTTTCTGTTTTACCTTAAATCCTTGTAAAGGTTTATTTTATCAAATGTCAGCAGCTTCATTTTAAGCCCTTATATGAGTGATTATCTGCATAAATTTAGGGTTGAATTGCTACAAAAGGCAAATTTTATATGCTATAAAAGGCAAAAAAACCAACTTACAAAGCATCTTGTAAGTAGGGAATGGGGGGGGGGACTTCCCGGTAATTGTTTACATGGAGGTTTGTGCAAGCATTAAAAGATCCTTATTTCTAAAAGAAAAAAAAGGAGTTAAATAAACAGTGTTTTTATGAGATTAAGGTCTTCTGCAAACTTCCAGATACATTTCCAAAACGGTATCTGGAATTCAGGAGTTGAAATCTGGGGTTACTAAGGCTGTCAAAGCAAAAAGGCATAATTATTTAAACTATATGCAAGGACAAAAACTTGCAGAATGAAATGCCAGACCTGGTTCACAAATAATGTCAGGCAAGACATTTTCAAACAGTTGTTTCATAGACTAGATTGTGGCCTGACCAAATAAATCATTAAATAACAATGGGTTTGCACATCACACTAATGAACAAATCACCTTTTTGACTGACATCATTTATAAACTAGGCTAGTGGCCAGCAGTTAATATCATTTCTCAATTTCTGCATGGTAAATCTAGTAAAAAAGCAGGCTAACACAATTTATTAAAAGGCACGTATGTTCATAAAGTACAGTTTGTTTCATCCAATTTAATCTATAGCTCATAAAAACTGATGCCTTTATAAAAAAATCTATTGGTCTAGAAAGATGGGTAAAGATAATGTTTATGGTTTTAATAGATATATGCATTATGCTGTTTTTATTGATGTTTGTTAATTGAGAGCCACCCAGAGTTTGATACAAGATGGGAGTCTATAAATTTTTAAATAAATAAAATTAAATGCATAAATTCAAATAATTTTGATGGAGAGCACCTACTAAATTTATCAAATTCTCTATAAAATTTTTAGCATTTAAAACTCTAGTTTTAAAACACTTAAAATGGTTATATGTGTGGAAGAACAAGGCGGATTATAATCTAATAATAAGTTAAAAACAAACACTGGTTTTTATATAAACCTTTGAAATATTTTAATTATATTTGTACATAACAGATGAGCAAAAGTTACCACTAGTGCTTAAAGTTTAGAACATGTATGTCCAGGAAAGTATTCATAAAAATATATGTTACACAACATATTGCAGCATATATACTTCTGAGTTAGCGCCCTTAGTGTCCTCTTGGTACCAAAAAAGGCAAGCCAGAATTTTCTTATCACTGTGATATGGTTCATAAATTTGGTGCATGAACATACATAGCAGCCTTTCGTTGATATCATCCATGATCTACTTGCTGATGATAAAGTCATATGTGTACTTCAAAATCTAGCAAAACCAAGAGGCTCCACAGTCCATTCTGTATTGAAAGTGCTTCATAATTTACCAAAGCTAAGAAGCAGATAGAGCTGTCAACCAGCTGCGTAGCTGCTAAGGAATGAGTAGAACATAGGAAGCTTCAAGCGCTGTTGGTCCTTGCGACACCAAGAGATCACCATTCCTTCATTATTTGCTGTGTACAAATGATGGCCATCACACGAAAAGGTAAGGCTATAAAGTTTTCAAAAAGACACAAATAAAAACAAGTCTGTCAGATAGCCTACGTCCAAGGACATATATCATTAAAGGGGGAGAAGAAGAGAAAGAAAAGTATATAGCCTGTAAATTGGCTAAAATCTCACTTAAGTCTAGCCTGTCCTACTTTGGATTCCTTTGGTCAAAGAATTGTGACTGTTAGGATCCAGAAGAAGAGCCTTCTCTGCCACCCTTTGGAATATCCTGCCCTCCAGGGTAAGATCTGCCTCAAACCTCCTATCATTGTATAAGAGTCTGAAGACCTGGCTGCAAGTTGGCATGGGGACTCAATGGGCAAGTTCAATTCTGAGGTGGCTGCAGAGTGTACCTCTCAGCTCCCCACGCTCTACTCCCCACTCATCCATCTTTTTTTAATCAATCCTATTGATGTATTTGTTTTTTTCTTTGTTTTCCTTTCCCTTGGTTTTTTATTGTTCTATTTTATTTTCACTTTGTTTAAACTTCCTTTTTATTTCTTCAGGGGTTTGTTTGTTTTTTGGTTATGTGCTGCCTAGAGTAGTCCCATGGTGAGAAAGGCAGCAAATAATTTTAATAATAAAGACAATGCAAATTCTAATCTTATTCATTTTCTGATTGAATACATATATTTCTGCTTACATTGAATTTTATTGTTTACAAAAAATATCTGCAGCAAACTGGCATGTAAGCAATCACATATGAGCATCCAGTGTAGCCTGTCAAACCTTAACTGATGTGAACTGGAACTCCATGAAAAAGGTGTGCAAAAAATTACTTGAGGAAATATAAAGTATACAGGTAGTCCTCACTTATTGTCTCATTTAACAGCCTTTTATACTCTGGTATAAAAAGATACTTTGCAACCATTCCTCACTTTTATAACTATTGCAGCATGCCACAGTCGGGATCCTTATTCGGGCATTTGTGACAAACAGTTAATACAGAAGGCAAAATCGTAAGTCACGATCATATGTCTTGCTTAAGAACTGTGATGATTCACTTAACAACCAAAGGGTAAGTGCGGTAAGCCCACCATGATCATATGATATTTGGCTTAGCAACCATGACAGTTAGGGATGGAGTCCTAATTGATCCTAATTGCTGTTGCCAAGCAAGAGTTATTAGTGTAAAATGTTATAATAACAATTTTTCTAACCTTTTCCCCCTTTGATTAATTCTGCATTTTAACAAGGAACACATTAGGGAATAGTTTAATGTCATATTAGGCAGTGGGCACTTTTATTAAAACCAAAAGTTATTAAGTGCTACTTCCGAAAGAAACCTTAAGGGAACTCTAAAGATATGCAAAGCACTCCAACAATTATATTGACTTTTTGGAAAAGGAATAAAAATAAATTGCTAAATGCTACCAAATGATCTTTTTTTTTTACCTGACAATTGGTTTATTTGATTTAGAAAATGTAATTTCTCGGACAGGTTTCAAATCCCATGTGCTCCACAATCTAAAGAGAAAAGACAGAATGAATGCTACTTTGTGCAACCTAAATGACAGAAATTGCTTTTATATCCTGTCATGATTTTTGCTCAATTTATGTTGCAGATTTGCATAATCTTTGAACTAAAATTGAAGAAAATTGAATGTAATACTGAAAAACATGATCCTGATCAGAGGTGGCATTCAGCAGGTTCTGACCAGTTCTGGAGAACCAGTAGTGGAAATTTTGAGTAGTCCAGAGAACCGGCAAATCCCACCTCTGACTGGAGATTTTACAGTATCCTTCCCCTGCCACGCCCACCAAGCCACGCCCACAGAACCGGTAGTAAAAAGTTTTGAATCCCATCACTGACCCTGATGCACTACAGTACATACATTTTGTTATGACTTTTACATTTTATTATGACAGAAATCAGAATTTTGAGAGAAGGCCTGCTGTGCTGGAAGAGATTAACATACTCAAACATGATCCTGTCTACTCAAACATGTTTTCATAGTGGTTCTCTGCCTCATCTGGTTGCTAAGATTGTAAGATTCACTTACAAATGCCTTAATCCAGGAGTCCCCAATCCCTAGGCCCTGGCCCATTACAGGGTCTTGGCCTATTCAGAATTGGGACACACGAGAAGCATGCCAGCGTGCATGTGTGCAGCTCAACTCGTGCATGCATGCACAGCTCAACTTGCATGAGCAGCGGACCATGCACACGTGCATGCATCCATTTGCAGTCGAGCTGCATGCACTGGCCTGCCGTTTGCACAAGTTGAGCTGCACACACATCACTGTGCTTGTGCGACTCAATTCCTCTCCCTCTCAGCCAGGCCACCAAGCTGCAATGGTTGGCGACCGCTGCTTTAATCTCTATCTCAATGTAGTGCATGTACAAGTAGCCCTTAATTGCTAACCACTCAGTTAGCAACCATTCAAGTTATAACAGTGCTAGAAAAAAAGACAAGGGGTCCTCAAAGTTGCAGCCACTGCAGTCTCCCCTTAGTCATGTAAGAGCAATTTTGGCACTTGGCAACTAGCACACATTTGCAACAGTTACAGCATCCTGCAATCACCATTTGTGACTTCACAACTGACTTCCAACAAGCAAAGTCAATGCGGAAGATGGCAAGAAGTGACAAATCATAATCATGTATTTAATGACCCTTAACAGTCACATCAGGAACTGACAAACATAAGTTGAGTGACATTTCACTTTATGATTGCTTCAGTGAGTGATGGAATTGCCAGACCTAATTATAGTTAGTAAGTGAGGACTACCTAAACCTCTTACTTGGTGGAATGCAAGCAATATTATGTTAACCTGTGATGTGGTCTCTAGATTAGAGACTCAATTTCACATAAAGTAGCGTAAGCATATTGCTTTAATTATGAAACACTAAAATGTATATCAGAAGATTTCTAATGTATTCTTTTACAAAGAGAAAGATAGTAATATTGAATGTAATACTAAATATAAAAATATTAAATATTAAACAAGAGAATTTATAGTGCTTGGTAAAGCATTGGGCAGTATTCTGAATGAAAAGGTCAAGAGCTGAAAATAAGCAAAATTTGGGAAATACAGTATGGTTTTATACTTTATATAGGATTCAAAAACTAGATTTTTGCTTTTCAATGAACTATAGAAATGTACAAATGTGATAAACTAAGTTTAGTGCACACTGTTGCTTTAAAGAAAGTATGATGAAGTGAATAGATTTGAATTACAAACTTTCTGTGCGTATGGAATTGAAAGTTGGTTGCTGAACATAATAAGAGCGGTAAAAGATAGAGGTAAAGCTTTGACAAGTATAAATGCTATTTTGTATAAATGATCCAAGCAGGAAGTAAAATAAAAATGTGTAATGTTCCCCAATGTGTTTACAGTCCTCAGGATGCTCATACATCTTAAGAAATAAGCTACAGTGCGTGAAAGTCATGCCATTTAAGGGCCACGATTATAAGCCTTTAAGATTTCCAAAGGTTCTTTGTATTGAAATAAAGCTATAAAAATAGAATCTTTGTAGAACAATGAAGGAAAATGTTTTCACTACACCATAGAATAAAACCAGAAAGCAACCATACATATATTAAAATCAGATACTTCAGGGTGAAAACAATGCATACATTGAATAGTATCCAAAAATGCATTATAGTTTTATAAATGACATATATCTCTAAAAGCGAAAATACTGTTAGAGTCACTTACCTCACAACTCCATTTTCTAGCCCTCCAGCAATCACATTGATAGAGATTCCTTCAGGCTGGTTGGAGAAAGCAACAGAGCATATGATTTCTCTGCAATGCACATGTCCCACCAGGTCACCATTGACTGTCCAGAGTCTGAGATCACTACCACCACCAACTGAAATATAGTCAAATTACTGAGTAAGCAAAGTAAAATCTAGAACACAATAAAACGAAGTAACATATATGATCCAAATAATTATATTAAAACAAAGGAAAGAAAAGTTTATATTCCTATAAAAGAACTGAACTGTATACCACCATTTGATAGTAACAATGTCTACAAGAATATGTAATAAAAATTGTTTATAATCGGTTGATATAAAGGTAAACATTTCCCCTGTCCACTTGTTTCTGATTTTAGGGGGCAGTGCTCATCTCCATTTCTTAGCCGAGGGAGCCAGGGTTGTCTAAAAACATTTCCGTGGTCATGTGGCCAACATGACTATATCTCGAGGCACATGGAACACTGTTACCTTCCCACTGAAGTGGTACCTGTTTATCTACACACATTTGCATGCTTGCAAACTGCTAGGTAGGCAGAGCTGGGGCAAGTAATAAGAGCTCACCCCATTGCGTGGCACTCAGGTCTTGAACACAGGCTGTCAGTTTTCTAGCTGACAAGCTCAGTGTCTTTAACTGCTGAGCCATCACACCCACAAATGAGTAATATAATCATAAGCAATCATCACTAAAAGACAAAAATATGTCTTTTGGATTTTACAAAGACTTTTTGTCAATGGAAAAATAAAAACTTCCTTTCATTTGAGGATATAAGAAACACTTGAGGAATTACATTCATGTGAAAAAATAAGTATGCCCCATTTAATTTTTTTACTTTTTCCACATATTTCAACATAAAGAAATTTGAACTTTATTTCAATAATACTGATAAATGGGATATAACAAATATCATGCACCATTTACATTTTGTAGTCTATTACATAATTTAAGTAAACATACATGAAAATTTCCCATATGGAAAAACCTAAGTACATTCCTACACAATCACTTCCTCAGAAATCTAAAATTAGAAACTGTTGCACCACATCAGGTGCAAATAATTAGAACACTGTTAGAGAGGATCTGGGAGGAAACTGTCTTATTTAAAATTCAAGTATTTAGTCTGATTTGTTCTTTGTTATTTTAGTGTGTGTTATTACCATGCCTAGATCGAAACAGCTCTTTGTGGTCTTCAGAAAAAAGGTGGTAAATCCCTGTGAAACTGTAAAAGGATTTTAAAAGATCCCCAAATAATAGGATATCAAACATTCCACCACCAAGAAGATAATCTACAAGTGGAGAACTACCACTTTGCCATGTCAGGCCAGGCCAACAAGTTCAGGCCAAGAGCAGAATGCAAGATGCTGGAAAAAGTATCTAAGATCACTTGTAACTCTCACACCACTGATCTGCATGACTACCATTACAAAATAAGCTACACATATGAAATCTACACAGAAGTATGCCAGGAAGAAATTTTTGTTGTCCAGAAAGAACATCAAAGAAAGAGTAAAGTTTGATCGGGTATATCTAGGAAAAGACCAGGACTTCTAAGCCAAAGATATTTCAAGAAAAGAATCTGGTATCGGGTAAAGCATGGTGGCAGAAATGTTATGATATGCAACTGCTTTACTGCATTAGGGCCTAGGTAATTAACCATCATAAAGTCCATTATGAATTCTTTATTCTACTACAGAGTCTTTGAGGGTAATATGAGACCATCTATCAAAATGTTGATGCTCAACTGCAAGTGGACTATACAATATGAAAATGACCTTAAAAATTCCAGTGTACATCATGGTATGGCTGAAAGAAATGGAAGGTTTCGAATAACCAAGTAAATTAGTATGGATCAAAAGCCCATTGAGATGCTGGACAGAGACTTGAAAAGGGCTCTGCTTGCAAGAAACCTCTCAAATATCACACAACTGAAAAAATTCTCCCGTCAGGTTGCTGCTGTAGAGCACTGCATGCCAAAACAACCAGACATAAAGATATTTTCCCCCATGCTATCACTCTGCTAAACACTTAATTCCCACTGCCTCATATCTCATCTTTTCTCATCTTCTCATCTTTCCTACTATCTTCTATTGGTTTCTTATGATTTATCAATTTGTAACTTATGATTAATGATTGTAACTATGATTATGACTTAGGACCTATTACTTGCTGTTTTTGTGTACAATGTGAGCTTATGCACCGGAGACAAATTCCTTGTGTGTCCAATCACAGAATAAAGAATTCTGTTTTATTCTATTCTACTCTACTCCTTTAATACTATTTCAATGGAATATTGATATATCCACATATCTTAAAAACAGAAAACAATTACATGGGGTGTACTTCGTCACATTATTGCATTTGCATATGAAAAACCACAGAAATGTTCAAAATGAGTTTCCTCAAAACACTCTGAAAAAAATAATTATGTGAAGTTTATCCGTGATGTGCAGACCTTCAACATAGCTTACTGAGCAATTATTTCACAGAAGTAACACAGCCAATTGAACCTTTTTGTTCAAGCATCACTTAAAGTTCATTTAGCTTCCTGTGTTTTTAGGAAATAGAGAGATAGGGGATCTCAATAAATTTACTGCTACTCTAGTGGTTAAGGCTCCAGGCTAGAAAGCAGGAGGCAGTCAGTTTCAAGTCCTGCCAAAGCCATGAAAGCAGCCTAAATAAATAAACAAACAAACAAGTGACTTCCTCTCTGAACTATGGGATTGCTATGTTTTCAAGACTGACATTCCTCAGTACAATGGAGGTAAGGCCTGTTATTATTACAGGGTTTTTATTGCATTATTATTATATACTGTTTTAATCCTTTTATTGTGTTGGAGTGTGTACATAAAAAACCAAAATAAGTAAGTAAACAAACACCTCCTTCAGATATCTCAAAAGCAGAAAATCTCTTCTTCTAACACTAGCAACACATGCCTCCTGAATCAACTTGTAAACACATACTGTAAATCCCCTGCAAAATGGAATAATAGAATTAATATTGAGCAACAGGCCAAGATCTCTAATTTATTTTATTTATTTTATATTTGGATTTATATGCTGCCCCATCTCCAGGGGGACTCGGTGCGGCTTACACAAAAACATATACTCAATATAAAACTTATTCCAAATTTGCCAAATCCAAATAACTCTAAAATATTAAAATATCCCAAAATTAAAAACCCCAACCCCGCTCAATCCAGGCCAGCCTGTAAAAACAGCCAGGTCTTTAGATCACAGCGGAAGGAGTACAGCTCAGGGGCCAGACGTAGCTCCAGGGGTAGTTGGTTCCAAAGGGTGGGCGCCACCACCAACCGACATTGCCTGGCTGATGGTACCCCCAGGAGGGCCTGCCTATGGGAGCGTACCAGGCGATTGGACCTCGATGCTGGTAGGAGGTGCTCCTGCAAGTACCCTGGACCCAAGCCATGCAGGGCTTTATAGGTTAACACCAGGACCTTGAATCTTACACGGAGGGGAACTGGCAAACAATGCAAACCGCGCAGGAGGGGTGTCACATGGGAGAATCGGGCGCCCCATCACCGCCACGGCATTTTGCACCAGCTGAAGCCTCTGCATAGTCCACAAGGGCAGCCCCAGGTAGAGAGCATTGCAGTAGCCAAGACGGGAGGCCACAAGCGCATGAGTGACCATGCGTAGGGATCTTGGTCCAAGTAGGGGCACAACTGGCACACCAGGCGAACCTGGGCAAAGGCCCCCCTGGCCACAGCTCCCACCTGCTCCTCCATATTGAGCCGTACATCCAGGAGGACACCCAAGTTGCGTGCCCTATCCACAGCGGGCAACACCTCTCCTCCCATGACCAAAGATGGAATTTCTTGGATCCGAGATGCCGGTATGCACAGCCACTCAGTCTTGTCTGTATTGAGCTGGAGCCTGTTCCTCCCCATCCAGATCCGCACTGCCTCGAGGCACCAGGACAGGACAGGGAGGGCATCACTGAGGTGGCCCGGGGTGGAGATGTAAAGCTGAGTATCATCAGCATATTGATGATACCTCATCCCGAAACCACAGATGATCTCGCCCAGCGCTTCATGTAGATGTTGAACAGGAGGGGAGAGAGCACCGACTCGAGGAACCCCACAAGTGAGGGGCCTTGGGGTCGACCTCTGCCCGCCCGTCAACACCGACTGCGTGCACCCCGAGAGGAAGGAGGAAACCATCGTAAAACGGTGCCTCCCAGCTCCGGCGCGCAATAAGATACCATGGTCGATGGTATCAAAAGCCGCCAAGAGATCTAATAGGACTAGGACAGAGGAACATCCCCTGTCCCGAGCCCTCCAGAGATCATCAATCAGCATGACCAATGCCGTCTCCGTGCTGTAACTGGGCCTGAAGCCCAATTGAAATGGATCTAGGTACTCAGTTTCCTCCAGGAAAGCCGGGAGCTGTTGAGCCACCACGCTCTCAACAACCTTCGCTAGAAAGTGAAGGTTGGAGACCGGACAAAAGTTGTTTAAATTGGCTGGGTCCAAGGCAGGCTTCTTGAGAAGGGGTCTCACCACCGCCTCTTTCAAGGCAGTAGGGAAGACCCCCTCCTGCAACGAAGCGTTGGTAACTGCCTGGAGACAGCCACATGTACCCTCCCGGGCGGCATATACCAGCCAGGAGGGACATGGGTCCAATAAACATGTGGAGGCACACAGCCGCCGCATAATCCTGTCCACCGCATCTGAGGTTACAGGGTCAAACTCCTCCCAGATAATATCGACAAGACTCGTCACCTCCACGTCCGACTCAAGCCAGTTGGTGTCCAGACCGGCCGGATCCAAGCGATCTTATCCAGCAGATGTTGACCAAACTCCTCGGCCCACCCCTGCAGAGGGTCCCCCCTCACCTCCTGATTAAGAAGGGAGTGGGTGACCCTGAACAGGGCGGCCGGGCAATTATCTGTGGATGTGATGAGAGTGGAGAAGTAAGATCTCTTCACCACTCCCATTGCTGCCAGATAATTAACTGGGATCGGTCAGATTCGGACCAGGAGGACCTCCAACTGCTCTCTAGGCCCCTCCTCCGGCTTCAATTTAATAAACTTCTTCCAACAAAAGTATGTGGAGGAAAGGCAAGCAGTGCATCTTAGCTAAAAATTCATTTACAGTCCAGTGAGTGTTAAAATCCTGATCCTTTTTATTAGAGCAAGGAAGAGCAATCAAGTATGAGATTCCCTCCTCTGCAATTTGAAAGGAAAATCAGAATGCTGTTTTCAGCTTTAGGAGCTAAAATGAATTGGATGAAATTATTTGACAATTTTGGCCCCAATAAACAGGTTACGGCAGAAGATAAGATTTTAAGAACATAAGCATAAGCTTTTTTTAAAACATAAAAACTTTGAATCAATAGAGGAAAGGTTAGAAATAATATTTATACATCTCATATTTCATTCTGTGGGTTCTTCCCCCTTGACTGATGTTTAATTTATGATCAAAACTATCTTGCAAGCAGGATAAATGAATAAGTATCACGGTTCTATTAATATTAATATTCCAATCAAAGGAACAGATTAAGAATTTCTGATCTGATGGTCACATATAGAGTCCTTGGATAGGTCACATTAAGGAGAAGAGTATGGGAAGCTTCTCTTTGGCTTCCATACTGTTTGCAGAGAAAAAGACTTCCTCCTCTTACCTAACAGATTGCAACCATGCAGATGGGAAGCTGATCTGGATATGTGAGATAGAAGGCTGCTGCTGGAATGTGTAAGAAAGTATGGGATGACTCGTTCGTAATATTAAAAGGTTGTCAATAAATATCTTCAGATGCTAGGGAATTTCAGATAGCTCTGGATAAATTCACATTATCTACTGGATCCTTCTATTTTTAGGGACATCTATAATGCTCATTTTGGGAGAGGGGGAGGGAGGGAGTGGGGAGGGAGAGAGAGAGAACACAACCTTTATTTGCTTCATTTTTTCAGCCACAGTTAATGAACATTTTAATGTAATCCCTCTGCTGCCAATTATTTCGCATCAGGAGTCCAGGAGAAGATATAATTTCAGCAAAAGCAATTTGCTTTTTATTTTCCCCATTGCTGTATGTTGGTGAACAAATGTAATGTCACAACCAGAGAAATGAAACTTTTAAAACATAATTTGGAAGCCAGAATATCACCTAAATGTGCCTGTGTACATCTACAAAACATATTATCATTAGCAAGCGGTAATCATCTTGCTAAGATTCAGAAACACTACAAGGTGTTTGGTGAAGATTCCAAAATCTCAGATCTAGACAGAAGGTCAAAACCATAGAGAGCCACTACTGGGCCATGCAAACTATTACAAGATGGATGATCAGTCTGAATCAATATAAGAAAGTATCCTATCCTTGCCAGACCTAAAATGGGATTCTTTAAGATATTTCTTTTATTAATTTATTTACTAGAGACGTATTTCTGAATTCAAGTGAATTTATTCAATTGAATCACTGAGCAAGTGTTTAGATCACTGTAATTTCAACAGTGAGATCACTTGCTAGATTTCTGACATTGTGGAAAACTTACTCTGTGGACAAGCGTCAAAGTCAATACTCTGATTCCAGATGTACAAGTTCTTGAAAAATTCTCTGCTAAAAAAATATAGTGGTGGATGAAAGAAATTCAAATCTGAGACCTTGGAAAGCAGCTGTCAGTAATGTGTTGATATATGTTTATAGAAGGAATTTGCTGTCTTAACATAATAAAAACAATTACATGTTGGTGTAATTGCAAGATGGTCTTGGTTTGGGAACATTACATAGTTTTAAGGTAAAGGAGAGGAGAGTTCCATAAAACTGAAACGGGAAGGTGTTCTTTTACGTTTCCCCTAATGCACGTTTGCATATTCTTAGAAGCGTGGTTATGCTTCTTCAAGTAGCTATACTATATAACTTTGAAGCAGCACTATATGGCACCAAACGTATACAAAAATATAACTCTACTACCCTCTAGTAGTAAACTGGATTTTTGCAGCCCAGATATCATATGCTTATCTATAGAAGACTCCTTCATAGAGAATACAGTAAAAGGCTTCATGAATTCAGACCAGATCCATCAAGAGAGTGTCAACCCTGGATCCAAATCAGAGAATTCAAAGCCTTGCGAAGCTCTAGCATCCAGATCCAATAAGTCAGTATATAAATAAAGAACAAGCTGCTTCAGAACAGGAAAGAGTATTTCTAAAGGGAATACCAATAGCAACTTGATCATGGTAGACTTGCTTTGATTAGCTTTACGGTAATTTATGACCAACTACTGTTGGGAAAAGAGATTAGATTAAACACATTGTGCTAAGCTGATGTTTATTTTAATAATACTGTATTTCACTGAATAAATCATACAGTTCTGGTTCAGACAAAATATTATAAGATGTGGTTTACAAATCATAACCAAACAAATAACAATCTGGCTTAGTACATTGTTTCCAAAAGTGCAAATTATGACCTTCTATGGAATCACTTAGAGAACGTAAGTCCTTGCTCAATAGGCTTACCAGTTTGATGCAAATATATGGTAAATGCAAAGCAAAGAAACTGCTTCAGGCCCTTTATGAAGCCTGAATGTCTGTCATGTTTTTCAATGCTTTGCTTTTGCCTTTGAAGGACAGCAATCATGAGGCTTCAGTAAAAGCTCTAACCATCTGACCTGATCCTTAGTCTGAAGAGGAAATTACAATGGAGAGGATACTGCCCATTATGCTGCAGGGAGGAAGAAATTACACAAGGGAACCAGCAGTTTTAAAAGCACAGATCAGCAAGCTGTGAGAGTGGCTGTGGCTGCTCTGGGCAGCATCAGTTGGGAGAAAAGACAGCAAAAGAGACTTGAAGCTTGCAAGGGACCCACAAACTGCAACATCTGAAGAGAAGGTAATGCAGGAAAACACTTTTGCTCTTCCTACCCTGGATTTTGGTGAACGAGCTTTGATAGCTGTCTTAATGAAACCCAGATTTCAGAAACTACATAAGTAAACATTAAACAGCTTGTCCCCAATAAAAATATGTTGGGGCTATGTTAGTTTTCAATAAAAGAATGTTATAAGTTGTATGGCTCTATCATTGTTTTATTTAATATGTACATTAAAATTTAAGTATTAAAAGTACTGTATATTGCATATGCATTTCTTGCACAAACCTAACTCCAAAAAATGTTTATTTGGGAGAGATAATTGCATAAATTCAGGCATCATTTTAGGAAGTCACAGGTCAGTGACTGAATCCAGACAGCATCTGGTTCTAAGCTCCTATCTTAACCTTGTTACTGATAATCTAAATTGAATTGACATATGATGAATCTAAATTTATCTGTTTGTCAAGGAAACCCTTAGCTTTTAGTATGAAATGGTGCTTCCTAAAGGATCTAGTAAATTGACTACACACTGACATGACTGAATTCAGATTTTGCTTCCCTCAAAGTCTCCCCATATAACCCATTTATATAGTGGCACAATTGGGGGAAATTAGACTGTATTTTACAATTTCACCAAGGATCATTAGGAAAGTAGGTTTAGCTCCTGAATCATTTCTGATTTGCTAGCTAAACCCAGGATATCAAGTATAAAAGCATTTTTATGTTTGGGTATAGCAGCAGACAACCTGCCCAAAGGGGCTGGCTTTCCATAATCACCTTTATTATTTGAAACTTAAGGACTGTGCTTGAGAAGTGCTGAATGTGCACTGAAGCCCATCAACTTATTGAAGCAGATACAATTTAATTTATTTGGCTAGATTGTTTGTAGTGATTTTAGCTGGACTTTCTTAGTATGTTTATTTCCCCATTGTCTTTACCTAAATTTTTCTTTCCCAACAAACTCCTTTTTAGAGTTGTGGTTTCATTGATTTAAGAAGTAAGTTTCCTATTAAAACTACACAAGACTGCATGGTTGCACTTTGCATTTAAGGACTCGAGCATGGTTTGTTAAGTTATGTATTTCTGGGCTTTCAGGTTTATGTTTATGTTTATTTGGATTTATATGCCGCCCATCTCTGGGGGACTCGGCTGCTCACACAAAACGAAACACATATACAATTATTAAAAATTTGTTAATCCAATCCAAATAAAACCTAAAATTACATACTAAAATAGCCAATTAAAACCCCAACCACTCTCAAGCTAGGCCGGCCTGTAAAAACAGCCAGGTCTTTAGATTGCGTGGAAGGCGCAGGTCAGGAGCCAAGCCCCAGGGGCAGCTGATTCCACAGGGTGGGTGCTCCCACCGAAGGCCCTCCCAGGGCATTGCCAACCGACATTGTCTGGTCGATGGCACCCCAAGAAGGCCCTGCCAGTGGGAGCACACTGGGCGTTGGAACTTCGATGGTGGCAGGAGGCTCCTGCAAATACCCGGACCCAAGCCATGGAGGGCTTTATAGGTTAACACCAGCACCTTGAATCTTAACACGGAGGGCAACCGCAACCAATGCAGATCAGGTCAAAGCATCTTTCTTTCTATTCTTTTTAGGGCAGTTAGGAAAGTCCTTGACAAGCTAAGAACTCCCTTGCTGCACCAATTAAGTGGTGCCAGAAAGTTCAGTCTGATATATATTGGCTTTTCATAAGTATTCATTAGTCACAATCCAAGAATCTATTACAGGAAGGAGAAGTCCTCCAGTGATATTTAAATATAATTCCCTTCTCAATTTGTAATAATAGCAACCTGCTTGCTGGACTTTAAACTATTTTCTGATTCTCTTGTATGCCAATGACTTTCTGATATATTAACTAGCTAGCCAGTCACCCAAGCCCTAGACCAGGAGTGAGCAACTATGGCAATCTTATAACCTATGGACTTCAACTCCCAGAGATGATGGACTCAGGAATTCTGCCAGTTGAAGTCTACAGGTTGCAATGTTGCCATAGTTACCCATCCTGCCCTAGACTGAAGACAAGCACAGCGACTATTCTTCCAATTCTAAACCATCTTCCTACTCTACTCTTTTAAGACAAATGAGGGGCTATCGGCTAAGCCAGTTTCACTTATCCACCTGAAGTTAATACTGGAAATTAAGTTATTTAGTTAACTTCTCAGTATAGATGGAAATCAGTTACATTTTTATTCTGACCAATGGGGACTTCTGCACAATTCAAAAGTTTGCATATCTTGACCGCAGTTAAGATAAATACTTAACTTCTTACCATTTCCTTTGCAATTCTACGAAAAGTTGTATAAAATTAACTTCATAGGCTTAACATTACTAGTTTGTATTGCTTCCATTTAATAAGACACGTACCTGAATCACAAACAGTTGCAATGTCCCCTGTTGTTTCACTAGCAGACACTGCCGTAACAGGACTTTTGTGCCCAGCAAGACTTTGCACATAGCAGAGCCTGTAACAATGATTCAATTGTTCAAAGAACCATTCTCATGATTAATAGCAGTTGTAACATTTTAAATTAATGCTTATTTCCGATACTAATAAATTCTTATTTCCGATACTAATATTGGAATATAACTGTTATCTGGCATCAGTGTGCAAAATACATAGGTTAAGCAACCTTACTGATAATTTTATAAAATGGAGCAAATCAACCTTCATTATAATTCAGAAACTGGGGACATTCAATACAGTAAGGAGTATGATTTAAAAATGCTTATACCTGTTCAAATCCCATATGATACAGGTTCCATCTTTGCTCACACTTATCATGATGCTATAGGGTTTGCAGACGAGCAAGCTGGTGATCTCTGCAGTGTGTCCATATAGATGCATCTGAGACTCCATGTCAATTTCAGAAGGCTGCAAAGGAAAACAGACAACCATAAATTTAGCAAAAGGCAGGAACAAAAGTAGTATATTACAAGTCAAACTTGAGACTGGATTTAAAGATATACCTGCTTCATTCATTATTTTACTGATTCAACAAGTGCCATTTTATTATTTTTCCCTGAAAGGAAGGTTTCCACTATCCAGCTGTGTCCGATTCTAGGGTGGTACTCATCTCAATTTCTTAGCTGAGGGAGCGGCATTATCTGAGGACACTACCGTGGTCATGTGGTCAGCATGACTATGTACCAAGGGGCATGGAATGCTGTTAGCTTCCCACCAAAGGGGTACCTATTTATCTACTTGCATCTGCATGTCTTTGAACTGCTAGGTTTGCAGGAGCTGGAACAAGGAACGGAATTCACTCCGTCATGGAGTGCTTGGGTCCCGAACTACCAACTTTCCACTTGATAAGCCCAGCGTGCAGTGTTTCCCGAAAATAAGACACTGTCTTATTTTTTTTGGCTCCCAAAACACACTAGGTCTTATTTTCGGGTAGGTCTTATATATTTATGGTGCCAAATAGTGGGTGTGAGTGTGTAGGGGGTGTTTCGCTGGTGCACGGTTGCTCCCTGAAAAGTCTTCCTGGAACTGAAGATTTACACTAGGTCTTATTTTCGGGTAGGTCTTATATTAGGGCAGGTTTAGAAAATAGTGCTAGGTCTTACTTTGGGTAGGTCTTATTTTCAGGGAAACACGGTAGTAACCATTTTTGTCCTATATAACTGTTTTTCTCAATTTCAGTTACAAAAACAGTAAGCCAAGACTGCCCATGTCTCAATTCAAGCTTTTCTTTAAAACTGAGTGCTTGATTGACAAACAATTGCTGCTATGGCATTAACTGTGAAAGTAGCTTATTTAGATCTTTCACGTAACTACTAGCACAGAGGAAAGCTCTAAATAGCTGCTTATTTTATAGCACATATTGTTGCTTGAGTAATTCATGAGTGGATATATACAATATATATCTATAGTTGTAACCAAAAGGTGTGCAAAATCAGAAACTTTTACTTCATGCTGTTTTTATTTCTGCTGTTTCCTCTCTTAAAGGTGAGAGAGCTAATTAAGATGCAGGAATGTAATAAAATAAGCTGATAATGACTGAAAGCAGAGGTGATAGACAATAGCTTTGATATGCCAGGTACAGCGTTGTCTTGTTGGAATCCCAGAAGGAAGGCTGCTAGACTTCAACAACCCATTAATACACCAAATCCAAGATTTATTATGCTGCAAAATAATTTTGGGCGAATAATGCATATTCAAATTGTACACTGAAAACAATGTTTTCAGCATCTGACCCATCTTTTATAGAAAAGAAGGGCACTGAGAAGTATTTAGACCATGTTCACTAATTAGTGCATGTAACTGACATGCTTTTCCTTATTTATTGCTCTGTGCAGAATGTAATTGTTTCTCTAAATTAATATTCATTTTAGAAGAGAAACCTAAACAGACCTTAGTGAACATGTTGTTATATCATATGGCCTCTTCTCATGCTACTAGTTACACCATGTATCAGGGGTCCCAACTGGGAACCAATACGGACCACAGCCTGTTGGGAACCAGGCCACAAGCAGCAGGCGAGCAGGCGAGTGCACAAGCACAAAGTGCACGAAACCATCCCTCTCTCTCCTGCCATCCCCACCACCACTGGTCCACAGAACGCTGGGGCGCTGCTCTATATGGCCCAGAGTGTGAGGCTCCTGAGAAAGGCAACCCAATGTTCCACAACTGAACAGAAGGAACACAAATGTTCTCATCTATCCCACATGATTCAACATGTTTACAAAAATGTTTACAAGCAAAGTCTATGTTGCAATAATTTACTTTGAAAAAGTACTGCTGTTAGGAAAGTATTACTTTCAGATTGCAGAATCACCCAACAAACTGCAAGCGGAGGAATAAGGAGATTTTTAAAAATTAAAAATGGAAAGATTGTTTTCCATTTTAAAACCACTTAATAACAGCATATTTTGGATGCAAATTCATATAAGGATCATCTCTATTCTAAATCAGAGAACAATTACTTAAACTGACAAAATCCCTTTGACATGTGTAACCCAAAACCTGGCTGGGGAATTTCCCCCTAAGATGAAAATCCAAAGTGTGACTTCAGTTGTTACATAGAGAATGTTATGGCTTTCAGCACAATAATCAGAAGTGAACCCCCATTTATTAAAATGGACCCTAGATGTACCATAGAATAGATATATGTAGCTCAGAACTGAACAGCTTGATTTTTGATATCCTCTGAGCTTGGTTGCTTTCTTATAGATCAGGGGTGGCGAACACGCGGCTCTCGAGCCGCATGCGCTTCGGCCAAAATGAATGTGCTCTTTGCCTCTTATATTATTATTATATTATTATTATATTATATTATTTTGTATACTGTGGCTCTTTGCCAAGTTTGGATTTTGTTATGCTGCTTCTGAGGAGGGATCTCTGAGGAGAGATTTCCAGGCCGAGTCCCGCCCGGCGTCATCCCGCCTCCTCCCATCCTCGAAACAACTGCACGAGCCAGCGAAGGTGGTGGGCTCTCTGACTCGCACAGTTTAAAATTGGCTCTTGTGTCAAACTTGTTCGCCACCCCTGTTATAGATGTTTCATTACCAGGCTAGATAACATAATATGTGCAAGAGAAAGTGGGATTTGTTGGCTGTTTATATGTAATACCTTGCTCTGCCAGTCTTGGCAGAGGTCATGTTTCTTCCTTGATGATTTCTTGATTAGAATATTGTCTCTTCCCTGAGGAAGAGTGTTGTTCCCTGCTTATGAGTGTTATCTGCTACAAAAGATGCATTCTAGCATTTTGTTTCCTTCCTGGAAACTTGCTATTCGAAGAGATCAGCTATCAACAAGCATCAACGTAGCGATAAACTCTATTTACGTACCATTTAAAAGATACAATCAAGAGCTGAGAAAGGAAACATACATAAAGCTTCTCCTTCAACTGCCTGAATGGAGCAAAACATGTCAATCCTGACAAGACTGAGTTGCTATAAGTATTTAGGACTATCTCCTGGCTCCTGCCCAAGGAGATGTTAGCCATGGCTAGAGGATGCTGATTATCCTCTATTAAGTCCTTCGTGTTTTTGTGCACTGCCCACCTCCAATTACAAGATCTGGCAGAGTAGTATGCCACTAGTAGCCCTATTAAACAGTGTCATCTAATGCAACCCAAAAAGCAGGACTTCTTTGGAACAACATACCTGTGAGCTTTGGATGGCCTTAATCTTGACAACCAGCCCTTTTAAGGCAGTAAAAACCAGTCTCTTCAACCAAGCACTGTGTGTCAGCATTGGGATAACCCCATTGTGATGTAGTGACTATTTTGCTAAATTTTGCTATGGGAAAAACTTGATTCTAATTGTTTATAACGATTGTTGTATTTATTTTTCTATTGTTAGGCATTCTGAGTCATACACTGATAGTACAGCCATATAAATCTAGATCATAAATAAAGAAAAACAAACAAACATGATCCTGGAAGGTTTTGGGATCCTGCAAAATGGAACTGAGTGCCATATAGCCCTTAGGTTTGCTTATTTTCAGGGTAATAGATGACGACCAAAATACTTGAAAGTTAAGAGATTCCTAACTAGATTACTAATCATATGTTTATGTTTCAAGGTAATATTTGAAAGAAGCAACAATATTTGGTGGTTATGCATATGTACATGTATATACGATATATAGGTAAAATGATAGGAGATATATATATATATATATGTAGGTCTTGGTGTATTCGGTCTTGTCCTGTAAGATTGAGAATACCTTGGCGACGCTTCGATGAGATCCCACCGGCCATATTCAGGCTGGAAAGCTTTCAAGCCAGACTTCGGCTTCATGCTTGTGCCATATATGTTTTCGTAGATTTTCACGGGTAAAGGTATGTAGGTCTTGGTGTATTCGGTCTTGTCCCGTAAGATTGAGAATACCTTGGTGACATTTCATCGAGATCCCACTCGCCATCTTCAGGCTGGTGTCTTCGCTTTGTGCTTGTGCCAGCAAAGCATGATCTGAGCTGCCTTCTCTATAAATACTGGAGGGAGGTGTGGTGTGCTGGCTCTGCTGTGCGGGTTGGTTGGCTGTGTTTTGGCTGTGTTGTCACTTCTTGATTGGTTGATGGAATTGGTGTTTGCTGATTGGTTGGCTGTGTTGTTGGCTGTGTTGTTGCTTCTTGATTGGTTGATGGAGTTGATGTTTGCTGATTGGTTGGCTTTTTAGTAAGAGCCTGTGTGGCTGAGGTAGTGGCTGTGTGTCCTTCAGCCTTTTGTGTTTTAGCTACCTGGGTAGTGGGCTGTGTGATGACCTTCTGAGTTTTATTGTTGTGACATCCTGGGTCTTGTGCTGTTATCTCCTGGGTCGTTGTCTGTGTTGCAACCTCCTGAGGTTTTGTGTTGTAATCTCCTGAGTTCCATGATGTAGTATCCTGGGTGGAAGGCTGTGATGTGACATTCGGCCTTGGTTTGGCTCGAGTTTGAGGTCTGGCTATGTGTTTATAGCGTGTCAGTTTGCTTAGTTTGGGGGTCGGAGGGGGTGTAGCAGCTGGAGTTGCAGCTATGGTCTGGTTTCTGGACGGTGGTTGCCTTTTGTCTGTGGGGTGAGTCTGGTGAGGGAGATTGGTGGTGGCATCGTGTGTTATTTTGGGTCCGGTGTTGGTTTTCATGGCTGGGACTCGTTTGTTGATGAGGGCTAGTTTCCAGATGTCTGGTAGGTGGGAAGTATCATCCCGCTTATTCATGTTATGGGGTGTTTCTCTATTTCGATGGCTTCCCTAATTATTCTCTTGTTGAAGTGTTCAGTGTTGGAGATAAGTTTGGATCCCTCAAAATCAATTTCATGTCCTGTGGCTTTAAGGTGCTGGAAAAGGGAGGAAGTTTTTCTTCTTTTCTGACTGCGTTCTTGTGTTCTGCAATGCGAGCATTTATTCTCCTGTTGGTTTGTCCAATGTATGTGGCTGGGCAAATTTTGCATGGTATTTCATAAACTCCTTGGTTTTCTAGCTGGATCTTGTCTTTGGGGTTTCTTAAGATGTTGGCTATTTTTTGGTCAGTGCCAAAGGCTGTCCTTGTGTTTGTGGAGAATTTTGCTGATTTTATCTGTGGTGCCTTTGATGTAAGGGAGGAGGCGATGCCATTGTCCTGTTCTGTGTCTTGGTTTTGGGGAGTCTCCCTTAGGATTAGGTTGGTGATTGTGCTTCTTTGGAATCCATTGGACATTAATACGTTAGTGAGGGTGTGTAATTCTGTTCTCAAGTGGTCTTTGTCAGCTAGGCATTTGGTTCTGGAGATGAGGGTCTTGGCTACGGAGTTGATCTGTGCAGGGTGGTGATGGGATTGTGCATTTAAGTAGCGGTTGGTGTGTGTCTTCTTAGATGGTGTGTCCTAGGGAGCCATTGGGTTTTTGTAAATTAGGACATCCAGGAACAGAAGTTGGTTGTTGGTTTCTGTTTCCATGGTAAATTGTATTTTGGGGTGTAGGCTGTTGAGATGTGTGAGGAAGTTGTCCAGTTTTTCTTTCCGTGTGGCCAAATTACGAAAGTGTCATCTACATATCTAAGCCAGAGTTTGGGTTTGTATTCGATTTGTCTAGAGCATTGGTTTCAAAATGTTCCATGTATAGGTTAGCGATGACGGGTGAGAGGGTGATCCCATAGGTGCTCCTTCTATCTGTTTATATCTTTGTCCATTGTGGATGAAGTATGTGTTGGAAAGGCAATGGTTGGTCAGATCTAGGATGTGCTTAGGGGTTGTATTTGTTTTGGATAGCTGTCAAGGCTTCTTTAATAGGTACTTGGGTGAAGAGGATATGACATCAAGCTCACAAGTAGGTCGCTGGGTTGTAGGTTTTGTTTCTTTATTGTTTCTATGAAGTGGAAAGAGTTTTGTACGTGTGAGGTGATGGATTCTGTGTAGGGCTGGAGTTGTTTGGCGAGAAATTTGGCAAGGTTCTGTAGAGGTGAGCCTATGGAGCTGACTATGGGTCTGAGTGGTGTTCCTTCTTTGTGTATCTTGGGGAGGCCATAGAGCTTAAGACATCTGGATGATTTTTCTCTAGGGATGATTCTTTGTTGGATCTCTTCACTGATGGGCGAGGCTTTTATTTTGGATTTGGTGGTTTTCTTCAGGTAGGTGGTGGGGTCTGTGTTTAGAGGTTTGTAAGCGGGGTCTTGGAGTAGGTTGGATAGTTTGGATTGGTAGTCAGATGTGTTCATCACGACTGTGGCGTTGCCTTTGTCTGCTGGTAGAATGATTATGTTGTTGTCTTTCCTCAAGTTGCTGAGCACTTAAAATAAATTAAAAGGAAAAAACAGCCACTATCACATACTTCTCCCAGAAGAATGAAGCTGAAGACACCAGCCTGAAGTTGACGGATGAGATTTCATCAAAACGTTGCCCAGATACTTCCAATTTTACACGGGAGAAAACCAAATGACCAAAGACCCTCATACAAACACCCGCAAAAACCTCAGAAAAGATATATGTATGTATGTATGTATGTATGTATGTATGTATATACATATATGAAAACATTTGTTTTTATAACTATTAGCAAAATGGTAGAGGTAAAAGTTAAACATTTATTTTATAGATGTCCAAACTTTAATCTCAGGGCCTTGGTGGCTCAGGCTGTTAAATGCCTGCACTTAAGATCCAGCTGTCTACAATTACTGTAGGCTCGAATCCCACCAGGCTCAAGGTTGACTCAGTCTTCCATCCTCTTGGGGTAGGTAAATTGAGGACCCAAGATTGTTGGGGGCAATAAGCTGACTTTGTAAAAATGCCACTTAGTAATAAGCAGGCATATACTTACACTTAGTAATAAGCAGGCATATACAATGGAATGAAGGCTATTGCTGAGCACACTGGGTTGTATCCCAAAAATTGTAAGCCGCCCTGAGTCTTCGGAGAAGGGCGGCATATAAATGTAATTTTAAAAAAAAATCTAGCTGTTCAAATAAAACTGGATGTTTGGCAAAATAAACAAAGTGAAATCAAATTATTTAATAATTTAGCTGAAGGATGTGCAAGAAAGACACAGGATCTAAGATTAGGAAAGTAGGACTATATTAGGGAAACTAAACTACAGCCAGATTTTAAGCAGTTATAGCCTCAATCTTATATACTTACAGTGCTACTAGTGAATCTGTTCATATACGCTGTGATAACTCCACATTTACTCCCAGTAAAAGTTGGCAGCTGTCTGGCACCCAGGCACAACTTGTTACCTTAGATACAAAAAAAGGTGAGACGTTTAAACAGTATTTATGCTGTTCATCTCAAAGACTGACCAAGGAAATGTTAGAAACAGATACATTTGAAGAAAAACACTTTGTTTTGTCTTCAGCTGTTTTGCTCTTGAACTCATTCCACTCCTCCACTAAAAAAAAGCCACAGCCACATTTTCAATAATCAGGTTGCAAATCTACAAGCATTAACTCAAATATAGAACTAAACTTTCTCCTACTGTAGTTTACTCTGCATCATATAGCAAACTACACAAGAAAGTTATAAAGGTGCTGGAAATAAGCTAAGTAACAGATGAAAAGCTGCAACTCTAAACTCTGCAGCTCAAGCTTTTGATATAATGCATGTACCATGTACAATACATGCAACTGGGCTCTAGAATCAAGTAGTTTTGCCTAGTTAATTCAGACAGAGAATCGATTTCTGCTGACTACTGAAGTGAGAAATGATTCCCTAAGTCTGATAGTATAATAACAATAAAATAGCAACTTTATCTATTTAGATAGGATCAAACGCAAACACAGATTTAAGAAAGTCAGAGTAGCATGAATGTAAGAGCAGTTTATTGTGGTATTAATTTGCCTGAACCAGAGGCCATACACACCTACATTCTACAATTATGTGGACAGGGTAACAAAAACACTTATGAATAGTGTGATCGATGAGAAGCAGGAAAAACAGCAGCTGGCTCTTTGTTTGCAACTAGGAACACTCATCCTTTAATGTATTTGATTAAACAAGCTCAAAATCATAAAAGCTCACAGCCTACTGATGACTAAGTGTAACTGTATGGATTGCCTTATGTTTTCTTTCTGTATTGTACTATAATAACACTAGCAGAGACTTAATCATTTCCATTATTAAGAAATTAAATTATGGATTAAGACATTGTAAGTGTTTAAGAGGTAGGTTGCAGCAAAGTTATAAGGTTCATTCTCAATTTGATATACAGTGACTTATTAGACTAGGATCAATACATCTAAATAGACTTTGTTAAGATGCTATAAGGCCATGATGGTGAACCTATGGCACGCATGCCACAGGCATGCGAGCCGCAGGCTAACGTTACTGCACATACGCATGTCTCACAGCTGATTTTTGGCTGGTTTGAGGCCTTTATCGGCCTCCCAAAGGCTTGAAAAAAGCCTCTGCAGGCCAAATAGGCCTGTGACGAAACGGGCCTATTTGGCTTGCAGAGGCTTTTTTCAAGCCTCTGGGAGCTGAAAAGGCCTCAAACCAGCCAAAATCAGCTGTGAGGCCTGGTTTGAGGCCTTTTCAGCCTCCCAGAGGCGGATTAGCATGCATGCAGAGGGTGTGGGGTGCACATTGCCTTCTGGGTGCTGGTATGCGAGCACAAGAGCCAGTGTGCACACAATTTTTGGCACAGGAGCCCAAAAAGGTTAGCCACCACCGCTATAAAGGATTGCTTCCCCCAAATGCTAAATTAGTTTAGCAGAAAAGAATTAACGCCTTACCTGGTGAAACTGTGAACTCTGTATAAAGTTTACAGGAGGTTCACTTTGCTTGCTTTTTAATCTTAAGATATTATCTGCATATCCCCAGCTCAGGATGGCTGACCACTGGATATCTGTACTATGCATGCTTCTAACACCTGCAATGGAAGTGGAATTCAGTTGACATTTCGAGGTATTATATCATTTTTTAAAAAGCAAACACTGGAATCTATCCTTTTACTGTTAAAATCACTGTTATTTTAACAACATCTTCTGTTTTACAAACCTATAAAATCCTTAAATAATGGGGTCTTCATAAGAAGATAAGCTTTCCATATTCTCTATGTTAAAATCTGAAGCAAGGAACTTGTCATAACAAGAAAAAAATGTTGGAGTCCTTAAGTTTCCTCATGTTTTTTGTTGCCTAATGAATCCATAATAAAACAGAATTACATTACTTATACAGTAACTGATTCCTGTGGGATCCAAAACATATGTGAGCCAGGAAGCTACCTAAGGGCAATAATTTCAACATGGAGCAAGGAGAAGCTTGTTGCATCTACGGAGCCACTCCATTGTGGATGTTTCTACAGTTGTCATCAGAATTGCTACAGCTCATGTGGGAGCCATTTCACAAACTTTCTACCCAATTTAAGATCTCTACAGCAATTACACCACCCAGTAATATACAGTGTGGGTCTCAATAACTCATTCGTCATCTTTGGATGACTGAACCAATGGATAAAAGAGGATAATTTGGCCTTTTTAAATTCTGGTTTCCAATGTTTCTAGGACTTTGTACTAGAGTCCTTACCTTGCTCTTTGCTGTAGATCATCAAAAGGCAGAATTTTCGGGACAAACCACAAATTGCTCTAGTTGGTAAAGCCTGCAAGGAGCCAAATCTTTCTCCATGTGGCTGGCTAAAGCAGACAAGTGGATCAGGGGCACTGGGAGAACCTACGTACTCCCCCCATTTTAAGCCTCTGATCCAAGGTAAAGGACTCTAAAACAAAACAGAACAAAACAGCAGTCAGTGACACCATTTTAAAACAATCTTTAAACACCAGGTTTAATGTTTTTATTTCTAATAAAATTGTTAGAGAACATATTTACCCATCCAATTTTTCTCCCAAGCACTTACTTGTGAACTGGAGGGTGGTGATTAGGATTGCATAGTGCTTCTTATTAGAAAACACAAAACGTGCTCCAGAGCTTGTAAGGGGCTAATACAGCACCTGTTCCTGACTCTTTCCCAAACACCCCTTTCCCTTGCACAGGGCCCAAATGCCAATGGCAGCCATGTGATCCCAGAGAAAAGGTTAGAGACAGCTGCTGCAACTGTGTGTCCCCATCCATTCCAAAGTGCCTTTTTACCTTTCATTCTAAAGAGCTGCACAGACCTAGTAGTCATCTTAAATTGGCCAATTTGCATAAACGAAGCCACTGAAGACAAAATAATTGATGCAGATAACTACACCATCATTGTTACAAATGGTATCAGCCTTTGAAAGTAAGCTGTTACTTAGGAAGAGTTGTTTGGTGAATTTAAATCTACAGTCTTTTTAATAATACTTAAATACAGTTTCTCTCTTTTATTTGCTGTCCAATTGCCTTTGCCTCTCATTTCCCTCCAGTTTTATTTTTTCACCTTCTCTTTTCTGCCCTTTCCAGTTCAGCTATCTCTTACTCTAACTCCATCCTTCCTTTCCACCACCACCCCACTCCCTCCCCAAATCTCTGTTGGAAGGAAGGGTGTTCATATGTTTGGCAAGTTGGAGTCAGTCTAAGTCTACATGTGGGTAAAAATGGCTGCCATGTGCAATTGGGGATCCATTGATTACCTGTATGTTTTAATTAATTTAGTCAAATTAGTTTAACTTAATTTATCCAATTAATATACTAATATATGGTCAGATATTTATGTCATTTGTTGTGCAGTGGACAGGAAATCTTCTTGACTGGTTCAGAATTGACAGTACCAGTCTATTAAATCATTATCTCCGCTCCTTCCGCCCCAACTTAAAGACTTGGCTATTTCAGCAGGCTGGCCTGGACTGAACCAAGAAGGGGAGGGGGGGTTCTGTCTTTTAAAATTTTTAATAGTTTTAACTGTTCTTGTTCTTAATTAGGCTTGTATTGTTTAATCCTTTTTTAATTAATTTATTGTACTGTATTTTTATTCTGTGAGCCGCCCTGGGTCTTTAGGGAGAGAAGGCGGCATACAAGTCTAATAAATTATTATTATTATTATTATTATTATTATTATTATTATTATTATTATTATTATTATTTAGTGATTTGGGAAAGGTCACCCATAACACACATTCAAATGTGATGAAGCCATGGTACCAGACTTGGACTATTATGTCTAACCCAGGTCTAAACATTTAATAAAGCTATCTTTATTTTCTGAGTTTTAAAAATGTGGTTGGGTCTTTTGATTAAACTTATCTCTAAGGAAATTGAGTAACAGCATTTGAAGAATAATGCTATTTTTAAAGCATTATTTTATTTTTTTTTAAATAGCAGCTCTTGACTTCTACATTGGGAGACACAGACATTTCTACAGATATTTCTTGTAGAAATATATATGAGCATAAAATGAACAAGGAATCTAAAGCAGGAAGAATTACTTGATGCTCTTCCAATCTAGAAAAAAAATGGCTTATTGAAAGAAAAGAGGTACTTAGGTAACATACAGCCTTGACAGACACTTTAACAAAAGCTTTAAAAACAACATCGATTTCTCTACAGATATTCTCCACCCAAGATCCTCCCACCATTAAAAAAGCAATAAGAGATAAATGGATAGATACAGTCAAATAGTATCTCTGTGTGTGTGTGTGTGTGTGTGTGTGTGTGTGTGTTACATTGCATATGTTGCAGGAAGAAGTTCTGTTCTATAATGAACAAAGAAGCATTATGAAACATACTGGATAGGCAATCTCTTTCGTATGCTCCCTTGTTTCTCTGAAAGCAAACTGCACTAATAATCCCATTGCAGCAGGGAGTTCTCCTTCCATAGGTTTCGATCTGCTGACGTGGGCAGTGTGGAACAGCTGGCGAGGAGTCTGCCCATATGTTTTTATCATAGTCTCCAGAGCTCTTCTTTGGACTGGATCTTCAACAGCTGACACATCCATTCCAAAATATGTCTAAAATGTAAATCAGAAACAAATTATATCTATGTTCATGCATGTTCATTAAAGGATAAGAGAAGAATTCATTCCTAGGGCATGGATATATTCCTGTTATTAGATTTATGTTTTCTCTTATTGTTTTAAAAGTCACGGTAGTGTGAGTAATGCCTCCTCTTCCTATTTTCCCCACAACAAGCACCCTTTGAAGTGGGTTGGGCTGCGAAAGAATAACTGGTGTAAAGGCACCCAATTGATTTATCTGCCTAAGGGAGAACTAGAACTCACAATCTCCCTATTTCTAGTCCAAAACCTTAACCATTACATCAAACTGGCATGCATAAAACTTTTTAAATAAACAAAATTAAGCAGCCAAGCAAGTATACTATACCAGGGGTCTCCAACCTTGGCAACTTTAAGACCTGTGGACTTCAATTCCCAGAATTCCTCAGCCAGCTTTGCTGGGTGAGGAATTCTGGGAGTTGAAGTCCACAAGTCTTAAAGTTGCCAAGGTTGGAGACCCTTGTATTATACAGCTGAGGCAAAACAGTAGCACCAAAGCTAACAAAAGTTCTTCTGACTTCCTCTTGTTTCAGTTTTCATCAACATAAAAAGATTCAAGAAGCAGAAGGAAAGAATGGTAAGTTCCACACATAAAACACTAATACAAGAGACACCTTGTATCTCCCAGCTTCTGAACCTCTGCAAATTTACCTTTGATCCTCCTATAATTTAGCCACTCTACAATATTGTAATTTTTATTACCAGAGAAGCCATCTACACCTTAATGTGAGCATCTTGGCCTGATTTTAGACCTGATTCTGCTATGGATGCCTTAGGGTAGTGTTTCTCAATTTTGGCCATTTTTAAGACATGTGAACTTTTGGGACTTGAAGTCCACACATGTTAAAACCGCTAGCGTTAAAAAACACTGCCTTAGAGCAGGGGACGCCAACCTTTTGGACCTCGGGAACCACCAAACTCATAATTTTAAATCCCAGGGACCACTAACCGGTTCTGTGGGCATAATTTATGGGTGTGGCTTTAATTTGTGGGTGTGGCTTGGTGGCCATGTGACTGACTGGGGATGGCTTGTATGTAAATATAAATATTTATATAAATATTGAACTTTTTATTAAAAAAAGAGCAACTTTTACCCAAAATCAGGCAAAGTAGGCAGGCAGATTGAGTTGCTCACAGAATCACAGATTCATTCAGAGATCTATCTATCTGCCATCGGCTAGCTCAGTCTGTCACATAAAATTTGCTAGCAAGCAAACTCACAAAATTAACTCACAACACACCATGTATGTAAATATTGAATTTTTTATTAAAAAAGAGCAACTTTTACCCCAAAGCAGGCAAAGCAGGCAGGCAGATTGAGTTGCTCACAGAATCATTCAGTGATCTATCTATCTGCCATCGGCTACCTGAGTCTGTCACATAAAATTTGCTTGCCGTGAGTCTGCACTGAATAATAGAAACTTCAGTCCTAAGGGAGGTTTGGCTGTGCTTAAAAGCAGAACCGAAGATCTAAAGACTAGCTAGAAAGCAAGAAATCCAACCATTTCCTGCTTTCAAGCTAATCTAAATCTCCCAGCACAGCAGAACAGATGATGGTCGGAAAAAGGAAAAATAGCAATTTAGCAGGCAAGTTTGCCAGGTAAGGAGTGAGTGGGCGGGGAGGGTTCCTGTGGGCCATGTGTGCGGCACAGCCTTGTGTTTCTATGCAGCCTGGATTAATTGCTTTGGGGGGTGCTCTGGGGATGAGATTTCTCTGTGGCCCACCAAAATTTTCTCGAGGCTTACCAGTGGGCTGCAGCCCACCAGTTGGCGACTGCTGCCTTAGAGGATGACATTTATTAGGAACTGGACCAAGATTGTTATTGTTGATTCTGCCTGACTTCTTCACAATCTTCAATTTTACCATCTTTAGTATCCTGTTGGATTCTAAAACAGGAACGGATAAATAATTCTAATTCTATCTAATACATCCTAAAAAGAGAATGCTGGAAGATTACTATTCATTACTGAGGGCCAAGAAACAGCTGAAGAGATCATTCAGAAACTTCAGCAATATATGGCTAATACCCAATTTTCTTTTTTTTAATGCAAAGAAAGCAGTGATAGTTTTGAACTAACCACTTGATATAGTAACGGGTTGGTTGGTTGCAGACTAATAAAGTACCTTAACACATAGAAGACAGATGTGCTGTTCTTTAGTAGGAATGTCCAAACAAGAATGGGAATATGCTACATTTTAAATGAGCCTGGATCCCTCATACATGCTGGGTCTAATACTGTCATTGAATCAAAGGAATGTATTTTTTTTTAAAGAAAGGTACTTACAGCAGGATGAAAGACATTAATAGCTTGAACGGAGGCCTTGCCTTTTTGTTTATACCCAAATACTAAATCAATCCAATGGCAGATGGTTTGGGAAACATGGTCAGACTCTAAAGCTTGACGGTGGATCAGGATAAATAATCTTGGATCATTTCGAGCCCAGGGTGGGAGGTTCACGTGGTTTACTCTTTCACCATTCTGACGTATCCCAAAATCAAAACCTATACATAAGAAATAATTCATATTAGTTGGCTTAAATCTAAATAGTTAATATAAAAAATCATTTTTATCTTCACACCATATTTCTTAAAAACCAACTCAGAGCAATAGTTGCAAAATTCTGTTCTCCAAAATTACAATTGTTACATTAACAATTGATTAAATCAATTGCATAGTTTGCATATAGCTTTAAATCTGAAAGTGAATGTTGGCCTTGTGCACTTCTCTTGTTTCTCTTCTCCTCTAGGAAAGCTTCTTTTTTCACCAATCTGCAGCTTATTAAGAATGAACCAAACATTTTGAATCTATTAGAGACCCCTTTTTTAAAATAATGTTTTTCAGTAATAATAATGTGACCTATGACTAAATATAAATTTTAATACAACAGTTGAGATCTGTGTTTTGTTTACCAACAGTTAAAGGTCCATTGTTTTATTATTTTTTAGATTTCTGGATCACTGCAACTATATCACTCCCAGCAATATATAGAGATCAAAACATAAACAATAATGGCATAATAACAATATTAATAAAAAATTAAAACCAACTATCTAACTGAGCAATATACACACAGGCATTTCACCAGAGGAGTTTAGTCTTAACTTGCTTCCATTTTTTATTTGGGGTGTGTGTGCTAATATAGAGACATTTTAGAGAAGCCCCTCCTTCTGGCCTCAATCCCCCTGATTTCATGGTAGTGGGGAACTATTAGTGAATGTTCCACTTCAGGTAGAACAGTAATAGGTACACTAGTTGGAACTGGCTAAAAGCTCTTTGGGTCATAGCCCTAACTTTTCCTTTCAGCAGTAGTTCTGAGTCCAGAAATACTCCTGAATCATAGTTCTGCTTCCCTGGAGGGTAGTACCCACTTCTTGAGAGATAAGACCAGAGCTAGCAGAGAACTTGTGAATGAACAATACTTCATCTTCCTTCAATTCAGCTTCAGTTTGTTACTTTCCAATCACATCCAATAGCCTCCAAGCTCTGAAACAAGATTCTAACTATATTGTGTGGGTGGCAATATACAAGATACTGTACGCTAAACTAATTAATGACCTGATCCAGTAACTAAGATTAAAAAGTAGGGTGGAGAACCAAACTCTGTGACACTCTGGTATAGCAGGCCATTGGGCTAATCTCTTGTTATCTACTATCACAGATTAGACACACCTATTGAAGAAATGAAAGGAAGGAAGGAATGGAAGGAAGGAATGGAATCACCGGAGCACAATACCACAATCTCTAGCCCCCACAGATGGTTGAAAAGGATAGCATGATCAGCAAAGGGTCTAGTGGTTAAGGCACTGGGCTAGAAAGGAGGACACCATGAGCTCTAGTCCTGGCTTAACCATGAAAACCAGCTGGGTGACTTTAGGCCGGTCACTGTCTCTCACCCCAATAGAGTTGTTGTGGAAAAAAAATAAGAAAAAGAAGAGGTGTGCTGGATATGTTCGCCATCTTGAATTATTCGTAAAAATAATGACAGGAAATAAACGAACAAACTAATGCAACCAGTACAGTTTTCTCTCCTGTACCCTGGCCTGATTTCATGAATGAAATGTGTCCATCTCCACTTTTTCTTTGCACCACCCTCACATGAATCAAGTGTTTTTTTTCCTTGCCCATTACATCTGCAATCTACCAAATAAGCCCAAAAGTTCAACAATTCCAGCATTCAGTGTGACTGAATGCTAGATGGATTATAAAAAAATATAACAATGTCTTTTTGAAGCATACCTTCCCTGTTAACTAAAAACTCAGGAAGATAAAAAAATTCTGGGATGAGTTCTTTTACATCAGTCATGGATTCATATGATGAAAGGCGCCAGGTTGTGTTAGTAGAATGGAAAGTTCTGTCTGGAATATCAAAACTCTGATCTGAAAATGATGAAATCATATTAGATTAATTAGAAATTAATATATCACACTTAAGTATTTGGTGATCAACAAGGAATACATTTAATTCTCTGCATCTTATTTATGTGTATGCACTTTTACTGATGCAGACATACATTATATATTTCAGCACTTCTATTTCTAAGGATTGTAAAAAAAATTAAAATAAATATTTGTAATGGTTTGTTGGTTCTGTGTTGGGACTATCCAAATACTGCCTATTCGAAGCTAGGAAATTAAAACTATTTACACCATAGGAAAATGTACCTTGATAAGCTAAAAACATCTTTGTGAAAGGAGGCATTCTAACCAGAAAGTGAAGAACTGTTCCACTATTTGAATAATGAGATCCATAATGATAAGGTTGTACAGGAGGCATTGGATCATCTTCTCTAGCTCCTTTACGATATTCTTCTTCTAGGTACTGCAGCAGAAAAAAAAACAGAAGAAAAAACATGCATTTTTTGTATTTTTAAAAAAATTATTTCCAAAAATTATTTTTAAATTATTTTTTGAAATAAAAATTAAAAAAAGACATGCATTTCTGATTAATACATTAGTGCTTGACTTACAACTGTAATTCAGCCCAAAATTATGGTTGTAAGTCATGCTGGTTGTTAACCATGGACCATGCCCAATTTTACAAGCTTTTTTTGTTGTGGTCATTTAGCAAAAGTTGTGGTTGTAAAGCAAATCCATTCTCTATAATAGGTATTTTTTACTGGAAACTGAAAGTAAACGGAGGCTTTTGGCAAAAAAAAAGCCCATTGTAAGCTGTGGTCATGTGGCTGAAAAGAGCCATAAATAGAGGCTGGCTGCTGATTGCCCCAAATGTGATCAGGTGGCTGGGGGGGAGGGGGAAGTCTTCACAACTTTGAATCCAGGTCATAAGTAGCCTTGGGGAAGTCCATTGTAACTTCAAATGATCATAAGTGATACTTGTGTACAGCAATACTAAACTAGTGCTGTTATTTAAATCAGCAATACAATGAACTGATTACTTAATCTTATCTTTGGATAATAATTTAAAAATTAATTTATCAATCAACATGATCAAAATGAAAATTTAAAAAGTAATTGCCTATGTATAAAACAGATTAAAACTTCAGATATAAACATTGGATGTCATCAGGACTAAAGAGACCATCAACAGTGTCATCATGCAATGAACATTTCATTCAAGACAGTCACAAAGAAGAAATCTGAAATGATTTTCTTCAGCTGCTAAGTACACAGATCATTTATATTTTCATAGATTACTTACTAATATTACTACCAAAGTAGCAATTAACTGAAACTAAACTAACTCATTAGCCTCAAAATTGGTTGGACTCTAAGCTGCAGCAACAAAGAAAAGAGGCTCCCACAACAAGCTTGCAATCATTTGAGAAGACAATTATCTCTTATCAAAAACTAGAATGAGGAGGATTATTGAATATTTTATTCCTTTTTGCTCATTTGAATAATGAGGCAGGCAGTTAGCAGAACACAAGGCAAATTTCATGGTTTAATACTGTTCTCTCTCTCTCATACCTGTTTGATTATAAATATGAATGATAGGAACTCAAATATTTCAGTACCTTGTAAGTGTCCACATAACGATCTTCCTTTTCCTTTGACTGTACAGCTATCGGCTTGATCAAATTTCTGAAATTACACCAATATTACAATTTGTCAATTTGTCAATTCCAGAACTTAAGGAACACAACAATGCAGTCTAATGGATTTTTTTTTCACTAGCATATGTGAATTTGACAGGAAGTGATATATCATTTTAAAAGGCAAGCTATTATATTTTTACCTATAAACAGATGGGTCATTTAAGTCCAATGTTTCACTAGTATAGTCGGAAAGTATAAAGGGAAATACTGGATACTGCATGAGATCGTTGAAGGAACGCCCAGCATGTTTATTTAAATGAGTGAGGTATTCAAAATTAGTGATCTGTCCAGTGTACCACAGATGGGTTAATGCAGTAATGTTGCCATACTCCAAGAGATTAGGAAGATTGTTTGTTAGGATATTGTGGTACACATCATCCCGCACCTAAAAAGAATCAAAGAAATTTTTAACCAAGCCTTAAATCATGAATCTTTTGAAATATACATTTGCAATATATTTGACCAGTCATGTGTTTATTTTAGAACTGTAGCCAGAGTAATACATACATATCTTCATGCCTCATTCACCTCTTGATAAGTAGTCTCATGAATAGATGCTTGTCTTCCCTTTCCAAAATAAGCTGACTTTGCAAAAAATGCCGCTTAGTAATAAGCAGGCATATACAATGGAAGGAAGGCTATTGCTGAGTGCATTGGGTTGTATCCCAAAAATTGTAAGCTGCCCTGAGTCTCCGGAGAAGGGCGGGATATAAATATGAATTTAAAAAAAATAGGTTGCATACAGGCAGTTCTCTACTTACCATGGCGATTGGGACCAGAATTTCTGTCACTAAGCAATGCAGCCATAAAGGGGAAGGAAGGTGTGGCACCACTTGGGGAAGGTGCATAAGACTGCACAATGATGTGTGAGTGGCCAGTGTGGCACAAGTACAAAGGGGTCAGGGAAGGGTGTGCAGGTGTGAAAGACTGATCTCAGCAACTTGCTACCTTCTCTGTCAACTTCCCCACTGACATTCTGGGAAGACTGCAAATAAACAATCACAGGATTGTGGAGAACTTCAGCCAGTTCTAAGCATGAATTGGTGGTCAAGTGCCCAGATCATGGTCACGTGACAATAGGGTGGCTGGAAGGTTAAGGACCAGTCACAACCACCATCTGTTCCATGCTGTTGTATCTTTGAACAGTGGCTGAATGAATGGTTATAGGTTGGGGACTACCTATGCATGCCCACTTGCCCACAAACCTGTTCATGCTATATGTCTATGGAGATTCTCAGTCATCCAGGTCATGGTTGTCCCAAAAGTGCTTTTTCAAAAGGCAACTGGACTTTCTGGTTTTTCTTTCAAGATGTTTCACTTCTCATCCAAGAAGCTTCTTCAGCTCTGACTGGAAGGTGGAAAATGGAAGGATTTGTACTCCTTGCAGACAGCCACTCATTTGCATTCTTTTAGTGAGTCACTTCAACGACTCGTAAAAGAATGCAAATGACCAGCTGCCTGCAAGTAGTATAAATCCTTCCATTCCCCATCATTCAGTCAGAACTGAGGAAGCTTCTTGGATGAGAAGTGAAACTTCTTCAAAGAAAAACCAGAAAATCCAGGTGCCTCTGAAAAAGCACCTTTGGGCTTGTTCATGATATCAGATAAGATGTCATCACTATGACATCTGTGGAACTTTTCCACTATAATCTCTCAATCCACAGAATCCGTCACAAGGGAGAGAGATTCTGATCAATCATCTGAATTAAACTATGATTATTTCTTTTCTCTTGTGATCTGTTATAATATCTATTAATATAGTGGTTTTAAATACTTCCTGCTGTACATTGACATGGGTAACCTTGGGGGCAGAATATAACCTCCTAGCCTTCTGGAGGGAGACATGGGAGAACTTCTATGATACACAGTATATCTATAATCAAAAGTGAGACTTTCCATCTACTGGATTCAAGTAACCTCTTCAGGGTACCTGGGTTTTAGCAAAGAATTGTTCCTTTCCCAGATATACATGCAAACCAGCAAAGGTTGGAATCCAGAGATGGCTCTGCTGCTCAGTTTTTCTCTGCCTGGACTCCCTTTGAGTTCCTTTGCAAATTTTCACGCAAATGAAACAAAATTACACAAAGTTCCATCCAGCATACCTACCTTTATGTTGTCAAAAGCTAATAGCAATGTTCTGCCATTTGTTAAGAATATTTCTACAGCATTATCTCTTAATTGCCACCAACGTTTGTGCACTTCTTTGATTTCTTCAAATGTCCAAGAAAATGATGCTGGCTCAGTTTCTCCATGAACACTCTAGAAAAAATACAACATGTTAAAGCAATTAGCTTCTTAATAATAATAACATAACCCAGAATGCACTTCTCTGACATGGAAATATTTTAATGCTTTTGATATTTTTGCTTAGAGGATGCATAAATTCTTATTGTTTTATGTTGGTATTTTATGGCAAATGTCAGTGTTAATAAATATACGTATTCAATGCATTTTAAATAAGTAACAAACCTTTCTAACTAACTTAAATACTTTCAGACGCCAGAAATTTATGAAATTTACCTAATGTTTTACATTTTCTTTCAACAACTGACATAAAAATGGATGTCTGGATTTCTAGGATTCTTACATATTATAGATTTTCCTTGAATTATAAACATATTTAAGAGTATGATTTAAAACAATTCAAAACTTTTACTTACGGAATTTTCAATAATTTCAGAAGCATTGTCTTCCACAAAATACATTCCACATTTGCCTGCAAAGTGAAAAATATTTACGAAATATTTTTAATGTATACATTATTTATTTATTTATTTATTTTATTGGACTTATATGCCGCCCCATCTCCGAAGACTCAGGGCGGCTCACAATTAAAACATACAATACAATAATTATTTTAAAAAGAATTAAACAATTTTAAGCCCAATAAAACCAAATTAAAATACTTAAAATTATCCCATGGCCCTGGTGAGGTAATCACAGCCCGATTTGGTCGAACAACCAGGTCTTTAAATCGCGGCGGAAGGTGCGGAGGTCAGGGGCCAGACGGAGGTCCAGAGGCAGTTCATTCCATAAGTCGGGGACCGCTACAGAATAGGCTCGTCGCCGGGGGACCACCAGCCGACACTGACTTGCCGACGGGACCCGAGGAGTCCCTGCCTATGTGCCCGCGAGGCGGGTGGCACTCGATATCGGCAGGAGCCGCTCCCTTAAATATTGTGGACCCATGTCGTGTAGGACTTTGAATGTTAAAGTCAGAACCTTGAATCTCACCAGTGCAACCGGCAACCAATGCAGGCGCAGGAGGGGGTAATATGGGAGAATCGGGTAACTCCCATCACCACCAGCGCGCGCATTCTGCACCAGCTGCAACCTCCGGATGGTATGCAAGGGCAGTCCTAAATAGAGAGCATTGCAGTAGTCGTCGTGAGGTGACAAGGGCATGAGTGACTGTACGCAGGGCATCTCGGTCCAGAAAGCGGGAGAAGCTGGCGAACCAGCCGGACCTGGGCAAAGCCCCTGGCGGCGGCCCCACCTGATCCTCCAATTGGAGCCGCGCATCCAGGAGGACCCCCAGGTTCCGCCCTATCCACAGGGGCAACACCACTCCCCTATGGTCAATGATGGACACTCCTGACTGGACCGAGATGCCGGTATGCACAGCCACTCAGTCTTGGCCGGATTGAGCCGAAGCATGTTTCCATCCATCCAGGTCCGTACCGCATCCAGACAGCGAGTCATCACGGAGAGGGCATCACTGATCTGGCCTGGGGTGGAGATGTATAGCTGAGTATCATCAGCATACTGATGGTATCTCACCCCAAACTCACGGATGATCTCACCCAGCGGTTTCATGTAGATATTGAATAAAAGGGGGAGAGGACCACCCTGAGGGACCCCACAAGTGAGTGCCCTTGGGACCGACCTCTGCCCCCCCCGTCAACACCGATTGCGACCGCCCCGAGAGGTAAGAGAACCACCAAATACAGTGCCCCCACTCCCAACCCCTCGGCGTGCAAAGGATACCATGGTCGATGGTATCGAAAGCTGCTGAGAGGTCTAATAGGACCAGGACAGAGGAAAATCCCCTGTCCCGGGCCCTCCAGAGATCATCCATCAGTGCGACCAATGCCGTCTCCGTGCTGAAACCAGGCCGGAAGCCCGATTGGTACGGATCTAGGTAGTCCGCTTCATCCAGGAAAAGTGGAAACTGCTGAGCCACCACACTCTCCACAACCTTCGCTAGAAAACGAAGGTTGGAGACTGGACGGAAGTTGTCTAACACGGTCAGGTCCAGGGCAGGCTTCTTCAGGAGGGGCCTCACCACCGCCTCTTAGAGTTATCATGGTTCATATTTAACCTATATATGATATCAAAAGACTGACATAAAAATAAGTTTTATTTAATTTATTAAACTTAGGTATTGCCCATCTCCAAACTGACTCTGGGCAGTGTACAATAAAAGCAGATAATATAGAAAATACAATATAATAAAATCATAAAAGAGAACAAGAACCATTGGCAAATGGTTAACAACCCAACACTATTGTTTTTAATGTTTTAGTGTGTTTAATTTTATAGTTTTAATATTTCATGATTTAATTTTGGAGTAAGAGCTACCTAGATTTGGTTAGTAGATGGGCAGCTATATAAACATTTTAAATGAATGAATGAATGAATGCATACATTCAAAGGGGGCTCCAGCCACCATAATCCAAGTCAGGTCTTTAAGGCTCTCTGGAATGCCAGCAGGGTCTATATATGATGATGAAAAGGTCATCATCATCATCCCACTTTGATCCTATTAACATTCCTTTCTTCTAAAACTGCTTTTAAGACTGAGATGAAGGTAATTTTTGAAAGTATGGAAAAATTCCGACAGGCTAAATTATATCTTTGGACTAAATTACTTCTCCCATGCACTGCAGAATGTATCTCCTGGCTGTTATTCAGAAGAAAACAACTAGATTTGCTATTCTTGCAGGTATCAAAAGTATTCATCTCAAAATTACTTCCTGTATATAAGAATCAGATACCTTGGTCAAATACACAGTTAAGGGGAAAAAAGATTTACCTAGTAACAATTCACCAGGGGTCTCTCTAGATGGGGCCACATTTATACACCTTCGATTAACTCTGCAAAGAGATACAGTAAAATATGACAAATTCAAATACTACGGTAATATAAAACCAAGAATGGTAGATCCTAGTTAGCACATGTGAAATTTACAGGCAGAATATTTCTTCCTTCCCCCTCCTGTTTCTTCTACCACCTCCTTTCTTCTGAGATGTAGAGACTGGTTGATGGGAGCCATGCATCCCATAGTTTGGGCTCAAACCCAATAGATGTTTTTAAGGTAAATGGTCTTTTGGATTATAATCTATTCCCTAGATATTAGCAGGATACACACACACACACACACACACACACACACACACACACAGAGTACATACCTACATAAATACAGATGGAGGGGAAGAAATGTAAACAGTTAAGTCCAATGAATTGCATTACTAACACGGGCTAAATACATTTAAAAAAATATGGATGTGGTAATAACTGAGCCCTCCTCTTATCATTTAAATTAGCCTGACCTCCTGCTCCCCCATCTACCTGCTGCTCCATTTACTTGTTCAACGTGCACTCATGTTTCTATAACTCAGGCCTCATTTGTGAGAAGCTTTCTAATTACAGACAGATGATTCTTAAGCATCCTGTGTATAAGTACTTCCACAAAATGATGACCCTGCATTATATTAACTTTTTTCACAACCACTCTGACCCTTTGAAGTTTTTGACTTTTCCAGAGAACTGACCTTATATGCTCACTGGCAGCTTTGTCTTTTACTGTAGAAGAGTGAGATGAGTGTGTTTTGTCTTCAAACAGATAGGCCAGAGGGGGCTTAAGAACCTCTATTAAGAAACAAAACAAAACTTTTATGTTTTAAATTTTTTTTAGAGAAAGTAACTGGACTCATAAAGAATACTATAACCTACCTTCCAATTTCTGCCTGTCTTTGAGGAGGTATTTATTTGGAATAGTTAAGTAGCACCTCTGCAAGCGGCGTCTCTCTCTGTTAGGTCCTTCAGTTGGGTCCAGCTGCCAAGATGTTGGGTAGGAGGCAGGGTCATACCAAAGAGCCCTGCAGAAATCAACCGATAAGAGTCTGGCTTTAGTATTATTGTTTATTAGTTATTACCTTCTTTAGCTCCTGCTTTTTTGGTGTTATTATTATTTTCTCTGTTGTCTCTCAAGTACACTGAATGCTTCTGTACCGGAAAGAAATTCCTTATGTTTCTAATCACACTTGGCCAAATAATGCATTCAATTCAACCCCACTCAAACAGAAGCACTGGAGTAAGGTTGATACTCTATCCCATGTCAGGTACAGTATGCAAGAATCTGACTCTTGATATTATTTTATATTACATCAACGAGTTTCCATTCTGAGCTGAAAAATTACAGTCAATATAATGTCAGGTACAGTATGCAATCTTACCTTCGATTTCATCAGCCCATTCTGATGAGCTTCAAAATATTACATGTATGATATGCAGTTTTGCTCAGCCGGGATAAGAAACAGTCAATCCCTCAGGAGAGATAAAGCTGGGGATGATAATTTTGAAGGCCAAATAAATCAGCTTGATCTGCTGCTTCAGTGATACATTAATTTGGAATGAAATAGATGTGATTTTTTTTTCTCCACATTTTACATTGCTATAACTTGACCAGATTTTTAGGTTGTAACAGAGAAAAGGTTATTTGGTTCATAGCCATCTCGCCCTATACTGATTCTGAAGAATTGCAGAGTTTGCTTCTTTTAAGGGAAATAAAGGCAGAGTTTCAAGCCCTTTAAAATACAAATCTGAATATAAATCAAATTCTATTTCACAAATGGGAACAGCTATCTCCAATATTTTTTTCTCATTAAGCAATAACAGGAGTCATTAATTTTTTGAAAAGTAGAAAGGTAGCTGCTTACCTATCATGTGTAAACTGCTGAATGAGCTCCTGCCAGTGTCTGCTAGCACTTAAGTCTGTTTTATACATCCCCCTGATGTGCTGAATCACCTTCTTTCTTTCCATTCCCTGGGACAGAGAGGCAGCCTGAGTGATGTCCCCTGCAATTTTAGAAATCTCCTTTGACTTTGTTTCCAAGCGCTGAAACAGACTAAATTGAAATAACCAATTTAAAAGACAGCACCATCTACATTAAGGAACAAACAAAGCAAGCATTGTATCAATCTGTAGCTGGGATTTTCTATTCATAAGGATTTTTTTCTGTTCCTCTCTTTTAGTTTAGCCAATCAATCCCCTTCCCCCCAAATGTCTCCTCTAAAGTTAAAAGATTTTTTTTTTCAAATTAGATTCAATATGGATTGTAGCATTCAGAAGAAACCACTCAAACCACCAACTTTGAGATAATGCCGGGCATAACCATAATTTAATTCCATAGCATAACATTGAAGCCATCCTACTGTGAAAAGAAATGGATAAAAAGAGAAAACCTTTGATGCTAGAAAGAGAAATGTTATGCTGTTTGACTCTTCCATCCCACATTGTATAATAATGAAGCATATGGCATTCCATGCTTTTGCCAAGATGCACTGAGATTTTTAAAAAGCACACTCCAACAATATCTTCAGAGGGAAGTAAACTAGACTGGTGCCTGTCTTGATGAAGTCTCAATGGTTGAGGCAACATCTATTTTTATTCTTAGTAAAAGCAGTAGCAACTTACGTTTGCCAGTTGTTGGCCATTATCTTTTCCCAAGCAGCTTTATTCACCTCTTCTTCACCCACATATTTCTTATGGTCCTGATAAGCAGTTAAAAAAATGATTTACTTTTTCATCTATTTTCTTAATATCAAATACAGTGGTTTGGTACAGCAACCAACCAGAAAGGTACAGACTTCAATAGATAGTTAAGACTGCTGAAAGAAAAATTGCAACCAGCCTGCCTTCTGTGGAAGATCTGTATATTGCGTGGATCAGAAGGAAGGCTGAGAAAATATCTACAGACCCCTCACTTCCTGGACATAAACTGTTTCAACTCCTCCACTCAGGACACCATTAGAGGGCATTGCATGCCAAAACAACTAGAAAGGGTAGTTTTTTTCCTCATCCCATATGTAATTCCCACAGCACTGTCTTGTGTCTAAAGATATTAATTCACATAGTAGTCTAAGTATTAATTCACATTCATCTATTACTATTATCCTTTTCATCTTTCCTATTACCTTCTATTATTGGTATCTTATGATTGTATTACTTTGTTGTTTGTATGTATACTGAGAGCGTATGCACTGGAGACAAATTCCTTGTGTCCAATCACACTTGGCCCATAAAGAATATTCTTCCATTCCATTCTATTTTGAATACTTTAATATTACTTACCTATTGCAGCCAAATTTAACGATAGTTTTCTATTTTTGTTTAGTGTATTACAATTATTTTAAGAAATACATTTGCTGAGACAGAGAAGCTCCAAATTACAGTGAAGACATTACACACATATACATTTATCATTATTTTTGTGTATCTGCATGCAATTTTCCTAGTATATGTACTTTTTGCAAATAATTCCCTTCAATTAATTTCCCTTCCTTATTTTTCCAAAACTATGGGTTTTGTGCAAATCTTTTCCTAGTAAGTTCATTTTTACATATATTTCTTTTTGAGACAACCGTAGTACATAATTTGAAGAAAAACATATCTTTGCATGAATCTCAGTGTTCATATTGAATTGAAACTGCAGAATTGTTTAACTTTCTATTGAAATGGGAATTTCAACAGATGGCCCATGTCTAACTTTGCAAATATGTTAATGATACAAATGTAATCAAGTCATACTATTCTATAGATTTACATACCTCTTCCATTGCTTTTATGAGGTCAGGTTTTGGTGGAGCATTGAGAGGAATATATTTGTACCCACAAAGTTTTAATGTGTTCATAAATGCTCCAACCGATATCTGTTCTTCTTTGGTTAATTCATCTTTGTGATCATGCATTAATTCAAATAAATACAGTGACAACTTAGGCCCATGCTGCAATAATAATAATATATATAATAATAGAGCAGTTACAAATTAAGGACTATAGAAAAAAAAATCAAGATACTCATTTACGTATTTTATAATTATTCAAAGCATATTTAACATGTTTATGCACACAAATAGATTTTAGAGTTTGTGCCGTTTGAACAACAGTTCCTTGGGTAACATGGTTAAAGCCTTTTAAAGTTGAAGGGACCCACATGGCTGATTTATTATATACCGTAGCTTGATACAGGTAGTCCTCCACTTACGATCACAACTGAGCCCAATATTTCTGTTGCTTGGGGAGACAGTTAAGTGAGTTTTGCCCCATTTTAAGACCTTTCTTGCCACAGTTGTTCAGTGAATCACAGCAGTTGTTAGGTTACCAACACCTTTGTTAAGTAAATCTGGTTTCCCCATTGACTTTGCTTGTCAGAAGGTCACAAAAGGTGATCACATCCCATTCATGATGAAGGCACCATTTAAGGCACTTCCAGGATGAAAGGCTTGGTCAGTGATATCACTGTCGTGGGGACTCTTTTCATGTCCCTGTCAAGGAACTGAAATGACGCACCCTGCCATGCTGCCGCACTCGGGTCTCAAACACGAGCTTGCTAACTTCTGACCTAGCGTCCTAACCACTTGAGTCACTGTGCTGTAGGTGATCACATGATCCCCTCATAAATCTGAGTCACTTGACAAGTGTTTGAATTTTGATCATGTGACCATGGAGATGCTGCAATTATTGTGTGAAAAACAGTCATAAGTCATTTTTTAGAGTATCACTGCTAACTTCAGACGGTCACTAAACAAACTATTGTAAATCAAGGACTACCTGTAATCTACTATTAATGAAATCATTATCAAAAATTCCGCTGAGAATGCATAATTCTTTGGCATATCTAAATGTCTTTACAAGCTATTAAATAAAGATACTTTCCATATCACCAGTGATGCAAGAAGACAACAAACATGGGCCAGGGCCTTTTCTTAACATGAATTTGTTCCTTTACCAGATGTAACTACTAAAACACTTACTAAACAAAAGCCACAGCTCAATGGCACAGCACTGCTTTACAACTAAAAGAACTTCAGATACAGAAAAGGAGCTTCCACTACACTTCAGGGTCAACAGAAATGAGCTAAATGGGTCTGCAGTCTAACAGAGAGATTCTATCACTATGCTGACGTGCTCTCAATTCACCTTGATCTTCCATATCATATCTCCATTGACAATCCTATTAAGAATGACTTAAAAGCATGTTGAGGAGACTTGGGGGGGTGGATGCCATAATTAGTTGTAAGAGGGAAAAGCCCTCATAGGTGCCACATTTGATCTGAAAAATAAGTAGCTGATATAGAACACTGCGCTTATTTACTGATAACACAGTATTATTAGTTATGAAATACTTGCATTGCTTTTTGTTTGCCTCAAGGTACAATCCTAGGCAATAATTTCAACCACAAATGAACTTCATATTTTAAGCCCAATTTCCTCAGGCAATAATTTATCCCATGCGATTTCCTACTTCTTCCAAATTTTGGCAAATGTGGCTTTGGTTCAAAGAATGTCAGTTCACAGGATAAAACTATCATCTATTAAGACCACATTTTTTCATATAAATTCCTCTTATCAATATTACATTGAATAAAAAAACCCTAAAGAAAGCCACCGGTAGAAATCTAAAATATCATTTCCCAAACATACAACAGGCTATTAACAAATGGAGCTCTACGGAGCTTGGGCATTTTAACCATTTTAACCATTCTTCAAAAAACATTAGAGCAATCTATGGAGCTTGGGCATTTTAACCATTTTAAACATTCTTCAAAAAACATTAGAGCAATCTCCCTTCAAGCTTTTAAAAGTGCTAGAATTCGTACCTGCAAAGTTGCACTTAGACACTCTCGCAAAATCTCCTGGTGGTTAATTTCATGTAAGAATTCCAAAATGTGCTTTCGTTCTTGCAAAGAGCGTGTTGGAGACAAAGCATGCACGAGCAGTCGCCCAAGCTGCACTCGAAAAGTATCCTTACAAGACAAGAGAATTTTCTTCCACTGTTGCTTGGGGGTACTTAATCTGGAAGTGCCCTAGGCATGAGAAAAGTTAAGTTATCCCCAAAGATTCTTCTTTCTCATCTAAGAACAAAACACATGACTAATACGATACAAGCATTTGACTAAAATGAAGTACTCTTAAAGGGTTTGTTTGCTTTACAAAGATACATATCACATTTTTGTTGGCAGACATAAACCATAACCTTTACTAAAATATCTGGAAGGACTCCAAACAACAAAACATTGATTCTAGTTGACTGAAAACTTAGAAAGGTGTAATTCTGTACAGTACATATTAAAATAATGTGTAACGTGTAAACTGTTATTTACCTTATTATTCCATTCAAAGCCTCCTGCACCTCAGGCAGATATACAGACACTATAGCAAGGGTCCCCAATGCCAAGGCGATGGACCACTACCGGTCCATGACCTGTTCAGAATGGGGCGCACAAGCAGCAGGTGAGTGTGCAAAGCTTTATTTGCACATGTGCAGGATTAGATTGCACACACGAAACCATCCCTCCTCCTGCAGCTGCCAGTCTGTGGAGCCAAAGAGGATTGGTACTGCTGCTTGGTTAAAAGTGGGAAAATCAAAAAGGAGGAAATATCTGTCTACAAAGTGGGTGGGCAATTAATTTTCCCAAAGGGCCACCTGAGAAACTGGGACTTTTGTGGAGAGGTGCTGTCACCCTTTCAACCGCCATTCCCTGCCACCATGGACCAGATAAGGATAGTCAAAGGGCTGAACGTTATCTGGGCTACAGAAAGCAGTAAGATTGGATCAGAGGAATTGATGAACTTTAGGAGGTAATACATAGCACAACCACTTACAATAGATAATCCGATTCCTTCAATCATTATTTTAAACATTTCTCTGAAGAAAGTGTTTCTTGGAGTAAGTTCTTTCTGTTCATCCTCCTTTTCAGTCTTGTCCTGTTGGGAAACTATTCTGGAAGATCTATTCTGGAATGGGATCTCAATCATTTCAGGGCAATTTTCAGAAAGGTCTGCAAATTTGAAAAAGGATTATACGGTCAACGTTAACCTAGATTGTCTTGATCCAAGGCCATAGTCATCCCACTGTCTACGCTGCACTTGCATGGGTGGTAGAATACAGGAAGTAACAGTTTTGAATGCAGTTGAATTGAATGCAATTGAATTTTATTCAATTCTTTAATTTGCATTAAAAGGACTTCAGGCTATCATTTTCTTTGCTGTAAAAATGAAAGTAGACTAAGAAGACTTTGGGGTAATTGAAAAACACATATAATATGTTAAGTCATTGCTAAAATAGTGCCAGCTGTCAAGACAAGCAACATGTCACTTTTTCACGTCAAATTTTAAACTGTACCAATATCTTGCATTTAAATGTGCAAACATTTCTAAAGAAAGGATTTGGAATATTTTAAAAATACAGGAAGAAGAAAAGTACAGTGAAAATTACTGAAAATGAAAAAGGAACTGCAGAATGAAGCAACAGTAAGTGTTGCAAGTGTCTCAGGCACCTGAAAGCAAATCCTGGCTTTTAAGAGTTCCTAACCCACATCAATGACTGCTTCCAAGGACAAGACAGGGGGCAAAGCCTGAAATGAACAGCCCTGATTTAGGACCACTAATGGAATGGGCTGCTAAACTCAGGTATCACAGTGGGATACATGTGTAACAAATGTTAATGAAGCCAAGAAATCAAAACATCATGAGTACTGTACATGTATCCTGGGCACAAATATTAAGGAAGAACAAAACAAGGAACTATTTTTAAATGAAGAACAATATTTGCTTCTGCAGTTGTTTTTACGGCACAAAGACCTGGGTTTAAGCAAAAATCTATTTGTGCAGCACTGCTTTCCTGCCCACTGAATCCTTTGTTACTACTAAAAACTCTTCCTATCCCAGGGTTGGTGGAGAACTGAATGAAAATTAACCAGTCTTTTGTGAAAACAACAAATAACAAACTCAATATGAAAGCTACTGCATTCCATAACACCCAGAGTTATAAACTGGATTAGAAATGCCCTGCTGTACAAATATGGAACTTTAAAAAGTCCTGGTTGCCATAAGGGGAAGATTTGCCATTCACACAATGCATGTCATGGATAGCTATAGCACATAGACACAGCTGATGATGATAAAAGGCAAGTAATTCATCCAAGAATCTAAACACAAGACCAAGATGTAATCAGGATCCCCAAAATCATGTGTAATATTTCTATCATTTCTTTCTAGACGTCTCCCATATAAATGCACATTCTGCAAGACATAGCATGGTCTACCACATTCTGCCACTGATCTTTCCACTTGAGTCTTTCTGTTTCTAGTTTCCTCCTACCCTGAGGCCTGTCTTCCCCACCATTATCCAAGTACCTCCTTCATTCATTCTCAGCCTTTCCTTAGTTGCTCCAAGTCTCTTGGTTTACTGAATGGTGAAAGTGGAATCTGATATGCCTTTTATTCCTGAAGAATGAATTCATATGGGATGCGGAGACATGTGGAAGAATTTAATGACAGGCAATTCAAAACCAACCACTTTAAAGCACTTTTGCCTCTATTATTATTATTTAGTTAAAAGCAATAGCCAGGACATGCAAAATATTCTGTCACACAACTTCCAACATTATAATGGACCATAATCTGCATAATCTTTCTTTAGGGCTACCTTTAAAATATTGTTTAATAAATAATTACAATATACAATTCTTTCTGCTGCAGTTTGACATATTGCTCAAGTGATGTGTCTTAATGGATTCCAAAAATTCCTTAAGAAAGCTGATATTAGCACTGTGGATTAATTTTCATAAAAATGTTGGAAAAATATTACCTTGATACATGAATCTATTGGTGGTTAATACAGTAATCCTCTGTAACCTCTGTGTAAGCTCTGCTTCAGTGGCACAAAGAGAACTGTCTTGACTCATTCTACGTAGCACCATAAAATCCAGTTCATCGTTTGCAATTGCATGCATTCGCATTAGGAATGTCTCAGACTGAGCAATAGAAAATGTTCTTGCTGCTTCAAAAATGAAAAGAAAATGCCAATAAAACTTCACTGATAAATTCTCTGATGAAATTTTAAATTGTAAATATCAAGTGTCCATAGTATTAGTTGTGATAGCAGGGGGAAAGATTTTTTTTCCCCTTTTGCCAAGGATCATTATATAAGGCAGAATTATTTAGCAAAATGATTTTTTTTTTAATTATATTTATATGCCGCCCTTCTCCAAAGACTCAGGACGGCTTACAATTTTTTGGGATACAACCCAGTGTGCTCAGCAATAGCCTTCATTCCATTGTATATGCCTGCTTATTACTAAGCGGCATTTTACAAAGTCAGCTTATTGCCCCCAACAAACTTGGGTCCTCAATTTACCTACCCTGAGAGGATGGAAGGCTGAGTCAACCTTGAGCCTGGTGGGATTCCAGCCTACAGTAATTGTAGACAGCTGGATCTTAAGTGCAGGCATTTAACAGCCTGAGCCACCAAGGCCCTTCTATTATTACAGGTTAAAAGCAGGTCAAGAGATTCTGCTCGTAAACTTAACTAACGTAATAAAAACATTTTGATAATACTTTGTATAGAGATATATTTTCTTTTAATGTTTACTCATCTTCAATAAACTTTAAAACTTAAAAAAAGACTGTACACTTCACCATAGAACAGTGAGTAACCAAATTATAGTCAAAGATTGCTCAGTTAAGAAACTTACCAGCAATACTTTTACGTTTTTGAAATATAGCCTGATAATCTTCAAATGATAAATGGAGTGAATTGCTTAAATGCTCTGAATCTGGATTTCCTACAGTTTTTATATACTTTACAGCTGATTGCAAGACTGTGAATTGCAAATTAACTGCCATTTCTGAAAGCAACAGAGATTAAACAAACAATCATTTTTTCTGATTATTTCAAAGATTAAATAATTCAAACAGATAATTCACACAAAGGAATTTGCAGCTTACTCCGTGTTCTGTCATTTTGCTCATCTGCAGATGTCCAAGTAACACCATAAGATCTTCAATAATCCGAAAATATTGTATTCCTGAACAGCTGCAAGCATGGATTGTCACTGCTGCAAGTAACTGCTGTATATCACACACAAGTAATCTGGAGTCATTTGAGAGAATGCTGTGGAAAAGATGAAATCAGTTAATTAAATCCCATATTTTAGTCCCACATCCAAGTTCAACTGGTCCAGCTCTACTTCATTCCAATGGCTTACTGGGCAATTCCGAATATTTTGTTTAAAACTACATATGTCTTAAAAGCTGTACATTTTCTAAAAAGAACTCATGAACCTGCCTAGCTTCAAGCTATTTTAGTGACCGCATTTGAAATTACATAACATGTAACATGGTAATTAATCAATGTCCCCATGTTCATATTTGTGATTGAAAGTTGAAAGTCATTTATTTATATATTTATATAAAATATATAAGAAATGTATATATTTTTCCTTTACTATATATATTTTTCTTTTTTCCTCTTTTTCTTTTCTTTTTCTTTATTCTTTTTTTTAGTTTCTATTAGTTTTTATTGTTGCAATTGTAATCTCTAATTTACAATTAGAATTAACTCTAAGTTAATTAAAAAAAGATGACATTTAATTAATGGGATCTGGAGTACATCCATTTCGCCTGGACATACCTAAGACAGCCAGCCCCTCAAATAACCAGAGTGTATGACATAAATGGCTTTATGTCTTCTTCCAATTCATGCCATTCCTTGGAAGCCTGTACCTTAAATGAATGTCTCAAAAATAATCTAAGTTATCTAATTGTTCTACAACAAAAGAAAAATAAAATACCACTTACTTGGCTTCAAGTCCATTAAGTGTTGCTAAAGTATTACAGATCACATACAACAAGCCATTATCCAACAGCATGTCTGATATTTTAGGACAGGAATTTATGATTTGCAGTAGGAAACAAAAGAAGTTATGTAAGAGGATGCAATCATGGAGGGAATTCTCAATAAGGCCCAGAACAGGAATGACAGACCACTTTTGAAAAAGTCCAGCATTTTTCACATCTTCTAGATCAAAGCTATAAAAACAGTAATAATGCAATCTTAGAAACAGCAAGGCTTACATTTAAAAAATAGAAATATTACGTATTGCTATTGGCAATAAGAAATAGAAATATAATATGAATTTATCAATTTACATGTAATAACTTTAACTCAGTGATAAATTGTATGGATAAATGAAACTTTTAGTGGTGAATAACTACACATGACTCACTACATTATCTTTACTTATTTAATTACTAGAGCAAGATAGATATTTTCATATTATTTGCAGGATCTCAAAGATTACTTGTCTCTTAATATGAAAGCCACTAAGGAAAAATATCACCTCTCAACCACCTTCAAAAAGGAATTTGAAGAAGAGTAAGGGTGGCACACTGACTCTTTATAATAAATGTATTAATTGGTTTAACTAATCATTAAATTACTCAGAATCTTCAGGAATAAAGTGGCTACAGTAATTTACCAAAGCTTTATTTTTCCTAAAAATGCATTATTGATCAAAAGAGGGGGAAAGCCTATACTTACTCTTCATCCAGGCCAACTGATCGACCAAAAAGCATTTCTAGAAAGCATTCCATAAGTTCCTGTGTTCCTTGGTGAAGATACAGCTGATTAGCTAACAAGGAGAAACCTCGGTTCTTCAAAAACTTCTCTTTTTGTTCTCTAGTTGCTCTGCTAAAATAGGTGTTCAAAAGCTAGAGAGAGAGAAAATAAAGATCTGGAGTTTGTAATATATTCTGAGTTTTCGAACAGAATTTATACTGTTTCACTGATAAATACATTGTTACTATACATTATTTGTGAAGCTCTCAAGCATTACTTAGCTTTCATAAAACACATTAATAAAATGAAATGCTTGAAGAAATACATAGGCAAAAAAAATCCCATCCCAAACTGTTTTATATTTCATTAGTAATAGGAGAACTTATCATAGACCCTGAACAGAACTTGCAATCTGACCTCTATCACAGTGGCTGCCCTCTGAAAGAGCACTTCCTCAGAGATTCATATGCCTCTTACCCTGTTTTCCTTTTAAAAGTTTCTAGAAATATGGCTTTTTCCCAGATCCTGGTTAATGTGGGTTGTGAGCCTCTCATAGGATTTTCTCTTTTCTATTAGATGGCTATCTCTTTTGTCAGTTTTCTGCTTCATATATGGGTTCTGCATTGTTTTTATTGTTGTAAGACACCCAGATTCAGCATGGCATTAGGTCAGGGGTGGGATTCAACCACTGTTACTACTGGTTCAGTGATTATGTTTTAGGCCAAACAGCAGCAGACACAGAATCGGTTTAGTGTCTGCTGCTCTTCAGAGCTACCGGTTCTATAGAGCCAGGCAGAACTGGTAACATCCCTATTAGGATATATGCAGAGTAACCCTTGAGTAGCAAGGATATGCACATTGAAGTATTGTGAGAACAGTGATGAATAAATACACAGCCACACAGAGATACACCAAATTGTGTTAATGTTTACTCGAAGAAATAGCACAGTCTAATAAACAGTCCAGGTCATACACATTTTAACAGTCCAGCAGTATCCAGTTACAAAGTCTTCTTACCCTTTTCATGTCTTTTACAGCAGGCAAATATCAAAACCATAATACAACAGATAATCTTCGATATCAACAGAATATCAAAGTAAACAGAGTAGTCAGTATCAGTCCATATTTAGTCAGAGAGAAAATCAGTATCAGCATCAAGAGAGATCTTCAGTGGGAGAGAGAGTTAAACCATGATCTATAGCTCCCTCTTATGGCAACTTGCACTATATTCAACCAACCAGTACACAGCATAATACATTATAGTATTTTTCCTTAAAGCTACAGACATATATATTTGTGATTTATATATTGTCAACCCAACTACGTTATGTACATATACATAATAATCCCACCCCTGTATCAGGTGGTCTTCTCAATCTTAGAAAGGAAGGAAGAGGGGAAGGACATATTTTCTGGACCAAGGCATTTTATAAATGGGGGATATTTCTTTTTCCATATATGATTAACTTCAGCGGATGTTCTTAATTTCTATTTCAATGGGATATCATTGTTTCTTAATTATTTTAACACATAATTTTTTCTCTCTAGCCATTTCTCTCATTCTTATGCTTACTCACACACATACACATAGGTCCTTACTTTAATGACTCCTTGCTGAATGAGAGTAGATGGATGGTTCACAAGAACTATGAAAATGTCTGGCTGAATCAGCTTGTCCAATACATCTGGGAGCATCACATCTGGCAAAATTAAAAGAATTCTTCGCAGAAGGTGATACAGACCATGGCATATGAGTACAAGACAATCTTCTGTTGATCTGATGAAAATAAAGCCCTGCATTTTTAGGATATCCTATACTGGTATACAATGAGAGGAGATTGCATCTACCAGACAGACATGGGAAAGGGAAGAATATTACAGTCTGAACTAGCCCATTTCCTCCATATTTTTAGCATAACACGAGTTTTCAATAACACATGACATTCCAATGATTACACTATAGTCCATCAGTCAACCTTCATTACATCAACAATTAGCAAAAAATAAAGTACAGCAAAATGCTAAACACATGCCACTATTAAGAAGAGTTATTGTACTACTTAATTAAATATTTGCTGAACGAAAGTAAGAATTCAGTTTGAAATATATGCTCACTGTCTCACAATATACAGTAATTGCACTGTATGATGCATTACAATCCTAGTTGTAACTAGGCAAGATACTAGAAATATTCTTGCTAGGTAGACCTTTTTTACTGGTTTATGTAGAGAAAAATTCAGGCTCCATTGCTTTAACATAGCACTTGTTATTAACATATAATTTATATTTCTGTACTACTCCCAATAGGAGCCAGTTTGGTGCAGTAGTTATGGCATTAGGCTAGAAACCGGGAGACGGAGTTTTATCCCTGCCTAATGCACAAAAACAACTCAGTGGCCCTGGGTCAGTCATTCCCTTTCAGCCCCAGGATGCAGGCAATGGCATACCACTTCCAAAATTTTGCCAATAAAACTGAAGGCAATTGCCAAGAGTCAAGACTGACTCCAAAGCACATAACACACACTCCCCTCCCAAAAGCCACTGTACTCCCAATGCAATCTTCACCAGGTAGCTAAAATTAAATAGTATAAATGAACAGACTATTCCTACACATAGCAGCCACCACTTACCTGTTCGACACGCTTTCAAATTTTTGTGGAGCCCATTCGTTAGCTGAAGAAAAAGTGAGATGTTCCCAATCTTCTGAAGGCACATTCTTATAGCTGGGCCAGCGATATACAGTAGCCCCACTGGGAATGGAGAAGGCTAATCCCAAGCCTGCAAAATTGCCATGGCTTTTCTGTATAGGAGACAACCCCTTCAGATTATCAGGCCGCTTCAGAGACAACTCAGGAATAACATTATATTCACTGGGTTTCATTCCTGGGACTTTTTCATGGTTCTCAGAGGTTTTATCTAACAATTCTATCTCTTCTCTTGAAATACCCAGTGTTTCTGCAGGGGTTACTTCTGCCAATCCTACAACTGTTTTTGCAGATTCACAACTACTAATGAAATGCTCTTCCTCACTCCTTTTGAAAGCTTCTGTGTGCTTTATCAAATTGTTTTTCTGGAGTGGCTCAACTCTTTTAGGCTGTGTAACTTCATGAAGATTCTCAGCACTCCAGCCTATATTCCTAAGGAAACCTCCTGGATGCATTCTTGGCGAGGATATAGGAGATGATGGTAAGCTTTTACAGAGTCTTTCAGGTGCTTGATGAACTGTGTTTTGTGAGTTGCTTGCTTTGAAAGAATCATTTCCTGAGAAAACAGATATGCCAAATATCATTCACACTTCTTCCAATGGTCCATAACAAAAATGATTGTAATGAAACCAGTACATTTATTAATTCTGTTCTTGCATTTAATCTATAAAATACTCCTAGGGAAACTTTAAACACACTTTGATAGTTTTCTTTGTCAAGAAATATTTCAACGTGGTTCATTCATCAACTTGCTTTCAATTTATTACAAGCAGGTGATGAATCCAGTCCTTACAAGGCAAAATACCACAAGACAATAAAAGACAATGTACATCTCTGATTTGATGACAAGAATTCCTATGGCTTCTGAAGTCTACTTCCATTTTTTTCTGCTGCAGTTTCCACAGAGCCTAGCTACTATTTTTGACAACAGTACAGCTATATGTCAACTAAAAGCTGGAATTCTGATACTGTATACTATAAGGAGCTAAGATGTAAACTACAGCCCTTGATTGATGCTTTCTGCTCTATACTTGCTTCCTAACATACAGTAAATCAGGAGAGTAATATATTGATTTCACCAATACAAGCTGGATCAATGTGCATTTTGTCTTTCAAATCTGTGTTCAGTTTTAACAACTCTAATATAAATAAGGTTCCAATGGTTAACTCATCTGCAGCTTTTTTAGGTATAATTATTTTGATTACTTACCTTGCTGGACAGCAGAAAATCTAACTGGGCTCATCATAGCTAAAACTGGACTGTCAACAGATTTTCCACCACTACTGGAATTTCTCATAAACATGATGGATTGAACCTTCTCTTGAAAAATATTGCCATCTAGAAAAAGTAAACACGGTGAGTTAACACCTCAGATGATTTCACTCTTAAAGATAAAATTAAAAACATAGAAGCTTAGTCTATGAACTACACTTGTAAATATGATCTTAAGTCAAAGCCCTCCTGAACAAACATGCAATATTTCTTTGCTTCTGCTGACACTAATCCTAAAAAGGAACAAAACCTATGTATCCTTTGCTCTAAGAGATGGGAAGAAGCCAGAAAAGTGCAAGGCAATCATATGCATATTTGCTCAGAAGTACGAGTTCAGCAATGCATATCAGCTATGGAAAGAATTGCATCACAATATCTGTTTGTATAGTAAAGAGCTTTAATTTTCAAATTTTAATTTGCAAAATTCGAAAGATGAACACTACAAATAAACTGCTGGGCTCACTGAGCTTTTAAATAAATGTTTAGCTATTTAAGGCTGTAAAAAAAGGAGCTATGTGGGGCAGTTCATTATTTTTCCACTTGAAATTAAAGGTAAAATATTGAGGATAGAAAAGGACACCCGTGGGCATTTTACTATTAATTTCAAGAACAAAAACAATTTACCATCTGAAGTATATAATATAAATGTACATGGGGGCTATAGTGTTTCTGTTTAATCAAAAAGCTTTGCAAATTCCTTTATACACTGAAGACCTACCAAGGCTCTTTTGAGTTAATTTTAAGTAAATGTTTTTGAGAAGATAAAAATGAGCAACTTTCTAGCAGAATTTCACATGAACATAAGTGCCCTCACACAATAATCTATCAAAAAGCTTTACAGTCATATTAAGGCTGCAAAGTCATTCTTTATAGAAAATTGCAGCTCGTAGAAGCTAGGTGTGACATTAACAGCAACTTTTATGAAAAGATTCTTGGTGATAAAATGTCATGTCACAGCTACTTTTCACGTTTATACTGCAATGTTTCATTTTCACTAAATTATTCCTTTTAGCTTTTTCAAATTACATACCTTTTTTCCTAATACAATGAATTCAATATTGTAAGATAAGAGGCCATTAACATTTAACAGAACAGAACTAATTATAGATACAACTAAGTTTTGAGAAGAAATAAATCAAAGCAGAGGTTATAGAATGATTGAGATGGGGGAATGGAATAAAATAGTTCCGCTACTTAGAATGGTAACCTGCTAGTGTCTTCCTCAATGGAGCATCATGCTTTTATACAATAGTTTCTTGCAGATCTTTCTACCTCAAAAATGCCTTGGAAGGCTAGAAGACCTGACAGATCAGATCTTGTAAAGGAAGGAGGGCAAAATTTATGTTGGGTGTCTAAAAGCCTCTATTGCAAAATTGTTATTTCCTGACTCTTATCAAATGTAATATTTTATCTACCTATATGCAAGGAAAAATAGAAATCTCTTGGATTGTGACAAACATATGTGTTAGTAGCAGGGTGAACTGCTACAAGGAAATTGAAGATCAGGGTCAGCAGTTTCAGATCTGGTGGCGATCCAAGCACTTCTTCAATTATTTTCACAAATGAAGTACAAACTTCAGAAGGAATAGATGTGAAATGTTCTTCTTTGTGCTCCTGAGAAAGAGAGAAATATAGGCAAAAAGCTGAAAATAGCTTCCTACAAAATTAGTATTACATTTTACAGTTTATCCAAAGGTAAACTCAGAGTAAATATTGTACCTGATGACAGTGTTCCTTAACTTTATGTTTTACCCATATTTCTTGAAAATAGGTAGGTAGAGAACAAGAGAGGTTACATCATGCCCAGCTGCTGTTACAATTCATCTTTCCTTTAAAAGGATGCAAAACTTTAAAATGGATATGGTTTTCTCTCTAATATATTGGATTAGATCCTCTTGTCAATTAAAAATCATATGAGACATATGAGGTAATTTATAATTCGATAGCATTTCCAATTCTCAACAATTCTTATGGTCAATATTACCTGATAATTCACTGCATAAGTGTAGCAATAAACTCTATCTAAAGCTTTTCTTTTTCCCTGTTCCAAAGAATTGGATATAAATGTCAACTAGTATTAGTGAGCTTTTGTGAAGCCTATTCCAAGATCTGAGAGACCAAAGGTCTTGCAAAACTGATAGTCTTTCATGATTCTTGCCCTCCATCCTGATGATGATGTGCCAATGACAAAGCAACAGTATATAAGGTATTTGCCATGTAGAGTAGCAATAATAAAATGAGTTGGAAAATAAGGATATATTTCAATAGTCAACTACTTTTCCTTATAACGGCATTCTAGCTACTTATTTGTAATATAGTATGAAGAGGACAGAGATCTGGGGATAAAAAAATAGAAGAGCATTATCAAAAGCTGAGAGAGAGAGAGAAAAGGAGGGAGGGAGAGAAAGAGAGAGAGAGATCTCACAGTTTATAACTTATATTCAAATTAAAAACGGCACGGTACCTGCAGAACTTGACATGTCCTCAAGAAATGATGCACAACTTGCGCTTTAAGAAGTTGTTTAATGTTAAACAGCTGTTGCCAGTGATTATCTTGGATAAGTATTTCTAAAGCTGATAACAGTGTTTTCCACACACCTTGCTAAAGAAAGCAAAAGAGCAGTAACATAAGCAGACAGACAATCAATTAAGCTAAAAGCAAGTTACCATAAAAACTGTATTGAAAAATTGAGATTTCACTTCGTTGCAAAAAAAAACCCTATATACAACTGTGTGCAATTTTATGATCATGGAGCTGTTTTTCAGAATTTGATGTGCTGGAATGAGAACAATATTTAGAAATGTCCTTATTGCCATTTGGCAACAATTTTTGGAGAGGCTACATACAAGGCCTCTGGGGATGCAAGAGCCTCCATTCTACATACAATCAAGGAACTTTTTCTCTTTGTCACTTGTCTGCTGTTAATGAAGAAAACAGCTAAATTTCTCCCATCTCCTGACAAATGCACAATTTACTATTGCAACATTTATAAGAGGATGGACAATCTCAGCCAATTATGTCTATGGAGATTCTCAATCATCCAGGTCATGGTTGTCCCAAAAGTGCTTTTCCCAAAAGGCAATTGGACTTCCTTGGGTTTTTTTCCCCTTTGAAAACGTTTCGCTTCTAATCCAAAAAGCTTCTTCAGTTCTTCATGAGAAGTGAAACGTTTTCAAAAGAAAAAAACCAAGAAAGTCCAGCTGCCTTTTGGAAAAGCACCTTTGGCTCAGCCAATTACCTCTGCTTTTTAAACATTTAAGCTGTGGACTCCCAATATGCATATATGCCCTGTAAAGCTAAATTTGGCTCCTGGCAGGTTAAGGATATAAATGGTGCCTGACACATAGGTTGTTTCAAGACCCTTGAACTACTGGGGTATCAAGTGATGGATACTTTACAAAAAGCCTTTCCATTCCATTACAGAATTGCATCTGCTGATTCTAAAGGCAGATAGCATTGAATTAGCTAACATAGCCAAGGAGTAGCAGAGGGAAACAAAGACTGAATACACCAAAGAAGTGTTTTCTCAACTGCAATTTATGTCTAATTCTGCATCAATTAAGTTCCCATGGGCAATTATAGTTTTAAGAGATTGATTAAATATCGGTGACAAGGGGAATGACCAACAGAAGGACATCTTTCTTTCTAATAATTATTTTCTCTTGGGCACAGTAATATTTTACCTTTAGTTACAAAGTAGTTGTTTTCTGATTAGTGCAACCTACCTGAGCTTTAGACCATATCTTCCAATCAAACATTAGCTCTTCCAACAATTTTACATCCTGGATTATTGCTCTGGATTCCACATCAAGCATGAATTGTCCATTGTCATCTTGATGAATCATTTTCTCATTACAGCATCCTTCAAGAAGAGTCTTTCGAAGTATAAAAACATTTTAAATTGAAAACATTTTAAAAACAGCTTTCAGAATTTGTGCATGCCCTATACTGCATCACTAGCACTCAAGGTATTTTCTTTCAAAGAATGCAAGCTCAAACACAAATTATAATAATTGTTGGCTATTGAACTTATAGTTTTAACTTTAAACCTAATATGATGTTTGTCTGGCTGCAGTAATTTATTTTAGTGATAAAACATAGATTGATATAATATACCATAAGGTTAATATAATATACTATGTGTCTTTGCTGACACAAATCCCAAGAGTTCAAAGTCAGAAAACATAATTTATAAAATTGTATTATTACTGGTTTAATTAGCTGATTCTATCTCCCCCACACCCTGGCGCGTTTCTTGCTCCCTCTCCACCCATCTTTTTGATTTCGTATTATTGTACTCCCACTGTTTCTTTATTGTTTTGTTCCCTTGCTATTGTTATGTTTACATTTTTTACCATTTTTTTCCGTTTTATTGTTGTAAGCTGCCCAGAATAGCCCCAAAGTGAGATGGCCAGCAAATAAATTTAACAAATAAATAAACTATCTTGATAACTGAAAATGGAACATTTCAGTACCAAATCTTACCTGCAAAATGTGAAATCCAACAATACACTTTGAATTTAACAACACCTGGTGAATCATTGAATAACCATTGCAGTTTTCTAACTCATGTATTCTCTGTTGATTGTGTTTTGTTAAAACAAGGATAATTTTCAGAGCTAAAGCTTGTGTTTCTTCACAACTGCTGATCTCTACAACCTAAAAATAAACAAAAGTGTCATTGAAGAAATAGTGTTTTTGACAAATTGCAATTTCCCACACAAGTTGCAGCTAATTTTATTGACTAAAAATTTATGGAAGATATTTTACTTGCAAACATTCATTTTGTCAAAAGAAGTGATGCATGAATAACTTCATCAGATGAATTTGTAATGAAACCTGCACAATGCACTCTTGATATGGGGCATTTAACATAAGAAATAATACTTAAATAGCCACCATTTACAGAGCTGTTCAGAGAATCCTGAGAGCTCCAAATAAATTATAAGGACTTTAAAACAGATATTCCTATTATTAACTTTATTATGGTCACTGACCAACATGTCTAGGAAAAGAGAGACCCAATTTCAAGTCCACCTTCAGTGCTGCAAATTTGGTATGTTATTTAAGGTTGTCTCAGTCTCATAGCCCAAATCTAATGTCTGCTTCTAAGGGGAGGAGGAAGTACTATGTGTACCAGTGTAAGTCTTGCAAGGAAGGTGGGATAGAAATCTAACACATACATAATACTGCTTTATTTTTTAAAGGATTGCTGGGTTGTTGTTGTTTTTTGTTTAAATAAATGGTCTAATGAATTGGTCATTCCTTTTCCATACTTGCTGTAGTGATGTCACACACATTATTATGATAGATCGCAGCAGGATAAATACACAGAAGTAGAACACACAATGTGAGGATTCAATGTCACTTTTACCTTACGGCAAAAGAGCAATGTTAAGCATAATTTCTGGAAGTCACCTATTCCTATGGAATACTCTTTGTATACTGATTCCCATACCCTAGTTACAACGACAATAGCAAAAAAACTCTGAAGGCCTACCATAAATATACTATGTAATGTTTTTAACATCTTACTCTGGCAAAAAGGAAGACAAACGACCCAATTCCACCAATCTCATGAAGAATGCCTTGTAGACCTTTGTATTCAGCAGGCTGCAGCGTTTTCAGATAATGAGGATCTGATAAATTGCTTTGTACTTCTTTTGAACTGAAAGGTCGTTGAGAAGGAATGGTTTTCGCTTGACCTTTAAGTCTGATTACTGGCTCATAGATTGTGTAGTAACCAGGGCAGCAAGTGGTGTATACTGTAGCAAGGTTTTCCTGAAATATAATAGACAACATTTAAGAAGGAGAGAACCTGGGGGAGATTAATAGGATTAAGTTGTCAGAAAAATGCATGCAATATACTACCACCCTTTTTCATTTATACAAATTGTTGAGTCTTCCGCTCTGAGACCACAGTAGGATGGGAAATCAGGACTGCTTCTGAAATATAAACCTTCTCACATCCAGATAGCTTGATGACAGTTAAGGAGTTCTTTTTTCTCTGCGCTAACTAAAATTTCGCTCTGATGTATATTCTAAATTGAGGTCCAACCCTAATTATTGTTATTTAGGATGTCCGAAATCAATCAAAAATAAACTAATCCAAAACAGGTAATAAAATGTATTTGCTGCTTCATAAATACAGATTCCATTTGATTCAACTTCATTTCTCATGATGCATCTTTTGTGGTGGTGCCTTAACCTAAATTGCCAAACGAAAGGTAACAAGGGTTACAAACTTACAATTAAGGGCCCAGTGTCTACTTCTTTTTTGGTCAACAGAAGTTCTTTGATTTGTTCACACTGTAGAATCTCTTTATCTATATATTTGGAGTAATTAGGTATTGACTTGCCATATTTACATGGCATTATAGATGTGAAATCTGGCCCACAAGCATAGAGATGAAATGCCTCTTCAGGACCAACTGTTGCACCTACAGGAAGACAAACACACCACACTTTGTGTTTTAATACATGTTGCTTCATATACAAAAAATATATTTATATTAATTAACACTACTGAAAATTTAACTGAGTTACTAAGTCAGGATAAAAGATTATATAAACTTCCTACATGGTCAATATAAGATGCCTTTAAGAAAGTAAAGTGGCTTAGCCATGGCATGCTCCAAGACATGCAGTGTTCAAAATAAGTGTATTCATAAGACGTACAGGGGTTGAAATCCATCTGTTACAGGCTAATAATTGTGTTGCTTCTTATATTATTCCAGCTGAATAAATATAATGCATAATGTAATATGAACACGAGCCTGAATTATAATCAAAGTTTTTATCAACGATGTAAAAGTACAAGCTCAAGCTTCATTGAAGGAAGATAATGAGGAATTAAACACTGAATAGAAGCAGCTCTCAAATGCCTTCAAGACTCCCTATAGTAAAAGTATAAGAACAAAAACATTACGTTTACTCTCTAATGGCATGGCGACTCTGGGAGAAATTCATTACCTCACCCTGAAGCTTTCCCTGATGATTTTCTTTGGTGTTGCTGTTTGTCAGCCATTTTCAAGAAAGCAGCACTTTCTTTTCTTAGGAAAACTCATATCCTGCTGCTTTTCTATTTCTAGGATGGATAAAAGCTTTTGAGGTGGTTCACTGAAATATGTAAGATTTTTTTTTTAAATCTAAATGAACTGCAGCTAATTCTTGATGGATATACCCAGGAGCATAAATATGTTAAGCACTCATGAGGCTAAATGCTGAAAAGTTTTAATAAAGTAAGAGAAAATCATCACGGAACAGGAAGGATGACTTTCCCATTTAAAAAATTTCATAGCCTAAGCAAATCATGTAGTCATCTTGCATGATGTAATAAATCTTATACCTGACACTGGGACATGGAGGAGAGCTGATCTTAGTACTTTTTCAGGTTGCTGTGAGAAGCAGTCCTTCAAATATTTTCTTACAAGACCTTTTGTATCTTTTGGGAAGTTTCCAAGTGCTTTTCAAAGGGCTATATTACAATGCTAGATTTCCTTTCTCTAGAAATAAAGTACAGTTGCTGACATAGCCAGAGCTGGATAAAAACATTTCAGATGACCTGAATATCCAAAAGTGTTTTCCCACTTTTGCTTTTACGTTTTTCTTATAAATATTTCTACCCACTTCAGCTTAACTTAAACTTTCACTGGCTGATTCCTATTCATTGTAACACCTATCTTAAGTATTAATTCCAAACAGCTCCCCTGGCATATAAGAAAGTGTTACACTGTATGGATGATATTATTGTTCAGATCCTCAGAACACTTCTCCCAACAATATCAGGTAGATATTCACACATATTGGGAACCCACAGTTCTTTAACTGCTGTGAAACGCTGCTTAGTACCACTTTCTACAACTATTATCCAGGAAAATCAGAACACAAAAACACTATATGCCTATAGTTTCTTCCCATCAAGCAATGCAGAATACTTCCATGGATTATATATTTAAAGATGTCTAAGGAAAGGAATAGGTTTGAGAAGCTTGAACATTTTTGGACAAAGGACTGAGAAGCCAGAACATTGCTTGTCTTGCCAAAGAAAACAGAGCTATAAATGAATAGCTATAAATTTATTTCCTTAAAGTTTACTGCTATAAAAGGCTATTCTACTTTTTAAAAAACATGGCTAAAATTAACTGGTCTGCAGTTTATAACTGCTTGTATCTGTATTATGACTATTTGATAAAATCAAGTTCTTAGATTTCTGGAACATCTAATAATAACAGAATCACAGAACAGAATAACAGAGTTGGAAGGGACCTTGGAGGTCTTCTAGTCTAGCCCTCTGCTCAGGCAGGAAACCCTATACCATTGTGGAGAAGTTGTTGTCCAATCTCTTCTTAAAAACTTCCAATGGCGGAGCCCTAATTATCTTTGTTGCTCTTCTCTGTATTCTTTCTTTCTTTTAATGGCTTGCCTGATTTTATACAGTCTAAATTTATAATAAAGCAAGATATAAGTACTGTAGATAAGCCTTAAAACCAATTCCAATATAAGGCACAAATTCAGGACAAGGTAAGAAGCAGTTTATAAAGAGCAAAAATTATAACATACCATTAAAGAGAAGCAAATTCCCAAGGCTCCATCTCCCAGTCAACTGCAAAAAATCATCTTGGGATGATGTATAATGGCCTGTCATGCAGAAGGTCTTATTACAGTCAGATGATAAACTCATTTTTCTTGGAAGTGTATAATCTAAACAAATGTCAGGTTTTCTAAAAGCAATAAAGAGATAAATAAATAAATGTAGCTTTTTACCTGTCCTAAACATTTTTAATGAGAAAAAAAGGGAAATAGAGCTTTATGTTATTTATTCTCTATCATCCATTAACAGAAGTGGCAAAAGAAGAGATTTAAGAACATTTGAAGTGCTGTTCAACAGTCTCCATCTATTCCCTTCTTTTCCACCTTAGAAGGGTTGTGACTGTTGTAATGCGCATCAGTAAATTTTGCTTTTCTGCTTCTATTGAAGTGGCCCACATCTAGCAGTAGGCATTTGGTAGCAATTCCACATTCTATTTCCAAAGAAACCGAGGATACAGGTACCCCTTCAAGGACATCTTTCACCATCTCTTAAATTTAAATAGCTAACACCCAAGACGATAGGCTCAAGATCCAGATGGATCTTGACAGACTAGAATACTGGGCCATATTTAACAAAATGAAATTCAATCAGAGGTGGTATTCAGCAGGTTCTGATCAGTTCTGGAGAACCAGTAGCGGAAATTTTGAGTAGTTCAGAAAACCAGCAAATATCACCTCTGACTGGAGATTTCACAGTATCCTTCCTCTGCCATGCCCACAGAACCAGTAGTAAAAAAAATTTGAATCCCACCACTGAATTCAATGTAGAGAAAAGTAAAGTCCTACACCTAGGCAAGAAAAACCAAAAGTACACATATAGACTGGGTGAAACCAGGCTTAATAGCAGTAACTGTGAGAGGGATCTTGGAGTCTTAATGGACAACCATCTAAATACGAGCCAGCAGTGTGCAGCAGCAGCCAAAAAAGCTAATGCAATCCTAAGTTGCATTAATAGAGGGATGCAATCAAGATCAAGTGAGGTACTAATACCACTCTATAAAGCCTTAGTAAGACCACACCTAGAGTACTGCATCCAGTTTTGGTCACCACACTATAAAAAAGATGTTGAGACTCTAGAAAAAGTACAGAGAAGAGCAACCAGGATGATTAGGGGACTGGAGACTAAAACATATGAAGAACGGTTACAGGAACTGGGCATGGCTAGTCTAGTGAAGAGAAGGACCAGGCGAGACATGATAGCAGTCTTCCAATATTTGACGGGCTGCCACAGAGAGGAGGGGGGTCAAGCTATTTTCTAAAGGCCAGACAAGGAATAATGGATGGAAACTGAACAAGGAGAGATTTAACCTGGAAATAAGGAAAAACTTCCTGTCAGTGAGAACAATCAACCAATGGAACAGCTTTCCCTCGGAAGTTGTGGGAGCGCCATCACTTGAGACTTTTAAGAAGAGATTGGACTCCATCTGTCAGAAATGGTGTAGGGTCTCCCGCTTGGGCAGGGGGTTGGATTAGTTGACCTACAGGTCCCTTCCAACTCTGATTATGTTATCTGTTATTTCCACTGCATTATGCTGTTAATCGCATGAAAATATAATTTACTTAAACCCACAGTTTCAATCTCTTCAGTAACATTTCCTATTAATCCTCAATTCTGACTGATGAACAACCAAATAATGGGCTAATTTATATCAATCCCAATAAAATATGAAAAAGGTTCATGTCTGCTGCTGAAGAACAATTCTCAGTGAAGCACACAAAGAGCTGTTGTGAAGGCAAAAATGGACAGCATTAATCCATCCAAGCACCTCATGGTTTTCTAAATGCACTTTAAGAATTTTTCACTTTGTCTGTCATGGATTAGCAATTTGGTCATTAAGCAAAGCAGTTGCTAAATGAAAAACCACTTTGATTCTGTGCTTACAATTTTACTTCAGTTTTCCTTCGCTGTACAGCATTAGAAAGATATGATCCCAAACAGCCAGTGAACCCAATATGCAAGGAAGCAATGGTGAGATTCAAATTTTTTTACTACCAGTTCTGTGGGCGTGACTTGGTGAGTGTGGCAGGGGAAGGATACTGTAAAATCTCCAGTCAGAGGTGGTCTTTGCTGGTTCTCCAAACTATTCAAAATTTCTGTTACCGGCTCTCTAGAACTGGTCAGAACCTGCTGAATACCACCTCTGCAGGGAAGGGTTTGGGGAACTTGATTCAAGAGGAAGCTGGGTAAAAGGGCAAATCTTACAGCCCTTTTCCTCCACTCCACCAGTCTTTGGAACCAGATAATTAGCAAGAAAAAGAATTGATATTTGTGTTTACATTCATTAAAGAGGAAGGGATTACAAGAAAGTAAGCAGGCACACAGTGGGGAATACACACTGAAAGGAATGTACCTGTGCCTGCAGTTTGCCTGGTGTGCTCAAGATCTGGCCAATTTCAGGCAGCAGCTGCAATTCTAACTAATTAAAGTCATAGCATTGAGCTTGTTAACTTGCAGTCTCCACTTTTCAGGGATGTACTGAAAGAAAAAGCAGCTGAGGAAGAGATTGCTTCTTTAGGCCATTTCTCCATGGAATGGGATAACTTGACACAGCCAACTCGCTGCCAACAACTTGCCATGGTCAACTCGACTGCTGGATAGATCAGACTGGGTATGGAGTACATCTGTACTCAGAATCTGAACGCTTAACTGTGCAAACAGTGAAAGTAGGTTACTGCTCTGAGTCTACTCCTTCTATACAGAATAGGCAATTTGTTGTACTGCATAGCATTTCCTTTACCAAGAAAGCAGAGAACAGGAACGACAACATGCCATGGCACGTCCTAAACAAATTGCATTGGAGCTGTCAGAATTACATCAGGTTACAGACACATAATGTCAACAACCTCTTGTCATGTACTTTTTAAATCTCATCAGCTTGTGACGCTTGAAAATGTGGAATGTAGAAAGGTTGAGGACCTCATCCCTTGCCCCTTGGTTGATTAAATCAGGCCCACGATTGACAGAAATGAGTGGTTCTTCTTTATGACAGGAATATATTCCCCTGCTTAAATGCAGTCAACAGACCTTTAAAAGACCTGTAAAAGTATAAACCATTTGAAAAGTTGTCTATGGAGATTCTCAATCATCCAGGTCACGGTTGTCCCAAAGGTGCTTCTTCCAAATAGCAACTAGACTTTCTTGGTTTTTCTTTGAAAAGATTTTGCTTTTTGCATGAAGCTTCTTCAGTTCTTCAAAGCTTTTTGAACGAGAAGCAAAACCTTTTCAAAGAAAATGTTATTTTTACTCAGATCTTAAAAGAATAGACAAGGCTTCCCATGACCTCCTTAGTTTTATGTATACAGGTAGTCCTTGACTTACAATAGTTCATTTAGTGACAGGTCTAAGATTCAACGGGACTGAAAAAAGTTACTTATGACTGTTTTTCATACTTCTGACTGTTGAAACATCCCCATAGTTACATGATTTACATTGCTTGGCAATTGGTTCATACTTATGACCGTTGCAGTGTCCCAGAGTCATGTGATCTCCTTTTGAGACCTTCTGACAAGCAAAGTCAATGGGGAAACCAGATTCCCTTAATAATCATGTTACTAACTTAAGAACTACAGTGATTCACCCTAACAAATGTGGCAAGAACTCATGAAATGGGGCAAAACTCACTTAACAACATAAATTTTGGGCTCAATTTTGGTCATAAATTGAGGACTACCTGTATAATATTTATAATCTTGGAAAAGCATACCTCTGACCACAAATCCATAGAGAAGAGTTCCATGGATATTTTTCTTGTTTTCTGGTTGTTCGATGTAGGTTAGTGCCAAATGCTGCCATTTGCCTACAAGGAAGGTATTCTCTGGTGTTTCAGCTTGTGCTAATAATCCAGCTTTCATGTCATCATTTGGATCCATACACATACTATTGAAAATAAAAAAGAGGAAAATCACTAAAAAGTTATCAAAATATCTTTCAAAATATATATTATTCCTTTCCCAGTACTACTTTGCTTGTGTTGTTCTGTCATGGGCTTTAATTATCCAAGGCCTTAACAATGGACCAACTTATTTTTTTAGACGCTGCAACTCTATTGTATATGCCACTTTATTAATGTTATAAAACACTATTCCCATCCAACTGGTTTCTAGGGTTAGTAAAACATAAATGCAACCAGTTAAATTGATTAAGCAGAAATATCATTTTACCCATTGTGGTTGACTCATTGTTTGAACTCAATGTAATATGATAAAATCAGGGTATATAAAAGTACAGAACGTGGCAACGTTTTATTAGATGTTATAGCAAATCCCTGATGATAAAAGGCATAAATAATCTGTTCAAATGCATTTTTTTCATCTCTAAAATAAGATAATGGTACCGAAATGTGAAAGTTCCCGAGTTCACATTAGCCCAGACTTGTATCATCAGTGCTTTGGAGCCCAGTGAAAATATATGAAGGCAGCCATCTTCAAGGAGTTTATCTCCCAAATTGAGGTAATCAAATCCAGGTTTGCTTTCTTCTGTAACACATAACAATTATAAAACCAAGCATTCATTAATCATAATATTATTCCATAAAAGAGAAGAATCTGGAACTTTGGTTTATTTTGAAATTTAATTTATAGACATTTACAACTATTATGCACAGGAGCATTTCATTTTGCATTTCTCATAATTTGGAAAAAATTAAGCCAAGTTTAAAACAGCTGTATAAGTAAGAAAGTAACGATTGTATAAGTAACAAAGAATGAAATTGTTGCAGTGTTTTTTTTACTAAGGATTGAAAACACATAGAAATGTTAATATAACAGCCAATTAAAAGAAAAATGAGAATGCTTCTAAAGCAAGGTGATCGTGCTCCTACATCCCCATCCAAACTGATTTAGAAAGAGTACATCAAATTTAAATTGTGAAAAGTATTAAAGAACATGCAGATCAAACGGCACCGATATATGAGAATATTAAAAGTATTAAAGCTACGATTAACATGTTTTCTGCACCAATAATTTAAATCTTTATAGCACTAAGTACAAATATATTAAAAAGCTGTTTTAAAAAAGACCAACCCCACCAAAATTAGCTTCCTCAAAGCTAATAATATTAAGTGACAGAACTTAATCCAGCCCTCATCAAAATTATAAGCAATATATAAAATTAAGCAAATGTCCCTTCATTTTGTGGGACCAGAAAATGTGCCCTTTTGTATGGTACCTGTCCCTTTAAATACCTTACCACATCAAGCCTGCTGACCTTCCAGAAGGTGCTTAAGATCTGACTGTCTGCCCAAGGATGAGGTCAGGAAATACAGAAGATATAGCTACTTGTCATTGTTTTGAACTTTTTCATATTTAGATGCTATTTCTTTTGTGTGTGTGTGTGTGTTTTGCAGTTTATAGTTGTTTTAATGTTTAATTCTCTTCATCATTCAGAGGAACAATCTATATAGATATTTTTAATAATTTCCACAGCTTTACACGTGTGACTTACCTGCTTCATCAAAACTGCTTTCATGTGATATTAGCGATTTGCTCCTTCTTTTCATTTTTTTGCTTTTCTCCAAGGAACTGCCTGCTCTATGAATACATTCAGTGCTAAACCACAATGAGATGCTGAATCCTTCAGACATATGTGGCCAACAGTTTTGTCCCACCAGAGGTAAATGGATTGGAGCCACATGCCATGGAGAAAGAAGATGGTGTGGCAAACTCTCACCCTCTGGTTCTTTCTTTGACTGGACTAATTTTGCTCGCCTTAGTAATGCTACAGTTTTGCTGCAGAATGTAGGGGCTGATTTTTGGCAAGGGCTGCTTCCTAAACTTGAAATTTGGTGCAAAGGAAATACGATATGCTGTAAAGGCCGCATCCTGGTATTTGCCTCCAAAATTTTTAGGATTCCTTTGAGGAGGATACCCTAAAAGAAATGAACAAAATAATTAACATATGGTCATTATACCACATATTTGTCTTCCTATCGCAACACTTATGAGAGTCAATGTGTCTGCTGATAGCTCCTGCTCACTTTCTAAAAAGTTTTTTTAAACAAATTAATAAATGCATATTACAAAATTAAGTGCCATCCTCAAGCAATAATCTATTTCTAGCAGAGCTTCTGAACTTCAGACAGAACACAGAGGCATTCTGAGAAAATAAAACAATAGATCAGTGGTTCTCAACCTGTGGTCCACAGACCGCTGGACCCTTGGGGGGCCATGATGTCATCACAGGGGGTCCACTAAAGCTTGAAAAAATGTTATTATTTAAATCTTGAATTAAGTCTTGTGGTCGGGGGGAGGGGATGGCTTGGTGTGAGTGGCAGGTATGCATATGCATCTCCATTTGTGCAAGCAGCCATGCATAAATGGAGCTGAACGCATAAGCATGCCGCTTGCCCAAGTAGAGCTGCGCACACATGCATACTTGCCTGCCGTTGTGTGGTTTGGTTCCAAACGGGCAGCGGCCTGGCATCAGGCCACAGCCCAAGGGTGAGGGACTCCCGAGTTAAAGGATAACATGCTAATGTGACAATTCAGTAATAAAACACAAATATTAAATCAATAATTAATTTCAATTCAAAGTACTTCCCTTTTACTATTAAAATCTTACCGTAGCAGGTGTTTTTTCTAAAAAGATCCTTAGAAGAAGTGTGAGCTCTTCTGAAGATGTACTTGAGCTCATCAGAGAAACCAGCAAATCCACTAATATTTTCTGACATTCTGAAAAGCAGAATTATGGTTTTAAAATTATTCCATATTATAGTAAACTCTGTTAAATCTGTTTAAAATAGGATGCAACCCAGCAAATTTAATCTAATAAACCATTCAGTGTGGCTTCTAGGCTTTTTTTTATTTGTCCCAGCAGCAATCCCTACACTGCTGGATACATATTTTTCCCTTACATCAGAGGAAATAACGGAACACAACTACATAGACTTGTGATTAGGAAGAGGTATCTTGCTTCATATACATCTGCTGTTTGTTCACTGCTACAATTTCTGGTGTATAATCACAAGCACAAAGACTTTCTGCTCTAGAAGATCCCCCTCCCAATAGCAATGTAAAAATGTAATTAAATATGGCGTCATAGTGATGACTACATGCACAAGAAAGGGCAAGTGCATTTTAAATCCTTTGGGTTACATTAGTAGTAACAAAGGCAAAGCAACTTCCAATAGCTACATATAATACTATATATTATATTCAGGATCTTTTGTTTGTGGAATTATATAAATATTAGTTTTCACCTCAGATGTGATATAGATTGAGATACTTTTCCCCCTAAGGGAGATAATAGACACTATTTTAAACAACGTGTGAGGAAAGCCAGATTGCCTTCATACCTATACTCTACCCAAACCTATGATAAAATAAGTAGAACTGAAACAAAATCAAAAGTTTAAGTAAAATAATCTATATTCCCAGTCAAGACACACAACTGAAGTCACATGATTATACAGTAAATAATATATTATGAAGATGATATATACAAAAATCCATTTTTTTGAATTAATGACACTTATTTCATTGTCCTTATATGAGTTTTAAAATATCTACCTATTTATCTGAAGAGATTTATCAAACCAGAAAAAAATCAATACAGAATGCTATTGATTCTGTATCTAATATAATAGAGGCTATTACCTAAGTGATGATTCCCCTCTCATGATTATAAATCTTCCTTAAAATTGAAGATTAAAACTGGTTCTCTTCTGAAACCCATTAGAATATGAAATAGGATGGAGAAAGTTGGAACAGATAGTTTATGAATTGAGTAATTTCTTTCACACCTAATCTAATCATCATCCTGGGGCAAATATGAAGTTAAATGCTCATTTACAGACAAAAGCTGTATATAATCCAACAGAACAAAGCACATTTAAATCTCAGTATTTCATTAGGAATTTACCTTATTACTCTAATGCTCTCTCACATAAACCAATAAACTGCTTAGCTTTGCTAGACTGTGCTCATATTAGAAGAATATATTGTGAAAATATATAACTGAATAGGAACATATAGCATTTCAAAATGCAGATCCAAGAGTAATTGCCAAATGTTAAAGCAAATCAAAAGGAAATATTGTATCCATTATTTACAACTCACCATGAAAACAGGAATCTGTTTGTGTCAATACATGGAGGAATCCTCCCAGAAGGCTCTTTACAGCTCCCTATAAACCAACCAAGATAAAAAAAGGATAAAGAACGCTCATCATGAATTAATAAAATATCCAGCAGTGATGGGGAAGTACTGCCCGGCAATATTTTACAGTTAAATGAGTAACAAACCTAGCCCAAATGTTCCAATGTATTTTTAACTAAACCCCTTGTATTGCCCTCTGTTTCCTCAAGTTCATAATTACATTTTCACATTATCAAGCTCATTGCCAAGTTATAAGATGCATAGATTGTAGTCTAGATATATAAACATATCTAACATGTGAAACAATTTGCTCTTCTTCACACCTCTTCTCTAAATACTAAAATTCTCCATCAACACAGTGTTTTCATAGCAAATGGTCTCATCCATTATTCCCACATTTATTCCCAATCTTTTGTTTCTATGCCTGTTAGGAATGTCTGTGTCTCTATTTAATGAAAGGTGGATGGGTATATGAATAGACATGAGATAAGCCTGGGCAGTGACCTCCCGAAAGTACTTTTTCAAATGGCAACTGGACTTTCTTTGTTTTTCCTTGAAGATGTTTTGAAAAAGCACCTTTGGAAACCATGACCTGGTGACTGAGAATCTCCATACAGACATGCAGTGATTTTGTTTACCCAACGTAATAAAACCATCCAAATGAACAATAGGACAATGTGCTCTGTCATTTGACTCCTTATCCAACAACGTCCTTTAAATGTGGTTTAAGTCCTCCCTAAGTGTGGTAGCCACTGAGTTTCCCTGGATGACACTAGAAGCTGGCAGCACACTGCAGCCTGGTGGAGGGGGCCTCTTTTGCTATCCCATGAGCTCATCTTCTATTCATCCTCTTATCTGTTGGGATGGGGATGGGACGTCTCTGATTTTCCAGGTGTACAGGTGATATCATTTACTAACATCACCACTAACTTCAAGGATTGGTTGAAGGGTTATGCCAATGTGATTGAAGGGTTTCACCCATGTGGATCTATTCTCCAATCCCAATGCTGTATCTATGCTGTATCTATGCTGTTCTTTTCTGCTTGTGAAAATGGTATAAAAGTAATAAACGCCATATGTGGTCAGACATCTTTGGACACTCAAATGACTGGTTATTGAATCCCTACAAATGGCCGAACAGGGACAACAACCCTCCGGGTAGGCAACAGCCAACGACTTACTGCTGTCTGAAATAGACCCCACGGTGCACCATCGTCCCAAGGGACCCCTTCAGTGGTAAGTATGGGTTGCAATCTGTCTCAGCATCAGCAGAAACATGTTCAGGAACTTAAATTCCTGTTACATGAATCAGGTGCAAAAGTACCTGAGGCTCACATAAATAAGCTGATTGAGGAGATAGGAAATCATTGTCCCTGGTACCCTGAGTGCAGGACGCTCAGGTTGCGGGATTGGGTAAAGATAGGGCATACCTTACATCTTGAACCCAGGGCTCCTGTTCAAATATTACATAGATGGTTTCAATGCCATCAAGCAGTGGAAACATCTGGCTCTGATGTCTCAGCAAAATAATAATTGATTATAAGCCCCACTCCTGATTATGATCAGGTAAAAATTTTCACTCTAAAATCTTCTCTAATTGGACTTTCAGCTCCTTCTGAGCATGCTAAATTTTTTGATTCTCCAAAGCCATTGTACACCCCCATAAGGAGAATATTGAAGGAACAATTAGAAAAAGGGGGAGATTCAAGCTAGAAACCCAAGACAGAGACACATAAATTTATTTGTTTAAATTTTTATGTTTAATCTTTTTTGATTATTTAGTGTTTAAAGAGATAGAACAATGGATGTAACTAGAATACAGGCAACTGCTCTCTTCTGATGCACTGGATGGCAGAATTGAAAGTGGAAGGCATGCCCTATTGAGTTCAATAGTCCACAATTAGCTCTGCTGTTCAGAAGCATGGAATGAGACACAGATCTGTTAGGAAGCCCTCCATACAGCACAATGGGGCTGTTCAAAGAAAATATGGTTAATTTAGACTGTTATATGTTAGGAAGAACTAAGAGAAGAAGAAAATGTTTACTATTCTTTTCATGATGTAATTTTCATTAAAACTTCTTAGATGTGTATGTATAATAATGTATAATAATTGCATGCAGAATAGAGCTTAGCTGTGTATGTATAATAATGTAAAATAAGTGTATGCAGAATTGAATAGGATTGAATTGAAGAAAATATCCTTTACCTGTGTATAGCCCTAATTGGAATTGCTGAAGTTCAAAATAAATTAATTGTAACATGTTTGGCAACCAGAGAATTGAATTGGCTTTTTGGATTGGACTTAGAGTTGTGGGAGGCAGATAGGCAGTGGTTGGGCCCACAATCACCTTTGTGATTGGAACCGCTCCTTAAGTTCTCCCAGTGCTCTGAGAACAAACTACAGGTTAAAAAAATGTGGAAATTTAAAGGGACAAACCTCCCCAGGTCTGGAAATGTTGTGTGTGAGAATGTGTCTGTATGTAATCATTTCCAGCCCTGGAGGATGAGATCCTCTGCAAAGGAGCTTATTGGCTCTCAGAAAAGAATTGTAAATATGCAAGCCGTATGATTACAGTGTAAATGTGTGAGTATGTTGATAGTAAAAAGGTGGTATAAATGTTTGTGTGTTGACCCTATCCCAGATTGAAAGGAGAGTAAGAAAGAGTGTGAGAAAGGTCCGGACCTGAGAAAGATAGGATTATTTGTGTGTGTATTTGTGTGTACTTTACTGATGATGAAAATTATTTGTGTGTGATTTATTGGTGAAAAGAATGTTGAGTGGAAAAAATGGATGAGATTTATTTTAAACATTTCCCCTTCTTGTCCTCGCTGGTTGTTGTAGGGTGGAGGCAGGAGGGGGTGGTGGAGAATGAGGCTTTTGATCACTTTAATAAATTTTTTTTCTCTGCTTTGAGTTTTTGCCTTGAAAAAGGCGAGGTTAGTAAATAACTTTTTATAGGTTACATAGCTTCATCTCCTGATTTTTAGAGATTTTTAGACACAAAGGAGCCTCAGATAGATAGGCTAAGATTGGCAAATTGCCTGGAACGTTATCTGTAAAGGTGGCTCGGTTCCCAGGTGGGCAATTTGCCTGGATCTTTGAAGATGACTCAGTTCCCAGTTTCAGCAAAGGGAATCAAAATTTAAAACTAGCTGCACTTTGTACATGCTCTTAATCCATATTCTGATTAAAGCAGAGAATTGACACTAAAATTTGACTCCATCTGGAGGGTTTACAACAAGAATGTGAAGAATGCATGGCTATTGCCAGCACAACAGGTAAAATCATGAAAGGTTTACAATGGGCTTTGCAAATAACTTTTCCTTCTAATTTTTGATAAGTACAGTAAGGTATAAATGGTGGAGTTATGTAAAGTCTGATTTTCAATTTTATTTTCAAAATACCTTATCTCTTCAATGTGTTTTAACTATGTAAGCTGCATTGTTTGCCTAAAGAACTTTGGCTTGCTTGCTTAATGACTTTTTCCTTAGAACTTTGGCTTGCTTGCTTAATGACTTCTTCCTTTACAAGGATTCTCATGATGATACCTGGAAAGTGTCCTGCTATTTTAACTTTCAAAACTTTTTCTCAACAGCCTTTCAACTTAATCTCTGACTCTCATTATGTGTGCTAAATTAATTTTAATCTTCCAGGTACTTATATTACACCCAGGATTGACCCTAATCTTATGATCTTATTTTTAATTTTGCAACAGATACTACAAGACCAAAGATATTTCTTCCATATGTAGTCATTTGACCCTTTCTGGGCCTCTTTCTTAAGGCTATTGCTTTGTTGATTTTTTTTCAGTCACTCTTTTTTTTCCATCAAGATGCTAGAGGCCTGGCACAAGCTTGCCATATTCCAATTACTCAAGTCAAGTAGATTGTTTTATCATCAACTTTGGCAAATGGATGTTACCTACTAGGCAAGCCCTCTTTTTTACAACATTATATTTTGCTTTTTTGCAGTTTTGTATAACCTGGAATATAGCCCTAATGGAACATGCTCATCGGTCATTTACGGCCTGTCTCCACAAATAAAAAAAAAGGAGGGAAAGGGTCTCTCTAAAAAAAGTTTTAAAAGTCTTATTTCCCTTAACTCAATTAGTTTTTTAAAAAAATATTATTTACCTTAACTCAATTGAATGCAATTTAATGTTTCCATTTACTTTAAATTAATTGAATGTTTTAGTTAACTATTTGGGAGTAAGGGGGCGAGGCTGTGCTGTTATGTTTGCTTCTACAGGACCTTTGTGGATTCCAGCTCATTGTGTCCGCCCAGGCTCATTGTGTCCACCCAGCCAAGGATGTTGTGACATCACACCAGTCCCCAGATCTGGTCCCAGTCCCAGGAATTTGACTTTACAGATGGCACAGTGTCCAATCCGGGTTCATTTGCTTATGCTTGGCTAACATCACACAGAATGATGTCTTTTGCTTATCTGAAACTTATGATATGGAACATTTGCTTTCTACATGTTTAGTTCCTGTCTACACTCCTTCTGCAGTAATTCAAAACTTCACTGGCTTAAGCGGATTTTTATTACATGGGAACTTTAACTATAAGACTATATCTAATTGGTGATTTGCTGCTTATTACACACCTCAATGGTAGCAGTCCCTATAAATATAACTTGTGCAAAAGTAGTTAATTGTACATCTTCAAGTAAAAAACCTCACTGTCATCATATTAGCTCACCTGCTTTGAACTGCACAGCTTTGGAAGAGACTTCTTTCACTTTTCCCATGTTTGGCTACCTCAAGGATAGTTTTTACATGTGGTCAAGAAACTTTTAATTATATTCCTGCTAATCTTAGTGAAGTACTTTGCTGCCTCAGTCAGCTGATTCCTGTTTTACTTTCTAAACAGCAACTTCATCACTTGAATCGTTCTCGATGAGGGGTCACGCTAGATAATACCTGTTGACTCTGAAGCAACCTTACTTAATAAAGCTGAATACGTAGTATTGTTTACAGTGGGCGTGCCAGCAATTGCTGCTCACGCTCACCTTAACATTAACTTTGTTGTATGTAATTTAGCAAAAACAATTATGTAATTTAGCAAAAACAATTAATGTTACTTCTTCAGTTATCTCAACAATCAACCATAAGATGCAAGCGTTGAAGAAGGCTATTCTACAAAATCTATATTGTTTTAATTTGTTTGATGGGTCATGAACCATCCAGCACCAGCTTAATATTTTCAACAATTTGGCCTTGGATTTGAAAATTGATAAATTAGGATCTTGGTGGGAAAGCTTATGGGCTTGGTTGCCCACAGGCTAAATGGGAAAAATTCTATGCTATGTAGTCATTAGTTGTGATTTAATTAGTGGGTGCTGCTTTGTTCAATGTTTCCCTTCTCTTTGCAACATATGTATCACAGCTTTTCACCCTAAACCCTCTCCTACATTGCCTAAGGGTCAAGTATATGCCCTGTATAACCAACCACAAGCGTACTCTTCTAATGATTATTATGAATCCTCTCCTAACTCCTTTTATGATTCATCTTCAATCAATTAAATTAAAAATAGAAAAGAGTGAAATGTGGTAGCCACTGAGTTTCCCTGGATGACACTAGAAGCTGGCAGCACACTGCAGCCTGGTGGAGGGGGCCTCTTATGCTATCCCATGAGCTCATCTTCTATTCATTCTCTTATCTGTTGGGATGGGGATGGGACGTCTCTGATTTTCCAGGTGTACAGGTGATATCATTTACTAACATCACCACTAACTTCAAGGATTGGTTGAAGGGTTATGCCAATGTGATTGAAGGGTTTCACCCATGTGGATCTATTCTCCAATCCCAATGCTGTATCTATGCTGTATCTATGCTGTTCTTTTCTGCTTGTGAAAATGGTATAAAAGTAATAAACGCCACGTATGTGGTCAGACATCTTTGGACACTCAAATGACTGGTTATTGAATCCCTACACCTAAGACCAGGTGTGACACTTAAACTAGGAGTAACAATCATTTCTAGTTAGCAGGAGGAGGAATTTGAAACCAAATATTAACCTGGTATTTGAATGACATTCCACTGTTTGATGGAATATTTCTGTTCTGGAACAGCCTGATTTCAGAGATGGTTTCTCTATTTTTTGAAGTGAACTCTCTACAAAAAAGAGTCATCTGTAATCCGGAACCCAATGGATTAACATTATGAACACATTTAGAACACAATGGGTTCCAGAAGACTCACTTCCAGAAAAAACCATGCCTGGAATGCTTTGATTAATACATTCCTTCCTTGTCATAGAAACATATTCACTAATTATTTTCCTAAAGCAGAAAATGACAATTGCACGAGATATGGGAACCTTAGGATAAGGATTCCTTGAAGGTTTCCTCTGGTTGAAATGCTGAAGGTTCCTCAAATTGTCAATTGATTCCCTTTTTTTCTAGGTTTTGTGGGAACATCTGTCTTGCTCCTTCTGTCCAAGCAATTCATGAACAGACAGAAATATGAATATAAAAGCAATATATAGGTCATCTTCCTTCTAACCATTTTCACAACTTAACACAACAGCCCATAACTAAAATCATGTATAAAATAATAAACAAAAATATCCACATCATCTGGTAAAACAGGAGATACAGTGGAAAACAGAATCTCAACTAAAATTTAAACTCCTGTGAAGTGAACCACTTTTTCAAATAGAAAGTCAGATATGAGAACTAGTATCTGATATCCCAAGGCAGAAAAATTTTACATCACCTCTTACAGCATGAACAACCTAGTGTCAGTCTCTAAAGTATTACGCATCAAGCTCTTCATGACTAACATTTTGAATTATGTCCTCAAATGAACCAAAACATATGCTAGATAAAAACCTTAATTCATTGGCTAGGTTGGCATAGCACCATAAATGGATTAAAACGGATTGAACAGTTCGCAATCAGAATGTTGTAAGAAGTCAATCATTGTTTTGATATTAGGCTTCTGAAATTTTGCAGTGATGCGACCCCTTTAATTAATTTAGTTAATAAATTTGTGCAACTTCCCAAAATAAAACTGCAGGCTTAGAGTTGGGCAAGAAACATATTTTAATAATTAAATTTTAATCCCCTTACCAAATAAGACAATGATAGGATTTTCCCACTTCATAAAATAAAACAATTCACTGGAAATAAACAATAAAACAACCACATTTTAAACCATATTTGTAATAGGAAAAAATGTTGAGTTTTCCATTATTTCTAAAATCTCTTAATGGTTGAGATAGCCACTCATACTTTTAACTCTACTATTTTGGAATGGTGCCTGCTCTTTACAGCAGCATGAGGAATACTGCCAGTGATCCAGCTTAGTATCTGTAAACCAATGCTCCAGAGTCAGCCTTTGATTTGCTTGGACAAGCCAAGCAAAATGGAACAAATGTGACAATGATTCAGCTTTGGCTGTCCAAGTCATGAAGGGTAAACATACAAAATCAGAACTCACTTGGCAGCTGACATATTCAAAGTAGAGAGTAAAGTCAGAGCCCTGCCAAACAACACCAGAAGCTTTCCTTCCCATTTTGCTTGGACAAGCCAATAAACAGCTTGTCTAAGGAAAATAGATGCAAGTTATGACAGCAATGCTGAATTTCAAACACAAATCCCCAAATTTGCACTGCAGCATGCTATATGAACTAGGACATCGTATTAAGCCATTACATTCTTACTTTGGGCAACCAGATTTTGTAAACTTGGTTTTAATGCATTAATATGGTTTCTTTGATTAGGACAGATGGATTGTCAAGCTGTGTCTGTGCCTAGTATGTTGTGTGAATCCAACCACAAGGACACATACCTGTTCCATTAGTAATGTTGCATTTTTTTCCTTCAACCTGACTACTTTCAAGAAGCTGTGGAAAACATGAGTGAGCACATCTAGGCTTGGACTGCCAACAAAAAGTAAATGTAATTCCAGCATACATAGTTCAGGATATATCAATTCTCCTTGAATAATATTTTCAGCAAGATCACTAGGAACACTGCAATAGCCAAAACATCCTTGCTCTCTTTTAATGTCTGTTCCTGGAAAAAAAAGAGACACATCATTATATATGGAAATTCCATTATTCAGAGGCTGTTAGCCCTACCCATCTTTGTGTGTGTGTGTGTGTGTGCGTGCGTGTGTCTTATTCTGCTACCCAACAATAATATTCATTACTTGGCAATAGAATGGATGACTAGAAATCAAATATTCTACACAGCCCAAAGTCCCAAATCAACTTGTAGCATACTCTCACTAAAATGAAAAGGGTAAATCATACACTCATATTCAGTGTGTGCCTGGCCTTGGACAAAAAATTGATTAGATATACAGGCACTGCACATTATATGATAATACCTTATTTTGATGGCTTTTTATTTATTTATTTACATCTTCATTAATAATGCTGTTTACAAATGCTATATGCCTATTTTAAAAAATATTCTAAAAAGTGACAGTTTACCAAATCACATAAGGTTTCTGCATCCTCAAGCCATGGCCTGGTACCAAAAAAACATCACATAAATGGCATTTCACAAGCACAGGTGCTCACAATGAGCACATGAGCCTTGGTGGCTCAGGCTGGCTTCTGATCCTGTCACCTGTGGAACTGGACTCAGCCTTCCATCCTCTTAGGTAAATTGAGGACCCAAGATTGGCAATTAGCTGACCTTGCTGCGCAAATAAGCAGGCATATACAATGGAATGAAGGCTATTGCACACTGGGTTGTATCCCAAAAATTGCTGCCAGTCTGAGCACATATATATGTCTGCAAGTCGCACAGAACCATTTCCTCTCCCTCCTCCCTGGCCATTCCACAAAGCTGGAAAGCTTGTGGATCACTGGTTTATAAGCTGGAGTTCCCATAAACAAAAAATAAAAACTCAAGTTGCATTCTTTAATGACAAAATTATGAAGCGAACAAGAATGGAAGAAATAATGTAGCTGCTTCTGTTTACTCATAATAATGCTATTACAGAATTTTCCAGGTTTCTGGTGTAGTTGTCTTTATATTCCTCTCAATTTCTGACTCAAACAGTAAACTATAATGATGGACCAGGAAGGAAAAAAAGCAAAAGTCTAACATGGTCAGTTTTAAAAACTGTTACACAACACTTGAACAGGTCTATATCCTAAAGGACCTTAAGATTATCAACTGTGGAAAAAGTACAATTTGCTATTTCAGCGCAAAAGGGATTACTCAGAGCTCAAGTACTTGCCTTCATCCTTGCTTTCATTGTCATCTGAATTACTTTCACTATCAGCATCATAGCCTTTTTCTTCAGCAAAAAATTTAAAACAATAGCATTGTGATTCATCAGCTTCTTCAGATATATCATCAGGCCGAGGCACAGGCTCCTTTTCAGACTGATGAATCTGACATGATATTACATAAGTTTAAAATGTGCAATTAGAAATTAGACTTGCCATCTATTTTCATATATTCTAGGCTTCATAGCACTGAGAACAATGCTGCAATATTGAAAGGTAAAATAGTATAGAAAATATCTAAATATACTAACCCCCACTTCCAATTAGGTACCTACAGTACATCCCTTAATATTTTAAATTCAATGTATGCAAAACGTAACAGACAAAACAGAAATACGGAGGACTCTGAATTCATGCTAGGTAGAACAAATAAATGAGAAGGCAGCATTTAGACTAGTAAGTTTTTGAAATTCACATTCACATTCAGGCTTAGTCTTTTAATTCACCATGCACACTAGCTTGCCCAGTTGTTTTGCAGACTTAACAAAAAAACCCATTCTAGATCAGATTAAAAATCCTATCTAGTCCAGTATTCTGATTCAGCTATTGACAAAACTTCCAAAAAAATGAGACTGTATTTAAAAAGAACATGAAAGGAATCTAATTGTAGCAGAAATCTTGGAGGTTACTCAAAGTTACCACAATACCGTGTTTCCCCGAAAATAAGACACTGTCTTATATTTTTGGCTCCCAAAACACACTAGGTCTTATTTTGGGTCTTATATATTTATGGTGCCAAATAGTGGGTGTGAGTTTGTAGGGGGGATGTTTCACGGGTGCACGGTTGCTCCCTGAAAAGTCTTCCTGGAACTGGAGATTTACACTAGGTCTTATTTTCGAGGTAGGTCTTATATTAGGGCAGGTTTAGAAAATAGTGCTAGGTCTTACTTTCGGGGTAGGTCTTATTTTCGGGGAAACACGGTAGTAGCTCAGCTAGAATATGCATGCTGCCTATCTCAAGAGGATGCCAATATTGCTAAGAGCAACCTAATAACTGCAGAGTCTGGGACAAGTAGGTGAACAACAGGAAATGTATACTTTGAGCTAGTTATACCTTTTCTTTCTTTTCTTCTGAATGGTCCAGATCAGTAAAATATGTTCCCAATGCAACTCGAAGCAAAGAATCAAATAAAGGCTTCACCAATTCTGTTTCCATTACTCTAGCTTTAGTAAGCTGTTCCCTCATTTCAAGTAATATGTCTTCCACACAAATGTTCTAAATTAAAGCACAAATAATTATTTACTTTTAATTTATGGAAATGCTCTCTCATTTGTATTCTTGTTGCTGAAAACAAGAACCAACATTCATTTCTCAAAGGGCTTTTTTCCTATTACAATTATTATTTCCAACTAAATGTCCCTGTTGCATTCTAATATGATATATATGGTTTGTTTTTAAAAATCCCTACAAAGTTAATAAAAACACTAATGCATTACTTTTGGGTAAGGGATACTACAATTTCTACATCATCAGAAATTGAAAAGTACACTGTGAATAAGAATTTGTGCCAATTATCCCTTGGCAGTTTTTATTTTGCTCTCATAAACTTCTTTATGGAAATACATTTCTATCCATTTTTGATACAGTTATTTGTATTAGTCCCCTTTTGTATTATTTGCTTTCTCTTCAGAATTAGAAGACCTGAAGACATGGCTTTTTCGATCGGCCAGCCTGGACTGAAGGGGGTTTTTTAATTGTTTTTTAAAATTTGTTTGTTGGTTTTTAATGTTTTAATGTTTGTAATTGGGGTTCTCTTATTTAATAGTTTTTTAAACTTTGTATTCCTGTTTTTTATTGTTGTGAGACGCCCTAAGTCCTTCAGGAGATAGGGCAGCATAGAAATCCCAATATTAAATTAAATTAAATTAAATTAAATTAAATTAAATTAAATTACCTTATTAAAAGGAACTCTATTTTAAATGCTGCTTCTCAGCTGTCCATTTGCAGCTATATTCTTGCAATGGGCTCATCCAAATCACTTGCACTTATTCACACAGGATTTCCCCTTGGTTTTATCTTTGCTACAAACTCTGCATTATACTCAGTCTCCCCAAAGCTGTGCAAGAATACGGAGAACTCACAGCATGATGAATGGCAATGGGTTGGGTTTGGGGGGGGGGAGGTTAACAAATGTCATTCTGTCATTCTGATACATTTGGTAAACTTCATTAAACTTAAAAATTCTGCTTGTCATGAGACACTTGTTTCAACATGCCTTTTGAACCTCTTTCTAAAGCATCTGTCAATTAAAGCCAGGAATATCAATATTTAATGAAGTTTGAAGAGCACAATACCTGAAGAGACTCCATTTCAGCCTTCTGCTGGAAATTAGTTGCACTGTGTAAACAAATTGCCAGCAGAGCTTCCAAAAGTCGTATACCTTGCAGCATCCAGTCATTTTCTTGCATTAAGACATGTTTTGATTCTGCAGTGCCATCAGTCGAAGCTTGCTCTGCATCTGAATGCTGATAAGAGATGGATTTCTGTTGACCTATATTTTCAAGATTTTCATCAGTATTGTCCGACTGCCCTTTCTCATTGTTCATTATCAACTGCGATGAGCAATTTTTGAGAAGAAATTCAGTAGGTTTCTCCTGCATACCTTCTTCCTTTTCTTCTTTCACGCCAAGTTTCTCAATAATCATGGCTATTAATCTGTGACATACTTCAAAACCACCAAGTCTATGGAATTGTCTTTGAAATACTGCATTACACAAATAGATCGAACGACACATTGACCAAGTATCTGCTGCCCTTTGTATATATTCCAAGGAAGGTAAAGTCAAACTTTCAAATGACAGACATGGGAGCTTATGGCTGAAAGGTTCACTAGCGGTACTATCATAACCTGAAGTATCTTCAGAATCATTTGTTGAATCTCTATCAGCCTCTGCTTCCTTACTCACGCATAAAAAAGTCACACAGAGAAATATGTTTATCATGTTGAGGTGAACATCTTGACTGACTGATTTCTTCCTTTTCGGATTGATTTCTTTGAGCCCAGCATAAAATTTACTTAGGCTCTGAGGCACATAGGAAACCATTTGCTGTCTATGAACTGCAACATCCAAGTCTAAGGCAAGCACTTTTTCTTCACTGTCCAAACTTTCCAAATCTGGCATCAATTGATCTGTCTGCTGCTCTCCAAGGGAAACTATTAATGTTTCAAATACTTTCAATGAGTATGCTCTCACACCGTCCAAGTAATTTAATTCAGTTATTTGGTTTATTCCATTACAGCTTAAAAATAATTCTTGTATTATTCTGTAGAGGAAAAATATTTTAAACTGTTATGAACTAAATGAAAGAGAGAGAGAGAAAAAGAGGCAGAAATAATTTACTATAATGCCATATATCATTGGGGGTTGGGATATTAACGCTAAACTTCTAAATTCCTTTACAAACATTTTCTCCATTAATAAATAGTTTCTTATAGCTAGTACAGGATAAGCTAGTGAGGAGGATTCAGTCAGCAGCTTTCCCACACTTGGAAATGACAAGAACTGAATTTGGATCTTCTAATCCAAAGCATGTGCTATGCTGCCAAATTATGCTATGCTATGTTATGCTATGCATATTTCAAAGCACAGCTTCATTAACTAATTGCTACATTTTTAATAACATAAATGAAGAAAGCAACAGAGAAGTGGGATGCAATAAGCATAGTAACATACAAGCTTTTATCGAAATACTACACTTTGGCTTTGAATATATACTATGGGAATTATGGAATATGTGCTTATATATTTCCAAATAATACAAGAGCTGATTTTTCTATCAAGCAATAGTTTTTCAGAGCATTCAGGAGAATTTTGGTAGGACCGTAACCGTCTGGAAATATATGTGCTTATTTATCTTTAAAGATGCAAGATTTATTGTCAAGAGGAGAAAAAAATAAATGTCGCCTCATATAGATTTAGTATAGAAATAAATTCCAAAATTGGGCATTTATGTAAATCTAGTAGGGAATATAATCTTGTACATACTACACCAATATAATTTCCTTAGTAGGTTTCCTTAGTAAATTTAATCCAAGGCCAATTTAAAACGGGAACTGTCCAGGAGTAGGAATTTATGACTTTACCGATCTTTACTCATCTTCCTTTACTATCAGCAGTGACATTCTTAGCTTCCAATTTTATTATGCCAAGCAGAGGTATGAAAGAAACTGACCAAATATATTTGTTTCCCCCAATGAACAAAATGAACAAACCTGGATTTAAACAGTATTGGTAGAGTCTGTAAATAGATCTGAAGGACTTCCTGAGAGAAACACGTTTTTTGATAGCCACTTGTTTGACTAAAAGCAGTAGTTGTACCAGTTTGTTGGGAGTAATGAGCCAACTCAACACCTCTCTGGAGCACTGGGCTGAATATGTAATTGTACAGTTTCCATTGAATAATCTCATTGCCTTTTTGAATCAAACTACAAATATGACCAGCAATCTGCATGCAACGTAGTTTGTCATCATCCTCAAAAACAAGGCTCTGATATGCCTCCAAGGCATCCCATTTCAGAAACATATTTTCAGATCCTCTACTAGGCAAAATCCCTTGAAACCTGTATGGAGCTGATGAACTTGACACTGATACTTCAGCAGCATTCCCATGTAGGAAGTCATCAAGTTCTGCAAGTTGATCACCGTCAATGCTACAGATGTTGCAAGAGGCATGCGTCACTTTCTGAGAAATTTGTAATCCTCCAAGTTGTTCTAAAATAAACTTATTAAGGATGCTTAATATATGTGGCTGAAAATTCTTGAAAGTTTGTGATCTGAAGGAATGAAGCAAGGGGCTAATTACTGATTTAGGATCCATGCAACAACATATGCCTACATTGTGGATGCCAGTTAAGATCTGAAAACATGTACTGTTCAGAGAAAGTTTTTGCAGCAACCTCAGACACTGGTGAGCACAAACAGCAACGCAGCAACACCGGTCAGGATAATGAACTTCCCCATCAGCTGTTTCTTCAAAAGGACTCTTAGAAGCTTGATATTTAAAAGCAGAAACTGGCAATCCTGAGAGATCTCTGTGGTGATGCATGAAGTGAGAATACTCACATCGCCTGTGCCGTTTTCTCGCACACACAGACTGATGAAGTTGTTCCGATTTCACCTTTTTGATAGTGCTGATTATTTTCATAATGCTGTTGATGAGGGCTTTGAGATATTCTGAAGCTTCTGTGTTGACCTCTGGGCCCCTGGCGCATAATCCTTCCATCTGGAGTGCTGTGGTTTCAAACAGTTTGAAACCCTGCTGCTGTATGAATTCGTGAATCAGATCCATGGCTTGACTAAAATAAATAGGATTAGAGGCTGCACTCTGAAGGCAGCAGATTAGAATTTGCAGGACTCCTTCTATGAACTCGGGCAAAAGAAGGAATCTGTGGCGATTCTGTGAGAAAAAATTAACTTGCAATATGTTTTGTAATGTTCCTTGTGATCTTGAAGGAAAAGGACTAAATAGTGCATCTAGAATACATTTCACTTTTAAGGCTGCTTTAAGTAAATCAGTAAGATTTTTTCTCAAATTTCCAGGCATAGTATCAGCATTATTAACATCTACTGCCATAAGATGCAGCACCGTCCTAAAGAGCATTCTCTGAACCAGAGCAACGGATTCTTCTGTCCAACTTGATGAAACAGCTTCATTTTCAGCAGCACTATTTATATTGTAACAATCTCCAAGTTTTGACAAGAATTCCGTTAGAGTGCCTATCACACTGGCTGCCAATGCAGACTTGTGGTTCAATGCAATATCAAACTTACATATTTTTTCCAGCAAGGACAATAAGACATGACACAAATCAAAGGGAGAGTTGTCTAGATAACTGGCAGATGGTGTAACTGACTCATCTGAAACCTGAACAATACTTTCTTGAACTGGAATGAACTGTTGGGAGTTCTCCCTTCCATAATTACAGCTCTGGACCATTTCAGATTCTATAAAGTTACATCCACTTGTTACAGATTGATCTTTAGACTGGTTTGCTGGAAAAGGCTGCAGAAGCTGTGGTCTCCTGTGCCTTATCATAGCGCTAGTCTTCTCATCTGAGTTGCCTTCTGAATCAGAGGTGGAGATTTGGGATTTCCTTGCATCCCTCACAGAATATCGATGAGTAGTTTTGCGCTGGCGTCTGTTCTTCCAAGAAGAATTTAGCTTTCCAGAAGCCTGAGCAGATAGATGAACATTTTCTCCTATATTTTGTTTTTCCTGAGTAGGTTTCAGAGAACTTAGAGTTGTCTCTTTGGTCAAACATATTTCAACAGAGAAGGGCAGATTAAAATCTGTTGGAAAACAGGAAGGTTATTTCAATTGATATTAGAATCTCACAGCTTGAGATACAAATGTGTCATCATACATATCTAGATGCAAACTTATATGGCCAGCCTATTACTTAAAAGATCTTTAAAGACTTGCCACACAGAGAGCAAGACCTAACTGTGTAATATATGCACCTAAATGATGTTAGCATGATCTAAATGTATGTTATTAAGATTCGCTTTGTAATAAATATAATATATCTAGTAAATTCAAATGTGTCCTGACCAAATCCATTTTCTTTTTTTCTCTTTGGTTACATATAACAAGAACTATAGTTTTTTTAAATATGAAGTGTTACGTATTATTTGTTTTGGAAAAATGATTTAATGAAACCAGCTGTAGACACAAATTAGCCCTTGAACACAAAAACTGATACCAAACTTTGAATATGAACTCTTTAAATCAAAGCTAAAAAAAACCCTCAGTTTAATTTCGGACACAACTCAGTTCAGTACCCTGTCTACAATATATTTTTCATTTTTCATTTCATTTCATTTTTCCAAGCCATCGTGAATATTTATAAAGCACTTTAAAAAGTACATGGTATAAGGTAACTGGGAGATGTAGAATACAATTGTAAAAAAGCTCTATGATACCTATTAAACAATCTTGCTTTTATATAGTTATATGCACAGAAATTTTAGATGTTCACTTATCTGGAAAAATGTATTTCAAGTTATAATTATTAAATGTATTTTAAATCTATGCATCAAGATTACAGAGAACTTACCTATGGCCTTTTCTTTGTCCACAGGTATTTTCCATACTAGTGGTAGAAGTGATAGGAGGAGAGTAAGAAGGTCTTCTCGACAGGTAAGCTCCTATTAAAGAAACAAAAACACATGTTTTTATGATAATTCATAAAATAATGTAATTCATTATTTATGAAAAATAATTTACCATACATTCATAATCAAAGCTGGATTAAAGTTTTTTTTTTTTCAAAGCATCTAATACCAATTTACAGCATTCTGTATTAACATTTTAACCATTTAATCTGGTGAAAAAGTTACAAGTAATCCTCAAAGTAATGACTGCAATGGAGTCATCAGTCCCCTTTTTCAGGTCAGTCATAACTTGAACAGTTGCTAAGTGACCAATCATAAATTGGCCTTGGTGGTGCAAGGGCCTTGGTGGTGCAGGCTGTTAAATGCCTAGCACTTAATTCCAACTGCCTGCAATTACTGCAGGCTCGAATCCCACCAGGCTCAAGGTTGACTCAGCCTTCCATCCTCTTGGGGTAGGTAAATTGAGGACCCAAGATTGTTGGAGGCAATAAGCTGACTTTGTAAAAATGCCCGCTTGGGGGGCGCCAAAAAGCCCTAGTAATAACCAGGCATATACAATGGAATGAAGGCTATTGCTGAGTGCATTGGGTTGCGCTCCAAAAATTGTAAGCCGCCCTGAGTCTCCGGAGAAGGGCGGGATATAAATATGAATATAAATTAATTAATTAATTAATTAATTAAGGACTACCTGTAATTCAATTGAGCTCTAATCCTGAGAAATTTTCTTTCTTCCATCTCTCAAGATTTTCTCTAGTTCTTTCAATTTAACCTAAGGTTTGGCTTTAAGACTGGAAGTGCCTTACATAATCGGTGCGTTCCTCAGACTTCCCTTAGATTTCAACATAGCTAAATTCACAATAACATTTTAGAACAGCTGGTAGAAGTTTGGAGTAATGTTTCACAACATTTTTACACTACCATATTTTACTATGGCAATTGCTTCACAGAATTCAGTTTTATTGCACATTCTTTTTAACCTGTACATTAGTAATTTGGGGGTGCCCTTCTTTATTTAATCCAGGTGAGACAACAGATACAGTTATCATTTTTACCAGTTATTTTTAGATGATACTGAAGCCTACATCAATCTCAGTTAGGTTGTTCTTTGATCTCTGGATAAGTTGGCCCCAGGATAGATTTTCCTTTCTACTAGCTTGATTGATTCCAGAAAATACTAGGTGTATAATGGGTTCTTGCCTTGTCTCCAAATACTGTTTAATATTCACATTAAAATGGTAAATGAAATAATCGATTTGGAAAAGAAATACCATTAGTGTGACAACAGCCAGGTAAACAGATATATAGCTGCAAAAATATTGTACAGCCACAAAAATAAAACAATAAAAAATAGAAGTAGTATTGTCTAAGACAGTAATAGTTAAATCAGGCTATTAAATTTGTACCGGCTGCATTTCCACACCAGGTTAACTTGATAAATTGCAACTCTGGTTTATTTTTAAATAACAAGATATTTAAACCTACCTATGTACTTAATTTATGAGTCAATGTATTATGAATACTTCGAAAAAGTTAACCTATGAGTGAACAGGCTGGAAAGAGATCTTGTCCTTCAAGACATTCATATCTGATTATTTCATGTGGGAAAAACCCCATGTCCTACGTTATTAAGACAGTGGCTAAAAAGCTACAGCTCTGGCCCATCTGACAACATTGGCCTAATGCAGGGGTGTCAAACTCACATTAACTTTTTTCCCCTTTGCTAAACCAGGCGTGGGCATGGCCAGCCTGTGACGCATCCAGCCCAGGAGTTTGACAGTCCTGGCCTAATGGGAGGCTTTTGTGTGACCCATAGACTACGACCAATAAGCTGATTGCCAAATGCATCTGTCATCCTGATCCTGGCTGATGTAAAAATCCAATTTCCAAACAGAGTATGAAAGTGATCCCAATTGGTCTTCTTTATAACTATAAGCACAATGAAGGATATGCATCATATTATTTCATTCAAATAGATATTGTTCCAGCTAAATGCATCATAACTTGACAAATGTAAAAACAACATTCACCTGGTCAATGATGGAATTAAGTTTAGTAAGCAAAACGAATCCTCGACCTTGAATAAGATATTGTCCAAGGGCAGCTATGTGTGTTTTCTCTTCCTCTTCCTCCTTGGCTTCCACCCTTTGGTCCACTGCATTGCAAAGATGGCTGACATCAGACAAAAACTCTCGTGCCAGAGAGTTACTCGCACTGCTCATGTCTGAGCTGTCACAAATAAACGAAGGATTTTCAACATTAATAAAAAAACATTTCCAAAGATGTAAGGAAGCTAGAATAGTTTATATAGCTTGTACAGGTATTGTTTTTTTTTTTAAATTTGTGCCTTTGAGTCAGTTTTTGACTCCTGGTAACTGCCTTGGCTAGTCCCTGCTATTTTCTCGGCAAGGTTTCATTGGAAATTGTTTGCCATTGTATCCTTTCTATTGTACAGTTTAGCAACCTAAAATAGGGGCAACATTTGTCAGCTAACTGGCTGCTACTATAATCTATATTAGTACTAAATACTTTGTTTCCTAGATTAGAATATTTTTCCCATGTATTACAAAAAGATACATGAGAAATCACCTTACATTGCAAGCATATCAGTATTTAATCATGATTATAATTAAACAATAAGCATATTATTAAGATACATACAGGACAGATATTGATTTTTTTAAAAAAATAATTTCTATAATAAGCTAACATTTCTAAAAAAAAAAATGATAGAAGCATCCTCGACTTTGCAAAACTGTTCAGTTTCAAATAAATGGACATTAAAACATTTTGAAAAGCTATTAACAGAATTGCCTTTGAAGAAGCTACAATATAATACATTCTGTTCTCATCTGAGCTGGACAGATGAAAAAGAGGAGAATAAAAAGATTAAAACAGGAGTACCTTAGAGGAAATATGAAAGCATGTATTTAAAATTTCTGCACAAATTTAAATTTTTAATAAGCTACATAAAAATTAAGATGGTCTTCATATCCATTCCCTGATAAGAAAGCAAAATGAAAATTTATGCAAGGATTGCTACATTTAGCTGTTTAAATTTAAAACAGTTCTCCAAAATCCTTCCAAGGAAATTATTTCTAATGCATTACATGCAACAAAAAAGAAGTGGAGAGGGAAGAAGAATGCCTTATATCAATTCAAATTTACATGATTCTAAGATGGAAAGGAGGAAGTGTCCATACATGGAAACATTATAAACATTGGAAGCTATCTTGACATTTCATTATTCATTTTATTCACAATTAAAGTATGGTATTAATGAAATATGATGTAAGGTACATACATATTTATTTTTTCTTAAAGGTCAAATGAGATTAATTTCAGCAGTACTCCTATTTATTAGCTATTTATTAGCTAATATTAGTCTGTAAAGTACCGTGTTTCCCCGAAAATAAGACCTACCCCGAAAGTAAGACCTAGCACTATTTTCTAAACCTGCCCTAATATAAGACCTACCCCGAAAATAAGACCTAGTGTAAATCTCCAGTTCCAGGAAGACTTTTCAGGGAGCAACCGTGCACCCGCGAAACACCCCTCCCCCTACACACTCACACCCACTATTTGGCACCATAAATATATAAGACCTACCCTGAAAATAAGACCTAGTGTGTTTTTGGGAGCCAAAAAAAATATAAGACAGTGTCTTATTTTCGGGGAAACACGGTACCCCAAATTTACTTAAGACACATGAAAACCTATACAAGATTTAGGGTCATACAAATCATCCTGCATCATAGGAAGACCTAGTATTTAACTTCTAAAATTATTATTTGTTATAGCAACCAGTAGAATTGTAATGAAAGTATCCTGTTTTTTACAATCTTCAACATGATCTTGATTCAGTACACTTTCATGCTTATTTAAATATCTTAAAATATGCTAAGTCCCCCAAACTCACCAGTTTACACTTCCTTTCTCATTGATAGTAATTATCAAGCGTTAAATAAATATGTTCTCAGTATGTCTGTTAGAGACTGACCTGTAAAACAAGGCATATATGAAATAAATAAAATGCATACTGTAGCTAATAAAAATGTGCCTAAAAGTAATTGTTAGAATCCTTCACAAATTAAAGGCTTGCTTAAAAAAAACACAAATTAATTCCTAATGGCTTCATACTGCATGTTTAATCTTTACCACTCCCATTTTCCCCCAAATGGGATCTGCATACCAGAAATCAGCAGAATACAGAAAATAATTAATTGCTAAAGACAGGCTGTGTTCAAAGTGAATTAGTGAAAAGGTAATTAGAAAATGACCCAAAATCAACATTACAACTATTTAAGACTCATGTGTTTTTTAAAGCAATTTCTATTGAAAATTTTAATTACAATAGTTAAAGCAAATACAAACTAAACAATTTAGTTCCCATGAAAGACTGCTTATTTATATAATTATTTCTAGAATCATGTGTTTCTGGCCTTAAGATTTTTACTTAATTTATTAAAAAATAGAAAAGGCAATTAATAAAGGTTATGTTTTTTAAAAATGTGCTCTAATTTCTTTAAAATTTAAATGTTCTTTCAAAGAAAACTGATTTAGAAACAGACTGGTAGAAAGTAGCTTCCTGCTACAACATCTCTCCCAAATTATCTCTTCCCAAATTCACCTTCGCAAAATATTCAAATGTGATCACGGCCTTAAAAGTGCTATATAAACTAAATAAAAAGGTATAATAAAAATCACTTAAATATGAGCCAGCAGTGTGCTTCAGCTGCCAAAAAAGCCAACACACTTCTAGGCTGCATTAATAGAGGGATAGAATCAAGATCACGTGAAGTGTTCATACCACTGTCGAGTCTGAAATTGATATATATGTAGCCATTTTATTTAGCACTAATTATAATCATATATTTCTCTTCTTTTCTTTCTCTTTGCTGTTAAGGGGGGAGGGTTTCGGGCTTGCCACATTCCTAAGGTGGGAGGAGTGGAGATAGAGTTGTTTAGGCTAGGTGGTTCTCCTTCCCATGGGAACAAAAGCTGACCCTGCTGAGACCTGGAGGTGGAGATTGATGACACTAGGCAACGTTGATTTATTTTTATTGGGGAATGTGACTTTTGGGGATTGTTTCTAAATTGCAATCGTATGTGGTGTAATTCCGGTTTGTGTCAGATCCAGAATTACAACAGACTTTGCCAATTTGATGCTTACCTAAATAAAAGAAATTTGTTGTGGAAGATGGACTTTGCTTATTTCTTTTTGAATGGGTTTCATCACTTGGAAACATGACAACCACTTGATAAGGTAAGGCCACACTTTGAAAAATTGCATTCAGTTTTGGTTGCCACAATGTAAAAAAAGATGTTCAGACTCTAGAAAGAGTGCAGAGAAGAGCAACAAAGATGATTGGGGACTGGGGGCTAAAACATATAAAGAACGGTTGCTGGAATTGGGTATGCCTCGTTTAATCAAAAGAAAGACTTGGAGGTGACATGATAGCAGTGTTCCAATATCTCAGAGGTTGCCACAAAGACGAGAGAGTCAAGCTATTCTCCAAAGCACCTCAAGGTGGGACAAGAAGCAATGGATGGAAACTAATCAAGGAACAAAGCAACTTAAAACTAAGGAGAAATTGACTGACAGTTAAAGCAATTAATCATTGGAACAACTTGCCTCCAGAAGTTGTGAATGCTGCAACACTGGAAGTTTTGAAGAAGAGGTTGGATAAACATTTGTCTGAAATAGTATAGGATTTCCTGCCTGAGAAGGAGATTGGACTATAAGACTTCCAAGATCTCTTCCAACTCTGTTATTCTGTTATATAACAAATGTTTATTATGCAAGGATTTTTCTGAACAAAATTTAATTAATAAGCCAAGAACACATTATGAAGTAGCATGAATGGAAAGTGTACATTAACTAATTACTGTATTTTGTTTATATTCTTATCTCGCATCTGAGGACTAAAAATTATCCATTTATATCTAACTAAAACAGCATTGGAGCAGTTTCTCCCTTTCTTCAATTCCAACACTGAGATGGCATAAGAAGCACAGAAATAATTGTACAAAACAAATTGGATGAATTGTTTTAATTGGGTATCAATCTGGGAGAGAGAGGGGGAAAGTCAAGCACTTTATGATTGCAACCTTCTTTATAAGAGCAATAATAGCATTGGAAGAAACCGCAACAATTGAATTGGTGGCTCAGGCTGTTAATTGCCTGCACTTAAGTTCCAGCTGCCTACAACTGCTGTAGGCTCGAATCCCACCAGGCTCAAGGTTGACTCAGCCTTCCATCCTCTCGGGGTAGGTAAATTGAGGACCCAAGATTGTTGGGGCAATAGCTGACTTGTAAAATGCCGCTTAGTAATAAGCAGGCATATACAATGGAATGAAGGCTATTGCTGAGCACACTGGGTTGCATCCCAAGGATTGTAAGCCGCCCTGAGTCTCCGGAGAAGGGCGGCATATAAATGTAATTAAAAAAAAAATTGTGTTGCCACAAATGCTTTTCTCTAATTGGTGTATGCATTTCTATGGTCACTCAGTTCAAGTTGTGTGACTAATAATAAATCTTCTTGGCTGCCCTGCTTGTAAAAGCATACAAATATATTATCTTAATATTTCTGCCCAGCAAGGGAAGGCACTGAATGCCACATAAATGTGCAGGCTGGGCCATAAGGGACACTCTAGAGCAGGGCTGTCAAACTCCCGGCCTGTGGGCTGGATGAGGCACGCGCTGGCCATGCCCCCGCCCAGTTTAGTGAAGGGGAAAAAAGTCCCGATACATCACATGACGCCACCATGATGATGTGAGTTTGACACCCCTGCTCTAGAGAGAAGACTGACACAATGGTTAATGTTAACTCAACTTGGCAAGTTTCCTGCAACAGTGGACCTGACTAGTGCAACAAGGTATCACATGCTAATGAGAGCTGTCCTCCAAAATTCTGGATCTGCACTTAGAATGGATTGTGATCATTGCTTCTGAGAATTCAAGAGCAACGGGGCAATGAACAAGCAAGGGTTAACCAGCTTTGCTGCGCATGTTTGAATAACAACTTAGCAAAGCTTGTTGTTTTTGCCTCAAGTGAACTTGGAACAATAATAATTCTATATGAGAACACGTGCACACACAGAGTGTGAAAGAGAAAGAAGGAAAGAGAGAGGAAGAGAAAAAGATAACCCAAACTGGAATCAGTACCTCTTGGACCAATTCATACTTCTTCTATAATCAGAATACCTTCACATAACAAAGCATTTCTGGACTAAGTTGGTTTTATATATGTTTGAAAAATCACCAGCCTCTAGCTAGAAAAGCAATGTTTCTTTGATTCATATCCCATGTTCTACAGCTTATCTGTAATCCCTTTAACCTTCCCATAGGCATTCTTACTCTTGGTTTTTCTATCTGTCTCTCTGCAAATTCAGATGCACAGGATTCCTTGAGATAGCACTGATTTGCAAATAACTTTTCTTTTTTTAAAAAGAAACCTGTGCTTATATCAGAACTACAATGTTCAATCAAAAATATTTATGAATTCAAAAGATACCTCAATGAACTTGACAGCACATTTTGAATTTGTAATAGAAGTCCTTAGAAAATGCATATAGTATAAATTTGGGCAAGGTAACTAGGTATAGGGTGGGTGGCAGATCTTTTTATGGCAAAGTAATAAATTTAGTAGACCAAGTGAATGCTGTGAATGACATATATCTTGATTCCACTGAAGCATGTTATAGATTCTCTCACGATATCCTTGTGGATAGGTGGATAAATGTGAAGTAGAAGACACAGCAACACAGTGGATTTCAAGCTATATAAGCGCACACAGATGTTTTGCATCATCCTGAAAAGAAGTAACTGTGGGGCTTTCCCAGGATTTTCTCTGTCCTTGGCCCAAGATTATTCAACATCTTTACAAATGACTTAAAAGAACACTTAACAAATTTGTTAAGATATTTGTTTTTGTGCTTTCACACTTTTGCTTTTTGATGATGGCCTTAGCTTGCTGTTAGAGTATTATGTATGCTACTATATACATGTTGATGTACAACATAGGGAACCATGCTCTAAATAACTAATATCCATTAAGTACAGCAATCAGAATACATGAGTTTCAGGATATAAAGATCAAGGATCGTAGTGTAAAAATGGGACTAAAATTAAATAGAAAGAAATCAAGATAATGACAATAGGTACAACAATTAGACTTAGAACTGACAATTAGATGTTGAAGTGTAGATAACTTCTGTCTTTTAGGATCAACAGGAAAGAAACAAGCAGTCAAGAAATAATTGCAGACTAGTACTTCATAGAATAGTAATCAAGGCCATGGAAAAGATATTCAGATGCTGTAATATGTCTAACTAGAAAAATCCGAATCATGCAGGCGATAGTTTTCCCAATGACAGTCTGTGGAAACAAAAGTTGAACTTTTAAGAAGCAAGATAGAAATTGTATTGATGCTTTTGAACTTTGGTGTTGGAGAAGACTCTTGGGAATACCATGGGCAGCTAAGAAAAGAAATGGATTATTCAACAGATCAACCCAGAAGTCGCATACGCAAATGACCAGGCTCAAGTTTTCCACCTTTGCTCACAATACGCAAAGACCTAACTCTCTGTAGAAGGCTCTAATCCTGGGAAAGATGGAAGGAAAGAGAAGAAGAGGATGATCAGTAGCAAGGTGGGTGGTCCAAGCTACAGTGGCCATGAATGCATCATTGGAAGACCTGAAATACCAGATTAGGATAGACTACATTGGAGAAAATCTACCTATGTGGCCACTGTCAACACTGACTTGGTGATATATAATCAATAAGAATGAATAATAGAAAGCAAAGCACAAGCCCAGTTCCAGTAAATTGCTTGGAAAATATCTAGCCCATAATAATTAACACCATTTGCTAAGACCACTTAAAGCATTCTGTCCTTCCATGAATATGCCATTGTACTGCCTTTAGAGAAAGTTACTAATGTTTTGTGGTTGTTTTATTTGTTAATTATAAAGTGATTTTTCAACTGGCTTATCACTTGACTTGTTAAAATTTTAAAATACAATAGATACATATCTATTTTATTCATAGCTGCGGTGGCGCAGTGGTTAGAATGCAGTACTGCAGGTTACTTCTGCTGCCTGCTGGCTGCCTGTAATTTGGTAGTTCGAGTCTCACTGGCTCAAGGTTGACTCAGTCTTCCATCCTTTCGAAGTGAGTAAAATAAGGACCCAGCTTGTGGAGGGCAATATGCTGACTCTGTAAACCACTTAGAGAGGGCTGTAAAAGCACTGTGAAGCAGTATACAGTCTAAGTGCTATTGCTATTTGAAAAGCTAATGTATCCTCAATCTTGTTTTGAAAGAAATAATAACACTGAGGATACATTAGCTTTTCACATAGATATTTAAGAGTACACTTCAAATACCCTTAAACAAAAAAAATGTATTAGCCCATGAAACTACCACTACTACTGGATTATTAATTTATTATAATTTCTCATAACAGTCTCCGTTCTAAAGATAAGCTTGAAGCTTTCTCAAAGGCAAGCTTTTGTCTTTGTTTTTCTATGTCATCTCTAAACCATGCCAAATTCAGCATTGCAAGATACTCATTATTAAGTTATACCACATGTACCACATTTCACTGCTTTTCACTTTAGACTTTCAGTGAAAGTAACAATTTAGTTCCACTTTTAGAATGCTTTGTGAGAAGGAATTAGATGTGTTACATTCCATTACACATGTGATCCGTGGCATTAAAAGCAGATTTTATTTCTGCAAAAAGTAGACATGTCCTTCCAGAGACTGAATTCAAAGTAAACTGATTTTGTACACTGTAGTACTAGAACAGCACTCCTAAATCCAAAACAAGGCATTCCCAATACGAGCAATAATAACCAATTCTCTACACCAAAGCAGAGAAGCCAAAATTATCCTGCATGCATCTCGCATTACCATACAAAAAACAATACTGACACATAAATGGAAGGGGGAAGAACTATTTTAATACAGCAGATATATTGCAAAGCCTCTGACAGCCTCACAACAAACAGCACCACCCAAAGCAAATATACAGAAGCAAAGGTCAGAAAGGTTCTAGGATGTTCTTTAATTAAGAGGACCATCTAATAATAATCAAATGTTAGCAAAGAATTATCTAACAAACTTTCCTGAAGGGTATTACTATCAAATTTTTCCAGTAATATTTAGCTAGTATTGTACATTCAGCTCAAGCAGAATAGCAACCATTGTAATTCTGGTATCTCACATAAAATTAGAATAGTGTATCTTCTCCTGGTATGCAAATCTGAGTGAAGAGATAGTGTGTGTAGCAATTAAAATGTTGAACACAGGTTCACGTCCAGCTCAGCCATGGAAGCTCATGAGGTCACTTTGGATTAGACGTCTCTTAAAAGGTATGTATGCCACCTTGTGCTTCCAAAGGAAAGCAGTTGTAGCTAATCAACAAGCAAATTAATAAAAATCCTTGATAACACAAACAACATAAAAGAAACTAGTTGAAAGCAAAAGATTTGCAAATAATCTTTCAATACTGTATTGAGAGTTCAGGAAAAGACTTTCTGAAAAGGAAGTAGGCACATCCAAGCACTGTGGGTTAACTGACCACAATGCCAACAAGAAATGAAACTTAACACTATAGAAACTGGCTCATCAGGCTAAAATATAAACAAACTACAAATTCCACAATCATGTTTCAGAAATAGACATTCCAGATATTACCTTAGGGTAGCTAATCTTAAACATCTGGAATGTCTATTTCTGAAACACGATTGTGGAACCTGTTTGTTTATATTTTAGCCTGATGAGCCAGTTTTATGGTCTTCATGTTTTGTCATTTAATGGTTGGGGTTGCTGAAAATGCTTATCCACCTGGATGCACCAAAATCTCTACCTATGTTAAACTGTCTAGACATAAAATATATCCTAAATTATACATAAAGATGTACAATAAAGAAGGAATCATAAGTATTTCATTATGCAACAATGAAGGTAGAGCATGGCTATTTTTAATAAATGCTCTTATATTCCTAATTACTGCACTTCTCAAGGAAATTTGGCAATTATGCAGTCTTTAGGTAGTCATGTCTTTAGCAGCTAATATCTATCCAGCTAAGCTTTTCCAAGATAAAACATCAGGGTGTTTATTGAATGACTACAGTACAAAACAAAGCCCGGTGAAAGCAAAGATATTTGTACAGTATATCAAAAAAGCTTTATTTGACATATATAGTATCACTTGATTACAGTCTGTGTAGCTTTACTGTAAAAAAGGACCAATTGTAGCCACATCATCTGTAACTGCAGATGATCGAAGTTTAGACAAAACAGCTAGTGGCAATCTGTTATGACAACAGGAGTGCTTTCTTTGCATAATATCTCATTTCAATCACATACGTGTGGTGTTGGCGGTTTTTGCTTCAATGTGTGGAGTGTGAAGGATGTGTGTTTGTGTTTATTTTCATGGTCATGATGTGCACTGAAGATAGTGTTTGAGGTGCAATGACAATAAAGTAAACTAAACCAAACTAAACTAAACATCTTCATATAAAAGCTTTTGGTAACAGAGAATGAGAATGGTCTTTGCTTGACATTCTAGTTGTTTTATTTAACAATAAATAAAGTATAGCTACCAGTAAGAGTAGTTATACTGAATCAGATAGGCCAATGATCCAATTCAATAGAAAGCTATTCTAAGTACTAATTTCTTCATTCATAACTACATCACAAGCACAATTATTTAGCCTTAGGCATTTTGCTACTTTAACGAACTGAATTAAATCCACAATATGCAGGCATCAGCTAGCTCTAGAAGACAGAGAAAGTGTCCCAATACCATGAAAACTTCAGATTAGAAGTTTTATTTCCACATATATAAAAATAACAATATATTAATGCTATCACTATAATCACAGGAGTACATAATATAATTTGAGCTGGCAAATGAGCTGGGATCATTTCAGTTATTCTAGAATTATGTGAGTTTGAATTATTTCATTCCTTCATTTCAATATTAAATTGTGTTTTAAAATAATTTTGCAAATAAATCTACAGAATAGCCTAAATAGATGATTATACCCTTTCACGCAATGATATCATGAGCTAATTATCCTTTTGGAAGAATGAACTTTCTCATAATTCTTTTCTTGCCTTGTTGACATAGCAATAGCACTTAGACTTATATACCGCTTTGCATGTACTAAATTTACATGCTGCCCATCTCACTGTTAAGCAACTCCATTTGGTTTACAACATCATGAAACAATATAAAACAATCTAAAGGTTTAAAACGTTAAACCTTAAAAAAAGGTAACAAAAAAGTGGATTAAAAAGGACCAGTATGTAAACAGCTTAGAGATGGGATCTTCTCCTAATCTAGCCTCCTCAAAAGTAGGAGACACACCCACATTAGAGCCAGTTCCAGAGCCAGGTTTTCAGAAAGCCAATGGGTGTGGCTAGCTCAGGGCTGTCAAACTCGTGGCCCGCAGGCCACATGTGTCACATGCTGGCCATGCTCACTCCCAGTTTAGCAAAGGGGGAAAAAGTCCCAATACTTATGTGACAACACTGTGACAAGTTTGACACCCCTGATCTAGCTCATCTAAGTGTCCATGTGAACAAAAGTTCTTGTTTACAATAAACAATCTACATGTTTCAGTTGCACATTTATTTGGCTGGTATACGAGTGTGTTTCATTCTTTCAATATCCAGAATTACATGGTACCATCCATTATCCATCTAGAAAAGGGTTTGACTAGACTTCCAGCATTTGTTGCATTGATCTAACAACTTTTACATCAAGAGAGAGAGAAATAAGAAAGCATATATTTGTTACACAATTACTATTAGTCATAAGAAATTTACTTTGATGCACAGAACTGAAGCACCAGACTGTAATTATTCTTTTGTAAGTTCATAATGTATTTAAGGTGTTAACATACTGTGTTGAACTTTTAGCCATTAGCTTATATTCCAAATTTGAATCTACATTCCAGATCTTTCGTAAATTTTCTAGATGTGAATGTAATGTAAATCCTTGAAGTTAGCTTAAAATTGTGTTTGTATGTTATTCAGTTATCTTCATCCAGAATTCAACACAAACTTACTAAAGGAGAAAAATGATTGAAAAAGATAACTTTTTAATTAGTATTAAAACACATATAATCCATAAGGTTCTGATAGCACACATCAGGGTTTTATTTTTAAACTCTGATTTATATGTATGAATAGGCTCATTTTCATCATGGCACTGAAATGTCATGTGTGAAATGTAACTATAAAATAAATACACATCCGCATTTGATTGGAATTGCTGCAAGGCCTTCAAATGTAATTGAAATGTAAAAATACAAAGTTAGGGTTTCTTTTTTTAAAAATCCAGTTAAAATTATCAAATAAAAACTGCCCTGCACACTTCATGAGATTTGGTCTCTACACAGAGAAAAAGCTTGTGGAGCCTAACATGTTTTTACAAGCAACACATTCAATGCTATCTTCAGAAAAGATCACTGGTAACATGCAAAGAATTATATTCTTTAACTGTGTTTGTTTAGTGTAAGAAATGACATGTCATGCAATCTAACAGAGATTAAGTTATCTAAATTAATGGATAAGTTCTTCATAGAACACATAATGGCTGAAAAGATAACAAATTCAGATTATGCTTAAGATACCATAATGAAGAAGATAAAACTTTGGGCGGATGTATAAAGTAACAGGTTCTGGTATCCATCTGGCTAGTAGTTCACTGAATTCATTACACTATTATTTCTCAACCTATTTAAATTTATATTCTACAAATAAAAAGAATCAGGCCCTCCTCACAGTATGATACACAGCCATCACAACTTTTCAAAGATTAAAGTACATAGATTATCTTCAGTATTTTTAAGCAGTCAGATATCTTTCCTGCAAGATAAAGAGAGTAAATTTCCTAAATCCTCATTAATCTCAGAATGTATCATCCTTGTGTTATATCCTAACGACTGTTATATTAAAGTAAGCCACAGTAATATTATTATAAACCTTCTTTGTAAAACAATTTAGGATTGTACTCAAATTCAGACAAAAAATAATCAAGCAAAGAAGAAATACCATCTATTGCTTGCTTATCCCAATTTAATTCTACTAGGCTCAAATTAAGTCTGGATATAGTGTTAACCAGGTTACGAGGGATTGGCATTTAATGCTGAGGGGTAATTCCCAAATAACGAAGATTTTTCTTCTTTTGGGGACCCTGATATAAGTAAAGCATTGTTTAACTCTTCTGTTTCTTTATTCCAAATTTGCCATTACTCTTAAAGTGGCAGGCATAGAACATGTTTAACCAGATCAGATAACTTAACAGATGCATCTGAACAAAACATTAAGCCTGATTTGTGCTATCATAACATTGGTTTGGTTACTTAGTTGATTTTTAAGACTGTCCAACTCTGAAAAAGACTCTGGGCAGTTTTCAATATTCAAACCCATGCCTTATGTTTTGTATTTGACAATGTATAGTTCAATGCATTGTGCAAATCCCACCCCCCAAATGTATCATCAATAACTAAGTTATGTGTGTACATGAATTGGTCCAAGTCTAATTTGTGACCTGCCAAGTCTTGGGTTTTCTACAGCATAAACAAAACACTGGGGAATAATAAATTTAACCAAGGCAATTAGCAACAATATCAGGAAATTGTCCAAGGCCGTACAGGAAAGGAAAAGCCCGAAGTGCATTTCATATTCAAGATTTCCAGCAAGGCTTATGGGTTATCCTCTGCTATTATGAAGCCCTCACCTTCACCTGGCAACAGCATTCTGCTGCTGCTGCTGCTGCTGAGATAATGAGAACTGGTGCCCAGGATTAACAGTGCATTGTTTTCCTTCTACACCCAATTTCAGGGCTGCTACAGCTACTTAACCAGCCCTGCTTCCCTACCATTTTCTTGCAGCCAGTCTGATGATCCCAGACAGACCCGGGGGAGTTGAGTATTGGCCTCCTGGCAAGAAGAAATGCTGCGTTCTCCTCAAAGCTGCTAATGTATCAGAAATGATGATGATGATGATGATGCAGGGGCAGCAGAGAACCCAAGAGAAAAAGGAGAGGCAGAACCTATTCTTACACCCATGAAAAAAGCAATGTCCCCTTGACAGGATGGAGGCAGGACCCTCTTCGGGGACAGCAAACTCCATTTGGTTCTTGGTTTGAAAAAACACACACACACAAAAGTTACCAATTGTTCCAAAAAGGCTGCCAAATCTGAACGCCCCCCCCCTTTCCTCTAAAATAATAAAAGGTAGAGCAAAAGAATGGTAAAAGAAAGGAGAAAGTGCCTGCAAGTTTTAAGCCCCCTTTTGCCATCCAGCAGACCCGGCAGCGTCCCGCAATGCCAGAGGAAAGCGGCCCAACCGGGGGAGGCTGGCAAAGCCCGGCAGGATGCAACCTTAAGCCGAAGCATCGAGAGCCGCTCCTTAGGAGCGGAGAGAGCCAGCTCAAGAGGCGAGGCGGTGCAAGCCTGTCCGTGCAAACCAGCAGCCAAGGAGAGATACCCCCTCGCTTTGCTTTGCTTTTTAGGCCCCGGCTCCGAGGCGGCTGCGACTCTTAATCCCTCCACTTCCTTCCCCGCCGCTTACCTGCTCCCGCCGCCCTTGCAAAAACCGCCTTGCTCAGCCCGGCCTTCCGCCAGCCTCGTCCTCCTCCCTTTGACAGCGGAGCCGGCGGCGGCGGCCAACTACCGCTGCCCATGGCAGAGCAGAATCCGGCCTCCTCAAAGCCCTCCCTTTCCCCACTTCCCGTCGCCAGGGAAACCCGAGAGCCCGCCCACTCCAGCAGTTGCAACAGCGGCAGCAACTCCCGGTACCTAAACCGCCCGCCAGGCTACGCAGGGAGGTTCCGCCCCCTCCCGTCCGAGACACCTCCCCCTCCAGCCTCACGTGCAGCCGAAGGGCCAATAGCAAAGTAGCTCTAAATCTTGACGTCATTGAATGAACGCCTGTTTCTTACGCAGCGGCTGGAAAAGCTTGCGTTCTTTTTTGGGGGGCGGGGGGAGGGAGCTTGGATTTTCCTTCTCGGCGTCTTGGATTCGTGGCTTCCGGGATCTCGATTTTGTGTGACCTCGTTTTTGGATTTTGCCTTTACTCTTCCAGTGTTATTTCGATCTGGGGTCTCTCAGCTTTAATCTGATCTCTCGATGACTTTTTTCTCCCTTCTCAAAGGTTGCAAACGCAGGTCACATACTCAGATTCGGTAGTCAAGCACGCTATAGAATCAGAATCAGAAAAGAGCTGGAAGGGATCTTGGAGGTCTTCTAGTCCAGCCCCCTGCTCAAACAGGAGATCCTAGCATTTCAAGAGAAGTGACTCTCCGCCACTCTCTTCTTCAAAACCTCCAGTGATGAAGCACCTACAGTTTCTGAAGGCAAGCTGTTCTACTGGTTAATTGTCCTCACTGTTAGGAAATGTCTCCTCAATTCCAGGTTGCTTCTCCTCTTGATTAGTTTCCATCCGTTGTTTCTTGGCCTTCCCTCAGGTGCTTTGGAGAATAAGTTGACCCCCTCAGCTTTATGGCAGCCTCTCAAATAGTGCTGTAATGTTCCGCCCCACCCCCAGTCCATCTTTTTTGTCTAGGCTAACCAAACCCAAATCCTGCAACCATTCCTTCATATGTTTTAGTCTCCAGGCTTTTAATCATCTTAGTTGTTCTTCTTTGGACTTTTTTTTCCGAAGTCTCAATATCTTTTTTGCAATGTGACCAAAACCAGATGAAGTATTCCACGTGTGGTCTTACTAAGGCTTTATAAAGCGGTACTATATTACGATATTTTCAGAACACTGCCATGGTTCAACATATGCAATCTCAAACAATTGGTTTGAATAAATCGTAGATCTGTTAATAATAGGAAAACAGTGGATTCAGTAATACTTAAGAGATTGGACAACCACTTACCTGAAATAGTATGGGGTTTTCTGCTTGAGCAGGGGTCCCTTCCCCACTCTGTTACTCTGTTATACTTCATTTACAATGCAGTATATTATTCAAGGAGTTAGAGTCATTTGGTAAAACAGTCATCCCAAGGATCACAAGCTCTGTCAAAATGATGATAACTGAAAAGAGTTTGCTTTGATGCAAACACTGTTCCTTTGGCAGACATAGGCTGTACTCTGGTGCAGCTATAAACGCAGTGGAGCTTGTCTTGCAATACTCTTTCATCAGTAGCAAGCAGTAAACTGCAGTAAGCAGGAGGAGCAAATGACAAATTGTGCATTGTGACATGATGATGCAAGCTATGTGGCTTCCCAAGATGTTAGGATACAAATAAGAAAGGCTGGGATTTGTATTTTGATGCAGTGCACAGTTTGTCAGTTTTTATCACAATTTGTATCAGATACTTATGTGTTGCCAATTACAAAATAGGTATATGGCTTATAAAAAATACTAGCAATTCTACAGTACTATTGTCAGGTGCAGACTTGTATCATCACTTTGTAAATCAGTGCAGCTGTATAAAGAACAGCATTTATACTATTAAAGTCAAAATGCTACAAAAATCCTTCACAGGATTTAGTTACTTTCTAAACTGACCAAGACAATCTTATGAAGATTAAACAGTGTGAACTAGTTAAATGCTATGGTAATAAGTGAGAGGTTTCACCTTTGACTTCAAGTAAAATACAGACATCTCTATACACAGAATTGTTGCAGATAAGACACACATAACCCTGGGCAGATGTGCTTCATTTTATGAACTTGCAGTTAAGAAGAGGGATCGAAGTTCTGAGTTACATTACTGATAGGCTTAACAATTGGAACATGTCAGTGTCAATTTCTTAATAGGCCAATACAAACCTAAGCTTAAACATTGAAAGTCCTCTCTAAATAGTTGAGTAATAATAAGTATACTTATTTGCAGGCTAGAGCTAAAATCCTAAGCACAATTACCAGGAAATTAGTTCTTTTGAACTAAGTGGAACTTTTTATTAGGATATGTGCATATTACTGTGCTATAAATGTAGTCATTTATAAATATTCATACTTGATAAGTATGTGTAAAGTGTAAGAATTCACAATTTCCTGAAATACCTTCATATTATTCCATCTAAAAGGTTATATTTGCATCTGTATGCATTTAGTAAACATTCTGGCCATCAACGCTCTTCAAATAATGTGCTTCTGATTTTCTACTTAAGACAGATTTTTCAGGACAAACTCTAAATTTATCTAAATATAAAATATAATCATTGTGCAATATAATTGCAAACAGTACTAATTTACTGAGAAGGTCCACTTTTTTTAGTTTTCATTAAATATCTATCCCTGCAAAAAAAATTCTGCCCCATTAAATTACATTTCCCCCCCCATACACATAACCATGGATAAAACATATGTATAATACAGGTGAAACTCAAAAAATTAGAATATGGTGCAAAAGTTCATTTATTTCAGTAATGCAACTTAAAAGGTGAAACTAATATATGAGATAGACTCATTACATGCAAAGCAAGATAGTTCAAGCTGTGATTTGTCGTAATTGTGATGATTATGGCTTATTTA